>WHYT01016761.1:240266-259187 GCA_009806455.1 Tetrax tetrax | reverse complement strand
TTTTTTTTTTTAATCCTGAAAGAAATTCAGACTTGCAGTAAGTCATGAAGAAAGGATTGGAGCAATGGGCTGAGACATTTCTTCAGGGGAACATTGCCTTGTTTCTTTTTTTTTTTTCTCCTTGAGAATTATAGATTAAAGATGTCTCCAGACAGAAGTCTGGTTCAGAATAACCCAAAGTGATGGATACTGCTGCATGAACCCTGTTCCTGATTTTGTAGGTGTACTTTAGCTCTGCAACTGCCAATCAACATCTCAGATCTGAACATCCTCAGCTGTGGGAGTTATATTATACATTCCTAACTTGATTTCAGCTGGCACTGTAATCATGGCAGAAAGGAAGGAGAGGCATCTTGAAAGAGGAGCTTTGCCTTATGCTTATTCCCAACCTGATGCACATGGCAAAACTCTTCCGGAACTTCCACAACTCTGCTGCCCTTTCTCTCAAAAAGGCTGGCAAAGCATAAAATAAATTAAACTGCATTTTTAAAGCTCATACAAATAGTTTTTTCTCTTTTCACGAAGCTAGTGAACAGCTTTTGAGTGGGGAATGATGCTCCACCAGCTCCTGAGAGGAGGGGTGTTATTTTAAGCCAGCTATAATTCTGGCTTTCTGCAATTGACAGCTACGCTTACTGGCTGGGGTGGGAGCTGGCTGCTGGCCCTGAAAAGGAAAACAAAAGGTCCTGCATATGCTGGCTTCTAACACTGCTGATGCCACTTAATTACTACACAGATTAATGGGACACAGTGGTGCAAATTCTCCCCACTTTGAAACATCTACATCATGCATCTCAGTTGCTCATACAAGCTCCTTCAACAGGCGATGGAGCCATGACTACTCCCCTACAGTGATTCACCTCAGCTTAGCTTAGATGGCCAAGCCCTGTCATGCAAATAAAACCTGTGCAAGCTGGTTCCCCTCTGGACTTCAGATGGGATCTAGTTGACTAAGTCTACACTGCCGTAGCTTGGTGAGCTGAATTCTTGTCCTGTACATTTCACTTAGCAAAGGGATAAATCCTTCAGGAAGTGTAGCGGGATATCGCGTTTTTATCAGAAAGTTACCTGCAGTAACTAGTTTGCGGTAGTTATTTTGTTTGGTTGGTTCAAAATAATTTCTTGGCTTTCCAGGCACCTATTTTCCAGTTCCTCCATGCTCAGATTGCCATAGGGGTTGTCCATGCATTTCTTTGTTATAACTCTTTCCCCATGGCTCTGACTTTGTGCAGCTTTTCAGCTACACAAAGGACAGTCAGTGTTTGCCTGGGTCTCTGTTTCAGTCAGGGAAAGGTAAAGAGTATAGAGAAAATAAGTAGTTATCCTAATACCAGAGGCAGGAAAGATGCGGAGATGGCACAACTTCTGTGATGACTTGGTGAGTTTTGTTTGTGTTTTACTGGAGTGTGATCTTATCATAGCTCCTGCTGTGATGGGAATTTAGCGAAGCAGCCTGTTAGATACATTAAGGGTGGCTAAATAGCAGATGTGGGAGGTTGTGCAGTCCAAAGGCAGCCAGAGCAGCTCTAGATCAACACTACAAGTCGAGGGAGAGAAGTCTTCATCTCCAGAAATCCTTAGTCTGTTGTTGTTTACTCAGCTAGTCTGTGGCATTTGGCACCTTAATGTGCACAAAAGCCTGTCTGTCTTTTTCTTCTGATGTATTGTGATGCTAGGAAATAAATCCTAGGTACTGCTGAGCTTCACCTCCATTCATCAGCTCCTCTCACGTGGGTGGGAGGAATAGGACCAGCTACAAGTCCTCCAGCTTGAATTATGTTCCTTTGTGTCACAGCAAGCTTCTCTGCTCCTTCTGGGTCTCTGAGCAGTGTGAAACACACAGAAGACGCTACATTGGCTAACGTTGCTCTCCCTTTCTTCTACTGCTGAGACCTTGCCACAAGCTCTTCATTTTAATTTCTCCACTGGTAAAATATTGCTAATAAAATATTGTCACAGTGGCCAGAGGAGGAACAGAATAAAATAGAGAATTCTTGTCATTTTCCTTCAGCCTTCTGATACCTGATGTTCTTCAGTTTGTAGTGTCTAGTTATTAAGTGAAAGAAAGCCAAATCTCTGTCTAGTAACAGAGACTGAGAACATGAAGAAAGTTAACATTAAGGCTGAATATCTCACTAAAAGTTTCAGGGTATATTTTTCCTTCAAATTCTATGATTTCAAGTGTCTCTGCCTTTTTTTTTTTTTTCTTTTTGAGCACCACTTAAGATATTTTACGGTTAGTATCAGGTATGCTGGTGAGCTGAATTACCTGAAGATTTCTTTCACCTCTTTGCCTCATGATTTAGGTCTCCCTAAGCTATTTTTCTTAGGTGTTCTGATTTTAAAACTGCTCAGATTATACCTGTCTCAGGGCTGGCAGGAGTCAGGGTTTGGTTTTGCTCTACAGAATGTTTGATGAAGGGTGGGGGAAACAGTGAAAACAGGGGAGTGGGGACAGGGGAGGACATCAATCCCTGTACTGCAATGCTGTATGCTGTGCATTAACAAAGGAAGCAGGTGAGTCTTAGAGCAGCAGTTTCACACGATCGAAAGTCTGGTAAAGCATCTTGCAAAATTTCAAGCTTCCTCCACCGTTAACAATTACAGTTCTGTGTCATGTTTCCAGGCATGGTATGAAATCAAAGTTTCTTTAAGCAACATTTAGGAAAACTTCCTCTTTTTCCAAAATGTTTCTTCATCCACCTGCTCCAAATATAGTTACTGATATTGTAAGCAGTTCAGTTTTCTAACAAGCTGAAGTTTAAAAAAGTGACTAAAAGCATAATTAATAGGAATATTCTGAATTCAGATTATTTTGGCTTCTGGAACAAAATCAGCTTGTTTCAAACCATATTTAGAAGCTGAAAAAACAGTTGTCTGAGACCTTATCTCATGCTGCTACAGGACTCTGGAAACAGCTTCATGCTGAGGTGATGTCCTCTAGGAAAACTTTGGTGCACTTGGAGCAAATCCCTAGAGTTCAGGTCACTTGGCAAGGACACTACACTCTCCACCTAAATAGTGCAGGCTGTGGGAAAAGACAACTCCTGCTTGGCCAGAACAAATGCCTTGTATTCAAAAGGGCAGGAGATTAAAAGCAGAAATGGAGAATCACAGACGGGAATAACATCTAAGACTTTACATCATTTGTCTCACCTTCACTTACGATCTGTAATAGGACATATAATTCTTGATGGCACTCCAGATGAGTTAAAATGAAGATATTGCAACAGCTTCAGCTAAGCTTAAAAGTGGAGCATTTTCACATAGCTAGCATAAAAAATGTACTGTATGATTCATATTATTATTCTTTTGTATTATGCTATTTATTTTATGTTGTTCCCACATTTCCCGGTACTTAAAATACTCTGAAATAACTGCCAGCATGTAATTACATGGTTGTGTTTGTCAAGAAGTGTAGTTGTGAGTTTGACATTTAGGATTTTGGAAGCTGGGATACTACCAGAGAACTTTTGATTGCAAAAATGCTGAATAATTAAAAAAAAAAAAATAAATATTCGTCTATAAATAATCTCGGTAGAATTCAGAATTCCACAGTGCTGAGGTAAATAAGGCAACAGCCGCCTTTGGTTTGGATATGCTCTGTGTTTAGAAAGTTAGTCTGGTAAACACAGGCACCATAAACTTGGCTTTTCAATGAAATCTTAGGACCTGAAGCAACTTTATGGCAATGGGCCAGTGCTATGCCCTCCTGATGGTGGGCATTGCCAATTAAAAGTAGTGTGAACAGAGATTGAATGCCGCTATTTAATAATGCTGTGAGCTGCATGTATGCGTATCGATTGCTGTAGCTCTGTGGCTGACCATGCTTATGGGTGGTCACATCAGATTCTGCTCAAAAACATATATTTTCATTGAGCTTTCAAAGCGTTGCTTGTTTGCAAATGGAATTTTGTTTTAACTTTTAGTTTGTTCGCACAAGCTCCTAGCAAGACCGAAAGGTTGCAGTTCCCTCAGTGAAATGCTGTGGGCTTCTGTATTGCAGTGCTTCAGCTTGCTTCCCTGTCCTGCTCGCCACTGAAAAGGAAAGCAGGTGTGAATTAGGCTGAATTGACATCACTGAGTGAAATGATCTGGCTTGCTTTCCTGGTCCACGTAACAGAGCCCAGTGCTGTACAGACTGGAGGTCCGTGTGTGTTTCCTGTTATTATACATCTCTGGAAACCGCTGGTTTTGTATAGCAGCAGCTACAGGGAGGGTATGCGGTGTGCATACTTTTGAAGTACTAGAAATCCTCTGACAATGTTAAAAAAGGAACCATTCAGACAGGGCCAGGGTGGAGGAACAGAGGGAATAACAAATGAACTGACAGCAATGACATCTGGAAACTGCATCACTGAAGGCAAGATGCACTTGCCAGAGTCAAAGTAGCAGGGATGGTATGTGGTTTTATGGTACCTACAAGCAGTATAACCTGCTTTTGGCATAAACTCTCTGTAATTGCTATTCCAATGTTTTATCTCACAGCTAGCATTTAGAACAAAGCAGATGTGAAGATTAGGTTTCAAGTACAGTAAACTGGTTTATAAATCTAACCAGTGTATTGGAATACTTCCCATGTACTGCTAAGGACTCTAATTTAATAATGCAACTCTGCTGTAAACAAAAATACCACCAACTTCCCCTCCAAATCCCCACCACTACCACCAGCCCACTCTATAATTTTCAGTTACAGATTACTGTTTACCTCTGCTTTAGAAGCAGGAAGCATTAGCTGCGTAATTAAATCAATCTGTGACATATTCCTATACCTCTGTCTGTCCAGGCATTTATTAATTATTTAGTACTATGCATATTTTCATGACAAATTTTAAACATTGCCTGTTAAGGAGAATAATCTTGTAAGGGCTGCCTAGTGCATGGACAGATTATATTCTACTTGTTTTTATAATACTACTGGCAAGTTGTTTTGATCTGAAAAAAATCCCATGCAGCTACAACAATAAAAATAACGCTTATGCCATCAGTGTAATATGACAGACATCTTATTAACTGTTATAAAATATTTTATATGTGTATTGGTATTTTTTATAACATAGATCCTACGGTATACAATTAGTAAGGCATTGTTTTATATTCCTATTACAAAAATACAGTGTTTCACATGCACAGTCTTGTATGGGGATTGTCAATGTGTGCGGCGTGTCCTGCTGATGGCTGGGCAAATGACTCAGGATAGACCTAATGGTTGCGGATATGTATAAGTTTCTACTGAATGTAAAACTGATACCTAGCATCCCCAGCATGCAATACAAAGTCAGGCTCTCTTTTTGTAGTTAGGCTGAGCCCTGTTAACATTCCTAATCACATCAACCCAGAGGCTGGGACTGTTGTTTCCCATCCCACAATTGAGAAAAATGACAAAGAAAAATAGAAATGAGGTAGCGAAACTAATGGAAGATTAAGGTCTTGAAGTTTTCTTCTCCAGCCTAGTGCCCAACATCCCAACCCTTCGCACTGCTACGTGTCACAGGAAAGCATCTTTGATGCTCTGGAATCTGTTTTGTTTTGGAAAATATAACCTCGAGAAAAAAATCTGGACTCTTCTGAATTTTCTGAGCAAAAGGATGAATTAGAAGCACATATACACACAAAAATTTTTTTTTTATTTTTTTTTATTTTTTGTCCCAATTGTTGAATATTCTTGACGTTAGGACTGAGTCCTTTCCTGATTACAACCTGTGGCTGCTCACAGTCTCAGAGGGGATGTGGGAGATGAGGAAATGCACAGTATCAGAGTCTAAACCTGCAGCAGGGTACTGAGAGAAGATTGTTGTAGACTTCAAAGCAATCTGGTTTCTATGAATGCCACTCCAAGGAAAGGACATAAGAGGAGATATTTCTGAAAGGTTCCCAGCAAGTTAGCACAACTTTAACTCAATCTCGTATGGTTTTTTTGAGGGTGCTTATTTCTGATGGATTTTGATTCTTAAACGATGAACTCCACAAGTAAATATCACTGACTAGAACCAGATTTATAAAGGCATTGCAGATGATTTACTCAAGCCCCAGAGGAAACACAAGGGGGGGAAAAAAGTGTGTGTGTGATGATGATGCATTCTAAAGGAGAAAAAATAATACTAGAGGAGTTACAGTTTTATTTCTTTTTTTTTTTCCCCTTGGAAAAAGCAGTAGACAAAGAAGGTGAGATTTCAATTTGATACTCCCACAAATATCTTTATCTGGTGTTCAGGAGTCTTTATGACTTTTAGCTAAGCTTTTCCATATATGCACCTGTTGATCATGTAAATACCATTACATTTCCTTTCCAAAATGCACTGCGTTAGCTTCTGGTCCAACGATCACATTGCTTTTAGGCACACTGTGTCTGAAATCTTGAAATTAACACCAGAGACCTTTCCAACTCTAAAGAGTTTTGTTGGCATCAACGAGTTCCAACTGGATGTTTCCCATAACTCAAGCTCTCGGCTGCCTGTGGCTGGTTAAAGTAGTTGTTTCTAGCTGTTGCACAGTTATCTTCATTATTTTATGTGGAGATTATATGTATGGTAAAGCAGTTACTTAAGTGCCTGATGTTTATGTCAGCCAGAACGAAGTATAATGATGGCCTAGCACCTCACCTCAGAACTGCCTTCGCTCAGATTCTGGGCAGGTTTGGGCTTGGATGTGCACTGAGCAGTTTGACACGACTCTAAATGAATGTTATCACATTGTTCTTTAACCTAGCCTGGACGCTTCCTGAAAAGGCATTGCGGCATAGAAAGACATTTGCAGATGTTTTTGTCTTTGCTCATTTTATGATTTGTATTCTGTGTTAGTAGCTCTGTTATGACTTGTTTAAAGAGAATGCAAATTTATTATTGCATTTTACAGGAATGACAACACTCTGCTCAAAAGTGTCTCAGTTTACCACTGTTTTAAACATTTTACCATTGGTGCACAAGGGGCAAGGGAAGGGAAGTACTGGTTCAAGAGAAGCATAACTCAGTACATTTCTACTATGCTCAAGTCTATAAAGCTATTAAACATTTTTTTCTTTATTTCACAGGATGATTGCATCAGTTTATTTTCTGGGATCTATTGATTCCAATTCCTTGTATTTAACCTTATCTAAGTTTCATTTGCTTACTTCCCTTTGGCCATTAAAGCGATTTATTTTTTTCTTTAACACTGCTAACAGCTTCTTCCATTCATTAGAGACCATGCTGTGTAACAGGTCTTCCTATCTAGTGGCTCTTTTGTTGTGACCATAAGGAAGATTGTTCTATGACTTTTGCTTTTCATATCTGTCACGGAACAACTTTATTTCCCAAACCCAGAGGGATTCTGAGAGGCTCAGTGAAATTACAAAAAAAGGGACCTTATTTTTCATCCATTCTGTAGTACTGGGCTTGTGAGATTATTCTTCATCAACTCTGACTTTAAAGACCTACGTTTGACCTTTAGCAGCTATTTCCAGGGTCACATTGTTATTCAACATATCCTCCTCTTTTTTTTTAATTTCAAACTTTTGTTCCATTTTGGAGTTTTATTTTCTTTTCAAACTCTTTTTGTACTTATCCTGTATTTTTCCAGATCTGCTTTGAAGTACTTTACTATTCTATCAGAAGGGATAGTTATCTTGTATGATTCCTCTTAGCTGTCTTGCCTCTGTGAAGATGTGGCAATGTACACCTCTGAAAATCTGTGCCTAGATTTTACTAATTTTTATTTTTGCTGTTACATACTTTAGGTATAAATATATAGTTAGTTATTTGCTCTGAAATACCTTCAGTGGAGTTATGTCTGCCTGTGAACTGAGGCTTTTGGAATTAAACACTTTGCACCAAGGGTGGCTATAACAAAATTGTCTCTCCAAGGCCCTCTGTCTTACAATGAGACCTATGGGAGTAGACCTTTGCGTGTGCCTATAGTCCTACTGATTCAGTAAGATTACCCACAGAGCAGCCCATTTGTCTGGAGCTCACTGGAGAATGAGAAGCTATGTGAGAAATTACTCCTTCTGCTCCCTCACTCTATACCTTGTTGCCTAAGCACCAAACACACTGAAACTGCATTGACATTTTTGCTGTCTCACATGGCAAATTCACACCATGTGTGTGCTAGTTTTCATATTTCCTCATCCCTTTGTATTTTAGGTAAATTTTCTCAGATTCATCACTCCCTAATCTCCTCCTGGTGTTCTGTTTCCTCTGGGTTCATCTTGCCTGCTGGAGATGCTTGAGCTGCATGATTTCTTGATCCTGGTGATCCCTGGAAGAAGTGATGCACATAACAGCACAATACGGCAGCTCCTCTTTAAAAAGGTAAGATCCAGCATGTGGGTTGAAGAGGCTTGAACGCATGAACTCTTGGAGGAATTAGCTGCAGGACGCTTTCACCTGATTTAAAAAAAAATAAAAATCTTTCCACAACACATGCTTTGCTTAGGCCTGCTAATTGAGACTTGAGAAAAGTACAAGTGGGTGACTGATAGCCATTCTGTAAATAAGTTATTTCTTCAGGTCTTTTAAATTGTTGCACTGCTTTAATAAGTGCTATTTTGGGGGTTATCCAGCACCTAGGAATTTTTGTAGTTTCCAATTTTCAGGCTGATGCCCACATGAGCCTCATGCCTTTAAAAAAAACCATAATATCACAAGCAGTGTCTGGTCACTGTGTGACAGTGCTCTGTGTGACAAAGGCTAAGTGTCACACTCCGATTTCCTTGCGTTCCAGCCGACCTCAGATGAGTGTGGGAGGCTAGGAGCAGCTAGACCAACCTCTCATACACCAGAGCGAGGTTTTGTTCGTATTCTCAGGAACAGAATTAAGACTCAAAACGGAGTCAAGCGCCAGGTAGCTTTATTTACCCGAGAACAAGTTTGCAAATGCAAGAGAAAAGAGAGAAGGAAAGGAAAGAGGGAAAAGAGTTTCAGTTGGAATAGCTACCACCACAGAGCTGTGGCGTCCCAACATCCAGTTCACTTGGTGAGGGAACAATCTGTCAGGTGTTGGTTCCGATGTTGATTCCGTGGATGTTCGTTCTGTTGATTCAGTCGATGTTTTTTCCCTTCATGTTTGTTCCCCCTTTTCATGTTGGTTGTTTTTGTCCTTTTATTGTTCATTTTGTTGCATATTCATTGTATTCCAAGAGCTGGTTTGCCCAGCCACACCCCTCACCTGGTGGTGATATGCGTGCCCATTACTGTCTCCGGGCCCCTCTGTTTTTTGCTTCTGGCCTTGGGTCTGGGTGCATGCCAAGGGGTAGGGCTAAATTTCTCAGAATCAGCTCTGCATTCAGGTTTGCAGGACAACAGGAGTTGGCTTGCAAGATAATGAGAATTGGCTTCGGTGAGATAACAGGAAGACTCTAGTCCTATGGTTTAACTGAAGTTCCATTGTTCGGGGGGTGGTTTGATGTTTCGACAATGTTGAGACAAATATTCGACACAGTCTTTTACACTAAGATAAAGACGCATGAGGAGTTAACATCAAAAAGATCTTATACAATCCATCTTGCCTCATTCTGCAAGTCTGTCTATAACATACAAGGCAAATGCAAAGAAAAATCTGGCATCCATAGGGGATACACTAAAAAGGTTATTTTTTGTGTTCACCAGTCCTGCTGTTTTCAAAAAGTACTCAAGCATGTTTGCCTCACTTATAATTGGTAATCTTTTACTTCTATATTCAGCTTTCCTTATGTCTTGCTACAGCTTAGAAAAAGTTGTCAGAAATATCTCCTTGAAGATGGCATCTCTGAGTCATGGCTTTGAAGCTAATGGAAGCCTCTTACTCATGTCAACAGACTGCTTCTGTTCCCCTGTGACCGACCTGGGAGTGTTGCAGATTTATGGTTTGATGTGGTACCTCACAGGAGAACAAACGCAGCTTTATAGCTGCAGCTGGAACTGAAGGGAAAACAACCAAAGATTAATTTTACCTATAAGATTTCATATTGTCATTTATTTGAAATTCACCTATCAAAGGGACACTAAGCACTGATGATAGATTATTTATTAAGGAATCTGATATGGCAAATTGTTTAAATATTTCTGATGTATGAAGAAAAGCGTATTTTAAATGAGTTGAGGAACTCTGTATGGGGAAATATGTAGCAAATACTGTCACAAAAAAATGGAAGCGGGTGAGGAAGCCAAAAATCAAAATGAATATAACTAAGGATTTATAAGCCTCATTTACTCTGCCTTTCGAATAAGGGCTCAAAGTAGTTGTAAAATTGTAGTGGTCATTGAGTTCCAGGCTCTGGACCCCCCCCCCCTCACTGATACAAGTCTGCACTATGGAGACCTTGTGTGGGGTTCTGGTGCACTGGGAGCCAAAGGGGGCGGTGGACTCTCCTGGGCATTGCCTATGCAGGAATTACTGAAGACAGAGATAAACTGTATGGCCTTCTGAGTTACCAAAACCAAAGACTTTCTAAAATTTAAGATAGTAACTGATCTTGTGAAAACATGTTGCTCTGCTGGTGTAGACAAGTGTGTGTCAGCTGAAATGTTATTACAGGAGGCCATCAAAGAATTAATGCGTATACTTTGCTATACATAGCTTTCAACTGAATTTTTTTTTTTTTTACAGTTAAGTCCTTGTCCTGTTGCCATTAAAGTCAGTCTAGCTTTGAAATGGAGCAGATTTCTGGAAATTACAATATTTCTCCTTTTTTATTTAAACATATCAATTAATTAACATAGACAGAAGTCAAATGTCACAATACTTGAAAGTCATAATAATTCACTTGAAACACAGCACTAGGTCTTGGCAAGATCACTTTATATAAACCACCCAAAGTACTGATAGCTTAAATTTTCCAACAGGCAGAAAAAATTCAAAGTTGTTTGTTTTTTTTTTTATTGTATTTCATTTTATTTTAAACTTAACCAGAACATTAAGATACTTCAGAAGAAAAGACCTTACAATAACTTCCAGTAAAATAATAATATTGAGATGTTTCCTTTCGTTAATGTTTTTGTGTAAAATAAGTTTTAAAATAAAAAAAAAATCATACTCCAACTAGTTAGAAGAAAACATTTGCTTCAGAAAACTTCATAATCAAATAATTTGCTTCTCTTTTAAGGATGCTGAAAACAGATTCACCTCTGGGGAAAAAATAGTGTGAAAATGTATTTCTGTGAAATGTTTCACTCTGAACAAATATATGTTTGCAAGGCGAAGATTCTGACCAACATATATTTATTTACAGCTAACTTTCTCGCAGTAAAAAAAAAAAAAAAAAATTGTAAGTTTTGATGCATTTATTCTCATGCGCACTGAGAGACTTGACTTACAGTATCTTAGTTTGGGTTGGAAGGGATCTTTAGAGGTCATCTAGTCCAACCCCTCTGCAAGGAGCAGGGACATCTCTGACCAGATCAGGTTGCTCAGAGCCTCATCCAACCTGGCCTTGAATGTTTCCAGGGATGGGGCATCCATCACCTCTCTGGGCAACCTGTGCCACTGTTCCACCACCCTCAGTGTAAAAAAAAAAAATTTCATCTGCCTGCAGACTTCAACTGCTAGGTAAGCCAGGTAAGTATTAGCTGTAATGTAAAACCAGTCTAAAATATGGAATAGCACGCATAGTATAAAGGAATTGGACAAAATGTGTTCCGTTGTGCATTCTTACATAGGTCCAAATGTCTTGCTTAGTTTTTCTTCCTTACCTAATTGTTGACTGCTAATATTGAACTTCTGTGGGATTAACTTGTTTTGTTTCACCAGTTCATCAGCCTATTTCCTTTCCAAAATACATTATGGACGACTCACAGAGCCAGCTATGCAGATTGAACCACAAAACGTTATGATGCCTTGGATGAATCAGCTGATGCAGGCATGGAATCTGTTTAATTCTTCAGCACTTATGGAATGTGTTGACTGTGTGGATATCAAAACTAGGAGAGATGACTTTGCTTCAGGGCTGTGCGTCCACAGAGTTCTAAAATACTTATTAAAACTGCTTTATAAATAAAACAGTAGAGCTTTTGACATTTAAAGGCTTCAAGACGTGCCACATGCCTTGCTGCAGACCATTTACATGAGTCATCTGCTGATTGCCCTGCTCCTTCTTAAGGTATAAACTTTTTGGAAAAGAAAATAAAAAGAACATGGTAATAGGTGGTAATTAGACCCAGCAATAGGTAGCAGATGCTGCGGTTTCATGTGGTTCTCATGCTTATAGCAATAGGTCTCCCGAACACAATAGCATTTCATTTGTACAAGGGGGTGAAATGTAACTTTTTCTGTAACATGAATGATACTTAAAACTGGCATTTGTCCTGGAAAACACATGAGTCCTGATTTGTACCTTAAGCTCTGTCTTGCTGGCTGCAAGAGAAAAGAGCAGTTAAATGTTTTGAGCAGAAGCAGCTCTCCTCTCTCCTTTGGCATTACAGTGACAGGACTCCAGTACCTCTTGGAGAAAAGAACTCCAAAACTTAGGATAGTAAGAAGGACATGAGATTATAAATCAATTCCCTTTAAATCATTTAGTGCATTTGCTTGTTTTTTACCTCCCATCTATTGTGAGCTGTTTATTTTTATTCCCTCCTAGGGGGATGTTGCAGCTATTAGCACCCCATCTCTCCTTATTGACCCTTGCTCCCATACTTTAATGGCACCTGCCTGCTTTGCAGTTGGCTTCAGCCTTATGGGTGTCTGTATTTCCAATCTTAATGTCATCTGTAAAACCAATTGCACAGGAATCATACCAAGAAAACACATGCTGGTGCTTACTGCTGATTGAGGGTTGGGGCTGGGTTAATTAAGAAAAGTCCCTGGGAACACTAGGAGAGACTTACAAAGAGCTACAAATAACAGGAAGCCTCACAGCTTGACTATTAACTGGAACTATTTGGAAGTACTATTTTCTTAAACACAGAGGATGGAGAGTATCAGAGGAGGAAACAGTTCTTTGTAAACCGCAAGTTGCCATATGCATAAACAACCCAGCAGATGGGGTAGCAGAAGCTCTGCTGTTCCTTTAGCCCCCAAAAGCCAAAACTTAGAAGAATTACTAGCCTATGTCCAAGAGTTAACGCCATCAGGTATGTTTTATATAATGCATCAGCAAACGATCTGACTATCATTAATTTCAGATCTGATGGCAAACTTTGCCCCTTTTCATATTTCTAGTTGGACAGTTCAACCTTGTAACAGCTGTCATCTCAGCCTTCGTCTAATGATATAATAATTGTACACAGTACACTTATTCCTGACATGTATTAAAATTTGTGTTAAAAGGCCAGTTCTCTGTTTGTCACAAAGATTATGACTGATGTCATCATCAAGCAGTTGCAGGTTTAGTACTTCGCTGAAACGTTGAACCAAGCCCTAGTCTTTTCTTTATATGAGTTTCAAAATCTGGGTCTCTAGGAAGCCTCTAAGTCCTCCTTTCTTATCCTCTATCCATCTGCCCTTCACACAGATACTGGATTTTCAGTAAGCTTTTTAAAGTAGCTGGGGAGGTGCTGCCCCACATGATATTTTTATCTGGGAGATAAAGGACTTAATCCCTCTTCTCCATAGGATATTAGAAGCACTGTGGTTTGACAGATCAGCATTGACTGAGGGAAATTGCATGAGATGTGCTGGATATTCAGCAGTAAATCAGCCATCAGGCCCATGGAATCTCAGGGGTATTTTTGTCTATTATAGTAATAGCTTTGCAGTAGTATGAACGGGTTTCAGTCTCATGGCAGGGAAGATAGTAGCTGGTCCCCTAAAGAGAACACTCCTTTCCCAATGCATTACATACTAAAAAAAAAATCCCACTTTTCTTTTACTTTTTTGCTTTTAAACACATAGAGAACTAGAAAGCTCGTGATGCTGAAATCCATTGTTAAGCCCATGGAAAGAGACTTCAGTCTCAGTGAAAAATAGAGCTTTTTTCCATCCTTTATGTTTCCAATATTCTCACTTTCTGCAAGTAAAACAAATTCTGTCATCTTTTAAATAATTGAAATATTTAAGAGTCAAACCTCACCCCCTCATTTTCTCAGCTAGGGACATCTCTATCAGTTGATACTCTGCCTTAAGACCCAAGTTCATCTTGGACAGATGTCGCATCTTTCAGAGTCTCTTGCTAGAAGGGTGTCAGTCCATATATCTTCATAGGGGCTATGGCTGAGGGTTCCCAACCCTGCTTCCCAGGAAAGGTCTATCCATTCTGAATTGCTATTGTAAGCACAGCAAATGGGAATCACAGAAGGGCTGAGGTTGGAAGAGACCTCTGTAGGTCATCTTGTCCAACCTCCCTGCTCAAGCAGTGTCATCTAGAGCAGATGGGCTGGAGCACAGCTTGGCTGATGGTCAAGGCAAGAAGATCTGAGAATGAGAACAACAGAAATCTGGCAAGGATAGTGTTTCTTCTGTGCCTGCCTCATTCTGTTTAGGGTCAATGAATGTGCAAGAGCACTTGAAGGCTCAAAGTAGCTCAAGCAGTAATAAGGGAGCCTTTAGGTTAGAGAGGACAGCTGTACATAGGGGAATGTGACCACATGAGTTATGGAAGACTGGCTGATTTATCAGAGCTTGCTGGGGCAGAGTGGCCTGTCAAGGGGCTTGAGTCACTTGCTGGAAGGAGGAGCCCTTGAACAGGTACAGACGGAGTCCTATGACTTTGGGGAGTTTTGTTGTGTGCTGCTGTATCGTGCTGTTGTTTCTTCAGGAGCAAGGAAAAGGTGTTTCAAAGGATTTTTTACTTAGCTGCTCTATATGAGCTTTTTCTCAACCTGCATTTGAAAGCTTGGCAGCTGAGCTTTTACAAGTTTTCAAAGCCATTAATCAGAGCAATGTTTTGGGAAGCTATTGCAATGTATGTTTGAGAATTTGTATGGCACTGGTTTAAATTAAAGGCTAAGGATTACTTTTGAGGCTGCTTTCAGCCTCTTTTTGTAAAGCATGGAGCCATGTATTATTGTTCTAAGAACCCATAATTAGTAGCAAATGTTTGCAAAATGCTAAAGGTTGTTGCTAGGTTGTTCCTTCAGGCTGGGGTGTGTGAGGGATGGTTAAACCTAATTTAGATCTATTTCAAAAACTGTTTTCTTAAGCTGCAAGTATAGATCATTTTTATGCAGTGCAGTACATTCTGACTTTTCAAGCCGGCAACAGGAATAAAAGCATTCCATCAGGAATAGGCATGACTTGGTGTGAGCAGAAATTAAGCTCTTATTCTCTGAAATAATTTGCTAGTGAGTCAGGCATGAGATAGGAAACAGGACTTCAGACTTAGGAGGCTAGTTTGTTTTTTTTTTCCCGTAGTTGTGTTGATTCATTTGCCCAGAACCACTCAAATGCCAAGGTATATTGTCAACTTTCAATTCAAATAAGGACCAGAAAAACCTATTTATTTGTTTTGAAGGTAAATTATAACTTTTTAAAACTCATAGTAAAAAAAAAATTATTGAGGAATATTAAAGTATTGCCTCAAAATCTCACCAACATATATTTCTCTTGAACATGTAAGTAAGGTTCCATGTAACAACATAACGACTGCTTTTTGTTATTTTTGATGTCAAGTTTTGAAAGACCTATGTGAAAGGTGCTCTGTTTGTGCCAGAATGTCTCCAAGGATATTTTGCTGTATGGTACAGTAATTGTTAATACACAGCGGCTCTGCGGGTCAAGATGATTGCCAACAGAGTAAGTGGACAACTTGCAGATCAGAAGGGCTGCCATCATTCTCCTTTGGGTAATGGTCCCATACCTGCCACAGCCGGTGATTGTTGCTCCCACTGAAGGATGCAGGGTGTTACAGCCAGGCTGGGATTCAGGTGTTGCCTCCGGTTCTGTTGCAGATGCTCTGTGTGGTTTGAGTTAATTCACTTAATCTCTTTACATTTAATTTTCCAGCCTTCTCCCTGGATGTTTGACACCCCTCCCTCCCCATGCCCCCCTCTTTGCACGATGCCCTTGCTTCTGATGCAGCACTTGCGCTGCCCACATCAGGGTCCAGAGGTCATCAGCAGGGCAGTCGCCTGCCCTGAGCCTCCTCGACAGGATCATGGTGGAGCTTTGAGGCCATGGGAGCTGGATGCAGTACTCTGGGTGGGCTCTCACAAGAGTGGAATAGAGGGGAAGCATAATAGATGGAGGTGTGCATTAAAATTTCCATGGGTCTGTTGTCTCATTCATTAGAGAGATGTGGGAAAACATGGAAAATAATGGCATCTCAGGAACATGAGTGAGATTCAGCATGCAAACTACATACTTAAATATTCCCCTTTTTGGCCTTTTGCCTCCATGTTGGTGGGAGTGCACTGCTGGGCATGCAACAGAGACATTACAGCAGATCAGCTTCCCTGGCATCCCTTCTGTATCCAAGGTCCTTAGCTTGAGTTTGCATGCACAGTGCTTGCCGTCTGCGCTGGACTTCATCCAGCTCCTCGTGTGCCCTTGCAGGCTGGCAGGCTCTGGGTTATGAAATGGCAGAGACCCTATTGTGCTCAGTTAGTTTTGTCCTTTAGTCTTGGGCAGCCAGATGCCTGTGGAACTGTCTGTGCACAGCAGGCAGGGGCCATAATGCTTTTTAGGAGACTTAACTGGGCTGATTAATGCATAATTGTTCTCCAGCTCCCTGGATAGTTGAATTGAAAAAAAAAACCTACCTAGCTGGTATACAGTCCTTTCCTGAACCCTGCTTTCTTCAGTGCTGTATCATTTGAATTGATAGGGGCGATGGGAGGATGTCACTCACAAAGAGTATAAAGATGCTCTCAGTGTCAGAGGTGGGACCTCTCTCCTGTCTAATCATCTCCTCCTCATCTTTGCTGCTTGATTTCTAAATTTAAAAAAAAAAGTTCCCTCACTTTCAGAGGGGGACAAGGAGATTGTCAGATGTTTACAGTTACTGTATTGTTTGCTGTTGAAAGTAAGATCAGGATCTGGCTCCATAGAAATCACTTTATGCTGTAATTCACTGCAAGATGTGCATTTTTTCTTTTAAGTAACTTCATTAAAAGGCCAATCTAACTTTGCCCTGTATTTCCCTTCATACTTCTTATTATGAACGACTGCTTCCTCTCTTCTAAGAAGACACACAAATGTGGCTTCCATAGAGTGTGAGGTGAGACAAGAAACAAATGACCCCATCCAAGAGGGCATGAGGCTCAGCCCTAGTGCTCTGGTTTGCACCAGCATGTTCTAACCGGCATGCAAGTTAGAAGCAGAAGATTTGAGATGCTGCTTCTGAAGAGAGTTCCAAATGGAAGAAAGATGACTAGTTAATACTACTTCTCACTCAATGGGAAGCAGGCATTAGCAAATGTAAGCTAGCTCACTTATCTGTGAGGGTCTGACAATTTGCACTAGCAGACAATATGGCCAGCCCTAAGCCATGTTTGTAGTGTCAGGAGGAGCATCTTTCCATCCTGGTCTTTTCATGACTCTTGTCAAGTACGTGATGGATGTGTGGATACTTGTGTTTGGCTGTTGCTCTGGAAATGCCACAGTATCTCCTAGGATAGTGTTGCTCCATGCCATCCTTTCCTTTTCCCAGGTGCAACAGTCTAATGTGAGTTTATTTTGCTTTGCCTACCTGGACATCTTGAAGGGAGTGAATGATCTGCCCTCCACCACCAGTCTGTCACTTGATTTCCTATAAATATACTGCCAGCCAAAAGAATAGCTCAGGCATCAAATCTATATTTGTTTGCGTAAAGGAAGGAGCAAAGGCCATGACTGATATGCTTGTCAGTTGTGGTAAACCAGTTCTGACTGCAAATGAATTTAAATGTGAGAAAACTAGGGTAAAGAAGCTGCTATCTGTGGGAAAGGGTTGTGCAACTCACATTACAAACAAATTTCCCCTTTAGCTCCCCCTCATTAAGTTCTGAGCTTTCACTGAAGATTTTCTACTTATGAAACACTTATAACAGCTTTCCATTGTTGAAAGTTATTTGATTGCTTCAAGAACTGGACAATCTAGGTAATAAATATGCTGAAGAAAATCACCTTGGAAGGACAGAATAGCCCACACCAACACAGTATTGCGTTTCGTTCCTCTCTGGTGGCCAGGACACTTTAAACATTTCCAAGTTTCTTTTAGCCTTTGTGGAAAAGAACCTGGATTTTCTCTCACTTTGTAGGATGGCCACCCCACAGGCAGATGGGGATGGGTTGAAAATGCTGTGTTGAAAATGCTACAGTACACCTTGCTTCTGCTGAGGGTTGCCTGCTATGCCACGTACTGATGCAGACTGTGGGCAAAGAGGAAGGTGACTGTTGCAGCTAGACTCCATGCAGGGTTTTTTTTCCCACTTGAAATTTTTTCTAACTTTATTTTAAAATTTGCTCTAACTTTGGCATTGCATGCCTGGAATTCAGACATGTTTATTGTGAGCCTGTCATAATGAGCTTCTGCTCACTGGTGGTTCTGCCTCATTATGGGAGGGAACCAAGTCCAAGGAGATTATATTTGCAGTCAGCTACACAGAGGCCCTGTTGTTATCCATTTGAGATGCCAGAATTTAAGTTTTGTGTTGTGGTGGTTTTTTACTACCCTGCTTCTAATTCTTTTGGCTCCGAACAAAAGCTTTAGCATTTTGTCTTGAAGTCTGTGACCAAATCATAGAATGGTTAGGGTTGGAAGGGACCTTCAAAGGTCATCTAGTCCAACCCTGCTGCAAGGAGCAGGGACATCCCTGACTAGATCAGGTTGCTCAGAAACTGTGATCAGGTTGCTCAGAGACTGTCTTCTTCAGAGACTGTCTACATTTATTAGTAAATTTGTCTTTACTCTAAGCTCACGAGTCAAGGCAGTACTATTATAACCATTTTGTTAGTGGACCACAGAAAAATCGAGCAGTAGGATTTCCCTAGAGTGCATAAAATTGTGACGTGACCTATTTGCAAGGAAACAGGACAGACTTATTACTGATTACTTTGGTTGAAAAAATGCCCAAGTTAGACCTAAAATTTATTCCAGATTTTTTTTGTTGG
>WHYT01016761.1:189261-240246 GCA_009806455.1 Tetrax tetrax | reverse complement strand
GGGTTTTTTTGGGTTTTTTTTTTTTTTTTTTTTTTTCTTTTTTTCCCCCATGTCTTCCCCACCCCTCTTTAAATTCCACCACCTTTTCCCTTAATGAAGGATCAAGGATAACCACCTGGATTTGGAAGCCCTTCTTACACAAGCGTTAACTACCAAAATGTTGATTTTCAAGTGCAGTCACTTGAATGACATGATGCTGCTAATTAAAGAATCAGAGGTATTAATTAGAATCAGATATGGTGAAGTGCTTATCTCTAAGCCATGAAGCCTACAAAGAGACCCCGATTACTTTATCTTATTGCTTAGAAGAGGACAGGCTTCATTTTTATTGCCTTTTTGAACTCTCAATCTCACGTCAGTCATTAGCAAGGCTGTGTAAATTCTGAGCCAGTAGTTTGAAACAAAACAAAAGCATTGGACTAATGTATGAAGAGTTTGAAGCTAGTTTCATTTAAACTGTAGGAGTAATGTATATTTTTAAGTTATGCTTTCATAAAGTTTTGGTTCAATGGTCTGTGTAGCATTTAGGTATGTGACTGTCCGGTGTAGTTTTAATGCTGAAAAGCTGCAGCCAGGACAATGCTTGGTAGTCTTTGGAAGCTGGTCTTTTCTAAATTTATTTCCTTTTGGTTGGGGAAGGAGCTTGGCTTTAAGTTGAGTGTAGGTGAGTCGGGGGTTTTTTAAAAATGTTATCTTCTGTATGTGATTTGACTTTATTTATCTTGAACTTGTGAAAAGATGTTTTAATGGCAGTAGTGGAAATAAAAGGCATAAAAGGTGGATGTGAGAGCTCACCACTTGAAAGACAGTATTGCAGGATAAAAAATGATGATAGTGATTTTGCTTCCTTAAAAAATAACTTATCTAAATGTGCATATGCTGAAAAGAATGAATGACTTGTGCCTTAACTGGATGGTCCTGGGCCCCTACAGGCAAGGCTGCAGTGTGTAATTTCAGCTTCTTTTCTTTGCCTCTGTTTTATCTATATCGTAAGGTGAACTCTATTGGAAAAGAAATGGACAGGGCTTCATCTGAGAATGCGGAACAGATGTATCAGGTAAGTGCTGTTACTTGCATACCTCTTACTATGTGTGCAGACTCATCTTGTTGACTTTACATGCTGCTCAACACAGGAAAACACTGCTATATTTTGGTTTTTTTATAAGCATTCAAATTAATGTTTCGAACCTGTCTTACAGTAATTCTGAAAGGAGCTGTTGAGTTTCTAGGCTCACCAATCTTACAGGCCACGGATTATATAAAATATCCTAAGAAATGCCTGTCCATGAAAACAGTGCTTTGCACCCAAGTTTACACAATTATTTTGATAGTTGTTGGTTATCTTTGGTTTTGTTAGACTGGCTAGAGTAAAGAACATGTTATCTTTAGTAAGCAAAGTTTGTAATATGGCTGCTACTACCTACATCTCTCTGGAGAGTCTGTTTGTAGAGTCTTCCTGTGATACAGCTCTTCATCACAGGTTCCAAATAGGTTGGCTCTGCAAGGTGAGCATGCTGTGCAGAGAATCTTCTAAAGATGTGTGCAATTTCCTTTGCTAGTTTCAACGCTTATTCTGGCACCTTATTACTCTTCGGAATAAGAAAACGTTTATAACAATAATTGCTGCAAGTAACATTGCTTTGTGTAATGTTTTTGTGGCTTGTTGTCAATGTCTTTGAAAGAAATGTTAAAGGATCTCCATATCTTACTGGCTACTGCATGTTGTCTGACTTGCCCTAGCCAGCTGGTAGGGCTTAGGATGCCACTTCTTTCAGATAAGGAGCAATATGACTTGAAAGGTGATATCCCTAGAAGCATTTTAGGATGGCATTAGGAGTGTCACGATGAGGATTGTTCAAACATGGTCTCTTGCCTGCTCTTTGATGACAGAAGGCCTACCTGCTGCTAACACTCAAAAAGAATGTGCTAGTACTTGTAGATAAGGAATTAAGATTTCTGGGAAACATCTCGGTGCCACTTAGCAGAATATCTGATGGGACCCTTCTCAGAGTTGCAGTGTCAAGATTGGGGTGGGGAGGCAGCCAGCTGTCTTGAGGAAGATGACTGTTTTGTCAGACATGGCTGATAGTTTTCATAGTAAGCACTGTAGCTGGAGGAGAACAGATAAGACCTGCTTATGGCTTAAATTAGGTAGCTTACTTGGATGTCAGGTGAAAATGGCTGTCTGAGATGTAGAGATATGTTCTAGTGTTTTGTGGAAGCTCTCCTGAACAGGTGTTAAGCTCCAAGAAGAAAGACAGAAAGTTGAGAGAATGGCAGTGCGCAATGCAAGGGTATAGATTTATAGCTGCTATTGCCCAGCTGTGACTTGGTTACCATTAAAATATGTCTACAGTAAACTGAACCCTGTTCCCATGTCAGTAGATTGTCCACCCCTTTCTGAGCATATTTGGTTGCTATTGTTACTATGAGAATCAAGTACAGTTTAGCTTTCATTAAGCAAACAGGAGAATCTGCCAGTTCTTCAGCAAAGGCCTGATAAGGTAATTTCCTTCATCTCTCGTTGACAGCAATGATGCAAGCAAAATCCTGTAAATGGAAAAGTTGTCTCTTAAATGGTGCTTTCTGCTAGTGACTATGATTCAGCTTGTATACCGGCCTGGCTCTTAGTGGTTGTGGTCTGATATCTGAGGACAGAACTGCTATCCTTCTGGGGGAGAAAAAACATTCCCTCTGTCCTGTGAGGTGAGATGCTCTTTCAAAATCTATAGGCTAAGTGCAGCGAAGCTCCCTGTGTAGGGAATGTCACTAGTGCTCTAAATCTCTGTGCTGAAACCTCACTGCTGGTTGCTTTTTGCATGCCATAAAATGATATGTTCTGGGGAAGATGATGTTAGACACAAGAGAAAAGGCTGTGCAGCTTAGTGAGAAGATCCCCAAATCGATCACTGCACGAGTGTCATTGTAGACTCAAGAACAGCACAAGTAGCTGTAGGTGGAAAGGGAGCAGTGATAGATAAATACAAAATCTGGTAGACTGTTTTCTAGTTAAAAAATACAAAGACTTAGGCAAGTATGTAATATGGTGGCTTTTGGCTTATCTGTCTACCATTGTCGGTAATTTTGACACTCCTTTAGGTCAAACTGTTCCTTTTGCTTCCATCAACTTACAGACATTCATAAGGTAGGCTGGTTCTGTAACATTTTCAGTTTGACACACGGATGTTTTGTTGGAGGGAAATATATCATCCCATTTGTTGCAGTAATGATAGGCAAAAAGATGGTAAAGAGAGGTGATTGAGTGTGTTTTCAAGTAGTCACACCGATACAAATGTGCGTGAGAGGGAAACTGGCTTGAATCTGAGAGGCAATTACTGTCATAAGATGAAGTGATCTTGCATATGTGCTATAAATCTGTCTTCAGTAAAATATTTGGATAATGACAGACAGATTATGCTGTACAAGTCACTTTTTTCTACAGGTTTGACCTCTCTCTTTCTGAGCTAAGGAATGACAACTTTTTTTTTTTTTTTTCTGTTCCCTCAGCTAAACTTATGCCATCTGAGATGAAGGATCTTATGCACAAGCACAAAAGCAGAAGAGTTAGTTCATGCACTTTGGTTTCTTTTCATTTGTCAGTGTGCTTATGAGTATTTTCTAGTCCAGGAGAGAGAGGCTGAACAGTACATTCAAGAGTGTATCTTATTAATCAGATGTGCCAGCTGAAGCATCAAGCTCTCTTTCATGGTATTTTTACCTTGGTTATGAATTCCTAGTTTCTTCCATAGTGCCAGAGTTTGGTGGTCAAAATGAAAAATGAGTTTGTACCTATAAATAAGACAATGCTTCTCTCTCTAATACAACATATTCTTTAGGAAAGAGATTGTTACTGTAACTCTTCTATGAAGTGTGATGACCTTGATCAAAACAGTAGGGTCTATCAACTTACTATCTTGAGCATCATTTTGGGAGCCCACAGACACAGGGACAAGTGTAAAGCAGCTTAATAACAGAATCAAGTAGCAGAGACTTATTTAGCTCACCTTACCTCACAGCTTCAAAGCAGCAACTAGAAATTGGAAGATGACCAAGATGAGTAAAAGATGGCAGAAATGTTATGGAAGTCTCCCAAAAGGCAAGAGGAACATAGGTCTCATTGCAACAATGAAAGTTTAATGTTTCTGTAGCTCTTAAGAGTGTGGGATGATGAGATAGACAAGAACTGAAACTACTAACTGAAAAGTATCAACAATATAATTGTGGACGCTGCTGCTGTTTACCTTGCTGAGTGTCATATAAGCTCTGCTAGCTACAAGTTCTAGCTAAGACTCTTAGTACTTCCGCCAGACCACTTCCTTTCCTCTGAAGCATAGTCCCTACATTTGCAAGCATAGATCCTTTGCCAATAGTACCCACATCTTCATTAAGCCCTGTTCAACCTCTGCTTCTTGCTCTTATCATCTGGGATCCACTTTCTGTGTGACTATTGCTAACTGAGAATGGCATGCAGAGTTAGAAGCAGAATGACTTGCAATTTCTTAGCAGATGCTTTCTCAATTGTTTGTGGTATCCTGGTCTGGTATCCAGAATTCAAGCCATTCTTGATCAGAAATGCAGGGAAGAGATCTCTTTGGCTTCTCCATTGCCTATTTCTTTTAAGAGTTCTCCAGCACTATCCTGATGCAAAGTCAAGACAAGGTGATCAGGTCCTGGGAAGACACTGAGCTACTGGTGTACATGACACACGGTGCTTGCAACGTATTCCTTCTGCTAGTGGTGTGCATATTGTGTAGCTGCACAGAACAAGGAAAAGAAGAGTGAAGATAATTCCTAACAGATCAAGCTCAAGCCTTGCTTTGTCCTCTCAGGATAAATACTAAACTCCAATTTGGACTGGTTCTGATATCAAATAGTACACTTAGAGATATTGTTGTTGTAAATGAAGCTCCTAAACAGACAATCTTAAAGGAAGTCATATAAAACAAGAGGTAACATTAGTCATGTGCCTCTTGATTTGCAATTTGAATTTAAAATACAGAGAAATGTATTTAAAATACAGAGAAACTGCTGGAGCAGTTGCACAGACAGTCAAGTCTGGCATGGCTTCCATAAGAGCCAGTTGGGTGTAACACTTCACGCACTTTAATCACAAACAAAAAACTACTCCTTGCTCAGATGCTAATGTGTTTTGAGATTGAGCGCTGCTTTTGAAAATGTTCCTATACTCAAAGAATTCAAATCTCTCTTCTGGTAACTCTTTCCACTCAGACACCAAGGCTTTCAGCTCAGCCTGATGCCTATGCCAGTGAGTCTTTGAGATGAGAAACCAGTAGCCCTAAGCTTCTAAACTATAGCTTCTTAAAAATACTTAGACTATCTTCCCCTGGAATTGTGCAAGAGTGAATCATAGAGTCAGAGAATGGCTAGAGTTGGAAGGGACCTTTAAAGGTTATCTAGTCCAACCCCCCTGCAAGGAGTATTGTGCAAGAGTGAATCATAGAATCAGAGAATGGCTAGAGTTGGAAGGGACCTTCAGAGGTTATCTAGTCCAACCCCCCTGCAAGGAGCAGGGACATCCTGGACTAGATCAGGTTGCTCAGAGCCCCATCCAACCTGGCCTTGAATGTTTCCAGGGATGGGGCATCCATCACCTCTCTGAGCAACCTCTTCCAGTGTTCTACAACTCGCACTGTAAAAATTTTTTTCCTAATATCCAATCTAAATCTACCTCTCTCTATTTTAAAACCATTACCCCTTGTCCTATCACAACCAGCTATGCTAAAGAATTTCTCCCCATCTTTCTTATTAGCCCTCTTTGGTATAAAGTTATAGTTGAGGCTCAGATACTCCTGCTTCTTCTCTAAGGAGATTATTATGAAGGGGTTTTTTACCCATAAGGAATGCTCACCTCAAGGAAGATGCATGCCTTTGAGAGAGCTGCTTGCATGTTATAAGGAACTACTTCAGCATAAAAGAAGTTCTTGTCTTATACCTCCAGTTGTCATATACTGTCCTTTTTTGGCACTTGCATGGAAACTTATTAAATATTCACAGCTGAATTAGCAAAGCCTATCTATTGAAATAAACCTTCCCAGAACCATCTGTGCTGGACTTTACACAATTTTCTATTTGTATTAACCTGAGCACAAGCAAAGCTCTTCATCACACACCTAAAACATGTCTGAGAATAAAACATATGAAACTTTCCTGTTCACCTTTGTTATTCTACAGAAGCACTATCAGCATCCCCAGATTCTGATCTGCCCTTGCAGGAATGTACCCAAAGTGCTCTTGCAGTAAGTGTGAAGCCAAGCAACTGTTCTGCCGCAGAACGAACTCTCACTGGCAATTTACAAAGGGGAAAAAAAAACTACGGACAATGAATAAATATTTTGTACAAAGCAACGGCTCTCTGTGGTCCTAGTCATCAGACCTGTAGGTCCCTCACTACAAAAATACCTGAAGATGAGCCTAAAAGCTAAAACTCATTATGCTACTAGATTCCAGAAATATGAACTCTGTTGAGTAGTTTATGGCACATTAAAGTATATGTGGCCCACAGGAGATACATGACTTATCTTTACGATCAGCCTTTTTATCTCCCACAGGTGAAATTACCGTATCAGTTTTCTTTCTTCCTCACCCTCATCACCTCACTTTATTCCACAGGGATGCTAACTACCTTTGCTCTCAAAAAAATGATCTTACCATTATCCTTTTAGCTAAGCTTTGAGCAATGCATTTCTTAAATTGTGTTTAGCTTTCCAAGCTGCTGCTTGTATTTCAGGTTTGAAAGCCTGAAAGCTTGCCTAATTTTCCCAATCCTATGGTTTGTTCAATCAAAGTTATTACTTTAATCTACAAATATCATCATGCCTCTCGTCTTGACCGAACTTATTATATAAATTCAGCCTTTTCCCTTAGCTAGCACAAGTAACCGTCCCTATGGTGTTTCAATTACAAGTCTGAGCCCAAACAAAACCACTAAGTTATGAAATACTCTCTCTTTGCTCCAAGTACAATTCCACAGTCTCTTCAAGTGGCCTCTGATTTTTCCCATGAAACTCCATAGATGATTTTGTTTCTGTTAAACACAGGCAAAGACTTCTGCACACGATTAGGCACACAGCCAAGAAGCCCTTTGGATGATAAATATCTGCAAGTTTGGAGCCATTAATGGGAGTGAGGAGATGGGGGGGGGGGTGTCAATAAATATAGGTAAATTGTGTAGTGCTAGTTTTAAGGTTCAGTAGGATTTGACCGATATCATGCTCTGCTCTGTTTTCCTGCCCTGCTACAACTAGTTCATACCATTCAAAGTCATTATTCAAAGGTGCCTGAGTCGTGACAGATTACCGTTACCTGTAAGTCACGCAAAGCCATTTGCCTGGGAAATTGCTCAGCACCATTCCTTCAGTGTCTGCTCTTTGTGAGACAGCCAGATGAACTTCAAATTAGTGAGTGTTACTCTGTGTATAGGCTACACAGTGGACTTTAGCAGGCTCCAGATGACTGAGGGACTGCTGTGAATCAGTTTATCTTATGGACAAGTGAAATGTCATGTGAGGAGTTAGCAATTTTTTAAAAATTTTTTTTCCAATCTTTAGAATGCTTTGCCTGCTAATCCATCCACTCATCTTGATAGAATGCTGTTTTATCAGTATTTCCATGTTTTTTTTTCTTTTTAAAAAATTCCTGTTTTCTAGCATTTCTTACGTTCTTGGTAGATTACTGATATAAGACAAGAAGAGAGCTGTTTCTAAGTGGCATTTTCTACAAAATATTGTGACCTTCTCATTATTGTCTCAGTGGTTTACAATGCATTTCAGCTCATCTAGCTACAGAGGCTTTCAGCATTTTAAATTTATAATTGAAGAGGTTATTATATTTGGCTTTCATAACAAGAACCACTTGAACGGTTTCCTTATTTAGAACACATGTAATTGACAATGTGTAGGGGGATGCTTGTCTTTTTTTCTCAATACAAAGCAAATTTTTCTCTCTTGTGAAAAGGATGTGAAATATTTATCCTCCTTGTCTCTGCAGCTGCAAAGAAAGCTCAAAACTTATAGAGGAAAAAGTTGCTATTATGCTCTAGGGAACTGGGGGGGGAGGTGCATGTGAGAAAAAAAATTACACTGCTAGGCAAGCTACTCCCTGGGTCACTTTGCTCTGTTATGCTCACAATATATCAAACACCATATGTACTATAAATAGAGAAATTCTGAATAAAGATTGATATTTGTGCTTTGTCTTATCCTAATAATCACCCTAATCATTTGTATTTTGGTTCTGCTAGATACCCATGTTAAACCTCACTGGCAGCCTGATTTAGACCAGGCTAGGATTTGCTTTTTGTAGATGCTATGATAATAAACACAGAATGCTGCTTTAGTATTCTTGTGCTGCTGTTTAGTTTGTAGGGTGTAGGATGCTGTTGTTTATTCTGCTATTTGACCTTCTGCTTCTTAATTTTGTTTTTCAGCAGTATCTGCCCAGAACCTATCTTTGCAGCAGATTATAAAATTGAAGCAGGTTGTTACCTTCAGATGAAACTTTGGTAAGGGAGATAATGATCTGAACTTCTGAGTGTCAGCCAGAAATGGTGTTGCTCCACTCTCTATTAACACTTTAGTAGAGGTCATTTCAGTTAACTGCTTGTTGGTCCTGTTGTGGCCTCAGAACTGATCACTTGGGGGACTGGATGTTTTGCAGGAATTTGAATGGCTTCAGTAGGCTTATTTTGCATTAGAACCAAACCTATGATACAGTCTTACTAAACAGAACAGCATTGAAACATCCAGTAAAGGAACTTAGATGATGGTCATGCAACATGAGAGCTTTTGACTTTTAAAACCTTCTACAGGAAATTTGCAGAAACAGTATTTCTCCACGAAATACTCTGATTTGAGAGACCGTTCAAAATAAATGGCACTTAGTCACCAAAATACAGACCAAATGTTGAGAGGCAGACACTTGATGTGAATGAAATACAGTGATTGAGTACTAAGAAAATGTGACACGGAGTCAAATTTAATGAAAAAAATATTGAGTTAAGTCTCAATAGCATCGGGCAGAGTAACTGGAGGCTGCAGTTAGCTTGGCTTCTCTCTTGAATACCTCAACCCAAATGAATGCTATGATCTGCTTTGACATCTTGACCTACCACTGCTTTGCAATCTGTAGGCAGATGCACACTTTGCTGAAGGGCTGTTTCTGGAAGTCTTGTGGTCAAGCCTAATCCCAACAATCTTCTGGTGTTCATGTGTAGTATCCTAACTTCTAAGGGCAGAGTCAGATTTTCAAGTGGTAGTAGGAATGTGCTTATGTTCACTTCATCTATTCCTCTTCCCTGGTTCCTGCCTTTGCTTCCTCCAACAGTTTTATCTGCATATAAAAAATAATTACAGTATCTGATCCTTTTTCTGAAAAAGAAAAATGATGTAGTTTGGACTTCTTGAAATCCTTGCCTGGTCTTGATTTAGATTTGAACTACAAGCTGAGGAATTGAGAATGAAAGAGATTTTTCAAGTATAGGGTTGTCAGTGCAAGCCTCATATTGGGATAAGAGTTTGAAAACATTTTTAAAAAAGGATTTTTTACTTCTTTCACCAGCTATGTAGTATATGGTTCTTGTCCTCAATTCCTTGTCTTCTCATTAGATTTCCCAGTATAACAAAGAAGATAATTATTGGCATTCTGAGATTTTTAAGAGTTTAAAACAAAAAAAAAATCAGCCGATCTCACAGAGTTGTTGTGAACGAAGTTAAATTTAGTTGGCAGCTGGTCACAAGGGGCGTTCCCCAGGGCTCAGTCTTGAGGCCAGTCTTGTTTAATATCTTTAGTAAGGGGTTTGAGTGCTTCCTCAGTAAGTTTGCAGATGATACCAAATTGAGTGGGGGTGTCAATCTGCTCGAGGGTAGGAAGCCTCTGCAGAGGGATCTGGATAGGCTGGATCCATGGGCTGAGGTGAACTGTACAAAGTTCAGCAAGGCCAAGTGCCAGGTCCTGCACTTCGGTCACAACAACCCCATGCAAGGCTACAGGCTTGGGGAAGAGTGGCTGGAAAGCTGTCTGGTGGAAAGGGACCCGGGGATGTTGGTTGACAGCTGGCAGAACATGAGCCAGCAGTGTGTCCAGGCAGCCAAGAAGGCCAACAGCATCCTGGCTTGTATCAGGAATAGTGTGGCCAGCAGGAGTAAGGAAGTGATTGTGCCCCTGTACTCAGCATTAGTGAGACCGCACCATGAATACTGTGTTCAGTTTTAGGCCCGTCAGTACAAGAAGGACATTGATTTGCTGGAGCATGTCCAGAGAAGGGCAACAAAGCTGGTGAAGGGTCTAGAGCACAAGTCTTATAAGAAGCAGCTGAGGTAACTGGGATTGTTTAGTCTAGAGAAGAGGAGGCTGAGGGGAGACCTCACTGCTGTCTACCACTGCCTGAAAGGAGGTTGTAGGGAGGAGGGCGTTGGCCTCTTCTCCCAAGTAACTAGTGATAAGACAAAAGGAAATGTCCTCAGGTTGCATCCGGGGAAGTTTAGATTGGATATTAGGAAAAAATTCTTTACCGAAAGAGTGATCGAGCATTGGAACAGGCTGCCCAGGGAAGTGGTGGAGTCATCACCCCTGGAGGTGTTCAAAAACATGTAGATGTGGCACTTCAGGACCTGGTTTAGTGGGCACGGTGGTGTTAGGTTGATGGTTGGACTTGATGATCTTAGAGGTCTCTTCCAACCTTAATGATTCTATAATTCTGTGTATGGATTTTTCTGTTTATACACTCCCCTAGACCTGAGAAGATGCTCTGCATCTTTGAAAGTACAACAGAGCATCACGAGTAACGCAGACGGAAAATGAGTCATGAAAGATACTTCCCTGTTTGCCTGCTCTAAACACCCATGTGTCTACCCAGACTCAGGATTCCTATCATCTTTGTTTACAACACGTCAATCTCCTGAAACAGTCCACAGAGCCCTTCCTATCATCCCTCTGCCTTCTTGTTGACCTGAGCTGTGTTGCCTCAGAGTGCAACTACATCAGTTTCATTTGTGCTTGAACTTCTGGTATGGAAACCAGGGCAGAGGGTTGGATTCTGAAACAAAGGATGGGAATGAAGTGTGCTGCCTTCCACGTGGAAAATCTGATGGCTAGGTGGTAGCAGGAGAGTCACTGTACCTCTCTGCCTTGACTTTCTCATTTCTTGTAAAGTAGGCTAAGTTAACTTATTTGTAAAGTTTCCTAAGTTACCTTATTTGTCATCTTAAGGTGAGTTATCAACCTTTGCTAAGAGTAGGGCTGAATACAAAAAATAATTTGTAAATGGAGGAAAGCAAGGGTAACTGCATTCTCTAGTTTTATTATACAACTATGGTAACAATTGATTTTGATTGGAAACAAAAAGAAGCTTGCTTATTAAAAAAGGACGGAGAGTGTTTTACTCATAACCCTAAAGAACAGAAACTTCTGCAGTGCAGAAAACTGTCAACATACAGTATTATATTTTGGTGTTGGGTAGCTTTGTTGCTTTTTGTTTTTCAGCTGCAGTTAAAAGTATGGCCTTGAAACGTTCTTGTTCCTTATGCTGTTGGATTTTTTTTTTTTTTGCGCTGAGATACCTGCAGTAATTTCTTGCTATGCATGGAGAATACAAATAAATAACATGGACTTAAGTTCCAAAAAAGGCTTCAAATAGTGATTGCATAAAGCCTGAGTTTATGCTGGTTTTACTAGGATCCAATGTTATATGAGATTAAGATCTACTACCTTTAATGAAATTTTTTTGTTTATCCAGTTAAAATAAAAACTAACAAATTGAGGTTGTGGAACTATTTTTTTTTTTTTGTGAAAGTGAGTTTTTCAAGTCAAAACTTTGAAATATGTAGGCTAAGAAAACTGAAATGGCATCAAAAAGTGACTGCCAGTTTCTAAGCTGATAATTCATTTTGCTTCTCTCACGAAGACTTGATGTAATTCAAATTTTTATACAGAACCATCCTTTTATTTTTATTTTTGAGAGAAATCATAAGACAAAGCTGTTCACATTAAGTAGCATACAGTTAAATTCCAACGTGAATATCTTCTTACTCTCTACTTGATTTACTAGGCCCAGCTTTAAAATCAGTCTGTTTTACCTATCTGCATATAAACTCTGGATTTGTATCTTACGTTTCCAAAAATCCCAGACCCAATCACTTTGGGTTTGTAACCATATTAACATACTGTACTGGGAAACTATATTTTTTGTTTGCAACTTCCTTATATTCCAATCTGGACACTGAAGGTTCCCCATATTCCACCGACTGCTGTGGTCTGGGTTGCTCAGCCAGAGAGGAGAGACAGGAGCTGTGTGCTGGGTGAGGGAGCCAGCAAACCAGCAGAAAGATATCCAGGACTTTGGAGGTGTTTTGTGCACATGGTTCCTGTAAGCACCAGATGCAAAGCCAGGATGCCCAAAATCCTGAATTTGACTTCAAAGACAGGGGCAATGTGGCCACATTTGACTATATTTAGCTTTGTGGACAAAGCAAAGCAGAAGGTTCTTCTGCCTGCGTGCTGCTGGACAGTGTCATCACTGCGGTGAGCTAGTAGGCTGAAGGGGATGAGCCCTCAGCATTAGCAACGAAAAGCGAGTCTTCAGATGATGGCATAGGGATGATGAATTTTAATGAAGACTGAGAGGTTTAAGCCCAAAGGCATGGCTGGCTATGAGGAAATATAAGCAAGGCTTGAGGAGAGGTGGTCTATGTGAGGCAAGGTCTTATCTTTCTATCTTTGCTCTTGTGTTCTACCTTTCCACTGGCACCAGGTAACATAATGGTTTTGTTAGTCGTCTCTTTTCAGTGCCAAGCATCACTGCTTAAAGCCTGGCTGCTCCCGTCACAGGAAAGTACAAGATGCTGTAGAGTTGGACTTGCTGTTTTTTTGCCAACACAGGGATGGTGCAGGCAGTGAGTGCTGTTGGGTGAAGCTACCCCTTTTGGGAACAGCCAGCAGCTTACCTGCCCTGGCCTCTGCATCAACGGCAGCCAGAGCAAGATTGCCTTCTACAAGAGACGAAACGGACACCAGAGCCGTGCCCATCTTGCTGTCCCTCACAGGTTACTGCCCCTTACATTACGTGCCTTGTCTACGCCTGCAGCTGACCTTGGTTATACCTCTGCATCTTGCTGCTTATATAGAGAAAAAAGGAAGAAATTGCTTTAAAATTTATTTGATCAGAGGCCAATTTTCAATAATCAAAGTAAGCAGATCTAAATTCAAAATAGTGAGGGTAAAAATATGTTTTATGAAATGATGATGACCTAAATTACTGAAAGTATCTGGTAATATCCAGTTCCTCAGTGTAGTGTTCCCTTCTGCTCTCCTATTGAATTTGAGTTCGCCTATATAAAAACCGCTCATAGGTAACATAGTTTATAAGCATTGACAAGAAAAAGAAACTGCAAAAAGGATGTTAAAAGGAAGCAGTCAACAAACACTACTCTTACCCCTTTTTTTATTCATTTATTTTTCCAAACTCCTTTGGATTAACTCACATCAGTATCTATACTTATACATGGTTACACTCTAGGGGACAAAATGCTAGGAAGGAATAGTTAAGCTGTGCTCTTAGCATTAAAATAAGATTTGTTGCCATGCATTGTCTGTAAGTTCCCTTGAGTATCTTCAAATGAATTGCTAGGGTTTATTAAGATCTGTGTTTTCTATGCCCAAGTTCACTTCCTCTGAAGGGTCTGAACTTCAGTGAATTCCTCAGAGTGATGCTTCATCCTGATTTCCCTGCTGTGTGTTTATCGGGTGGTCTGGCCCTCACCAGCTCTTGTGGGCTGTGGGAATTGGCTCCCTCCTTGGCTGGCTGGGAGCAGGGTCACTGACACCCTCTCCTGCCCAGCCCGTTCTGCAGTCAGCGATTCCCACCAGCCTCCTCCCAACGTCGACCACAGTGAGCAGTGCCGAACCCCAGCGTGGGTGGTGGGTCACCATCAGCAAGGAGGGCTTTGCAAAGGATGAAGGTAAATACACCAGCACAATGACTTCTGTGGGTGAAATAAATCCACAGAAGAGTGACAGTGAGTCAATGTGGTGGAGCAGGGATAAGCATGGGACGGATTACCAGCTCTGTGTCGCGGCTGGGCATTACAGAGTGTCCTGTTGACATGGCATGCACACTGTGTCTCAGCTGAGCATGCTGCAGGAGGGGTAGTGGGGGCTAGTACTTGCTTGAGGTGACCTTGCTTCTATCCCTGCTGCACACCAGGAAGGTGGCTGATTTGGCTGGTCCACCCTTGCACACCCTTGGGAGCATTCTGTGAGGAAATGGCTGAGGAAGCAGGCTCACTGGCAACCCACGGCAAGAGTCCAAACCATTCCTCAGCCATGGTGGGCCGAGGAAAGTGAGGAAGTTTCTTGCAGCCCAAGGCAGCAATTAAAACGGGCTGCTGCTGTGTGTGGTTGTGCAAGGAAACTTCAATGTTGGGGCAGGTGGGAAAGTGAGAGAATGTTGAAAGTTCAGCGGAAGACAGTAAAGTGAGTAACATGGGGAGAAATGTCTGGGGAACTGTGATGATACAAATATCAGTCTGAGTGGTGCAGCTTCCCAAGACTGCATCTGGAAGGAGAGGTACTGAAGTGCGCTCAGGGGTATAAAGCTCAGGCAGTTAGCTAGGAAGAGGGAGACAATTTTCTCCGGTTTTTAGGCATTCAGTCTTTCCATATAATCTCTGAAGGAGATAGAATTACTGAAGAAATTCCCATCCTCTTGCCTTTTAATATTTCTTTCTCCCCCAGTCCCTAGCACTAAATTAGCCAGGAAATGTTATCTGGATCTCCGTCCCCATCTTTCTCCTCTGTCAAGCATGTGAGGGCTTTGACAAATTACCACCTAGTCATCTGCTGGAAAAAAAATCAATTCCTTCCACACTATTTTTCACTTACAAAGATTAACAGCAGGTAAACTATGAATAAAATTGCTGGGGTAAGTGGGAAGCAAATCTCCAAAAATCCTTAATCTAGGTAACATCTCCACCAAATGTGAGTAAATCATCTTATTTCATTGTATATTCAGCATTTCTTTGAAACAACTTCAGTGTGATGGTACTTCTAATGAGTTAGGACTAGGTAATGACTTGCTGCTCCAGCTAAGTAGAGTGATAGTAGGAGTCCTTAGGAGGAAGAGGATGTGTGAAATGTTAAGAAGTTCTTCTCCAGAACAAGCAGACCAAAATAAATTACCTCTTCTTTCTGAGTGAAAGTATCATAATTCTAGATCTTTTAAGCTGACCAGGAAGAGGTCAAGAGTCCCTACTTAACTAGGAGTGTTAAGTCTCTACCTGACTTAAAGTCTTTTTGTCATCAAATATAGAGCAAATTTCTGTGGGATTCCTCAGATCTGTGATCTGAATTTCTCTGGGCCTGAGATTTTTGGCCAGTGCTGAAGCCTTCTTATTTTCTTCTTGGCAGTTTATTAAGTATTTCCAAATGCACAGGGAATCCATGGAATCTATTTTCTACACCCTAAAAGGCTATTTTTCTAGTCTAAAAAAGTCTCTTATTAGACTAGAAGTACTATTAATTTTTCAGACATGTTTTTAGTAAAATTGATACAGTAGGATTATCAATGCATATACTGAGAATTCTGCCTTCGAGAACTATTTTATTGTTATTATTATTATTAGGTTTTTTTTTTTTTTTGTACAGAGAGGGAAAGAAATCGAACAGGAGCAAAATCAGGAACAGAAATGAGATCTGCTTATGTTTGTGAGCCCTTAGATAGGTGACAGTGTCAGGGCTTGAGCAGTGTGCTGCGTCCTTTGTAGGACACATGAAAAGACTGAATGATGCTTCCTAGACAGGTCCATGAAGAGGCTTGTATCCAAGAAAACAAAGTTTTAGAACATAATTATCCTTTGAAGTACATGTCCAGTATGGTTCAGAGGCCACACTAGAACTAATCTGAAGTAAATCATCTGAGATGCATACAGTACACATGTATAGTTCTTGGCACTGCTTTGATCTTCTAATCTGCTCCTAATGCACTAATGGAAATGTAACCTAGGATCATGTTATGTAACTCAGCTCTACTCAACCTGAAATTCATACTATTTTCTGAAGTTTACTGTGGGAAAAACACGTGGATATGTTTGATTTAGCATCAAGAAGACAGATTCTGTTTGACAGATAAAGAATATTGAAAGTAAATATCTCTGTGGCACCTCCCTAGATGTCAATCTCTAATCATCTGATCTGCTTAATTGTGGGAAAGGATGAATGTCAAAGGGACTCAATTAAAAACATTTTACATAAACCGTGACTTTTTTGCCTAGTTATCTCCCTAGTTTGTTTGGAATTTCACTTTGTCACTGGAAATAGCAAAAAAGTACTGATGGTGTTGCTCTACTGAATTCTGTGGGTCTTAGAGGTTCAGCCAAATAATTTTTGAAAGATGATGTGAGAATATTCCTAGATTTATGAATCAGTTTTTCCTTTGTTGATGGGGCACAATCATACTTGAAGCTACTGGATATTGTATTTGTGTAAGTGTAGCTCCGCTTGGGAACGTGAGCTTGGCAAAATCAGGGCTGTCAGTTAATCCCTCTCTCTTTCTTTCCAAATCTGTGGATGCAGTTTCCTGTTTGAGATAATGCTGCTTCAACAAAATAAAGACTATATTTCCTGACAACATTTTTTGAAAAGTACAAATGTGGCTATACCTACACAAATATATAATCAGACTTCTTCATCCCTTGTCTGAGGACACTTTGCAATTTGAAATCCATAGTACTTCACTAGAGATACTTAACCTTTCATTTATGCAGATGCTGTCATCCAAAAGGGTCCCAAAGTACTTCTCAAGCTGCAGACCAAATCCAAAGTTTGTTGGTGTAAATGAGAAGATTCACATAGACTTCAGTGAGCTTTGAATAAGCTCATTAAATTGTAACAATAATGAAAAAAAAAAAAATTAAATGTGGGTTGTAAGCTTTGTCAAAAAGTTACCTGAATGCTAATTTCCTTAAAATGTTTTGACCATAGCTAAGACCCTCTGCTTTTATAACTTTTATCTGACTTTTGTTGAACTGTTCTTTTTTTTTTTTTTCAAATTTTTCCATACAAATATTTGAATTACACAAGAATCTGGGATTAACACAATTGTGTAATCAGCACATGTATGTAGTCACGTACATACACGTACACAGTGACCAGCGCTGTAAGCTAGGAGGGTGCCCGCCTGCAGTGGATTCCTGCCTGCCCGTAGCTGTGGTGGCTAGGCTATGACATCTTCAGTTGGTGACAGAAGGATTCATCAACTGCAAATACCAATTGAAGGCACAGTTGTCTGCAATTCCAGGCATGGTACCAAGTGTCCAAGTACCTGGGTGTTGTGATGCTGTGTGCATAATGTTAACAAAACTGTTTTGTAGTCTAGAGATGGCTGATGATTAATGCTCCCCTTCATGCTTGGCTTTGAATAGAGTTTGAAGTAGTAAGATTTATGCATTGAAATCCTAATTCAGGCCAAATTACAGTCTATGATTGAAGACTATTTTTGGATAAAAATTTCCCCCCTTTCTAGCTGGCTTGATTCTGGCTTATAGAATCATAGAATCATTAGGGTTGGAAGAGACCCCCAAAGGTCATCTAGTCCAACCCCCCTGCAAGGAGCAGGGACATCTCCAACCAGATCAGGTTGCTCAGAGCCTCATCCAACCAGCCTTGAATGTTTCCAGGGATGGGGCATCTACCACCTCTCTGGGCAACCTGTTCCAGTGTTCCACCACCCACACTGTAAAAAATTTTTTCCTAATATCTAATCTAAATCTACCTCCCTCTGTTTTGAAACCATTACCCCTTGTCCTGCCACAACAGGCCCTACTGAAGAGTATCCTGGACTTGAATTACTTTGAACCTATGCTGATCTAACATTATTCTTTTTGTTGCTGTTCATTTTTTTTTTGTTTACCTTTACCAGTTGAAACCAGTTGAAAGCTATTACTAAGCTACAGAACAGAATTTATTAGTATCAAACTGAAACAGTGAAAACCAGTCTATAGAAATATGTAGTACTGTTTTATGCACACAGTAAACTTCTGTCTAAATATTTGTAAGCATTCACAGGCCGCTGTCATACCTACCACCTTGCATCATTCCAGAAAGGCAACGTATCTTGCATGACTCTCTCTTTGTAGTCATCAATGAAATCAAGATAGGTGGCTTTGGGAGTCCGGCAAAACTCACAGCCAGAGTTTCTGACTTACACTCACCTGTTCTAATCATTAAGTCACATTCTTCATGAAGAAAGCATAACTAGAATCTGCTTTCACACCTTGCTTTGTGTGAAACAAACAGCAAAATAACCACTATGCAAGATCAACCAGTTACAAAAAAATTATCACTGGAAAAAAAGCAAATTTACATTTCAAGCTGTATAAAAATGTTGTTACCACCAGCTATTATTTTAAAATGTTGTGCCTTTTGTAAAATAAGGAGCCTTCCCATTTACCTTCGTAACTCTGTGCTGAACAATCAGCAATTCCCATTTCTTTTCAAAAGACCAACCTCATTAGAGTATCAAGCAGCTATATGCTGTATGTCAGTGTGAGAAACCTTCTGTAATAAGGATTCTTCAACCCGACTTTTGCTAACAGCATTATTAATGATTCTTAGTGTCAGCTATTTCTTCTGTTCCAGCCGTGGCCCAGAAACACAAACAGAAAGAAATGCTTGCTACATCCTGAACAATTTCAGAATTGAAGCTCCCCCCAAAACAAATATGGAATTGAGAAGATTATATTTCTGTAATGGTAATATTCTGACCATAACCAAACTCCTTAAAGTATTTTTTTTCCAACTTGCTATTGGAAACTTATTTCTAACAGTGAAAAAATTATGAGAATCACAAACCAACAATTGCATGTAAAGACTCAGTTTAAAAAGCATGCAATTAGGAGCCAATTTTATTTAAGATACAAGGACAGGGCCTTCTACCAAAGTCAAAGCCATAAGCTGAACTTTGAAGAATTAGGATATTATTTTCCGCTGACTTCAGTGGACTATCCACTGATTACTTGCTATAGGGGGATGTTTAGCATAGTGTGGCTTGATGATAATTTGCTAGATTCTAAACCAAAATGCTCTTCAAGATGAAGAATGTATAAGAAGTCTAAAGAAGTGTTATGTATGTTCTTGCTATATTTAACTCTATCGAGTTTTGCAGCCTTGAGTGTGCATGCATGCATGCATTAGGGCATTTTCAAATTAAAAAAACAACAATGCTTTGCCTTTTTTATTTCCTGACTAGTTCTACATGTCCTGAACTTCTAATGTATATTTTTTAATTGTAAGAAAACTAAATTAATTTTACAAAATTCAGTACAGCAGACAAGTGTTTCTGTTGGCTGTCCAGTGATATTATCATATTATTTTTAATCCAAAGTACTTATCAGATCCTGCTACTGGCAAGACTGTTTTTTAGCTCAGTGTTCTAGTTGCTGAAGTGAATATTACATCCAAAAGCACTAGCTTTGTACTTTATTTACTTCAGTTTGTCTGTATTTGAAAAAAAAAAAAACAGTTATTTTAAAGGACACCACAGGTCAGTGTTGGATTTATTTCTTTTTTTTGGTTGCACTGTGGCTATGTGTTGGCTTCTTTCTCTCTGTTTTCTATGACTTCTTTCCCTTTCTATTTTCCAACTCCTGTAAAACATTCTGACACTTTCATTTCCTTTTCAGTTATCAAGGCATGTGGCAAACAGGTCAAGGAATGAAATGCTGCCTTTGCCCCAGACAACAGAAGGGGAAGGGCAGTGCTTCCATTGAATCAGAAAGGCCAAACAGAGCAGTGTGGGATGACTTTTCTCTTGCCTGGTGTTAATGGAACACTAATGTAAGCTGGAAGGAAATCTAATAGTAGAAAATTTACAATCTTGAGCTGGAAAAAAAGTTTGGGAAAAGAAGAGGGGAAACCCCAGAGCGTCTGAAGGGTTGTGGAGAGGCTGCTGCTGAGGACTGTACCATGTCTGTAAGGGGTAGTGCAAATCTACTAGTCTTTATCTGCTAGTATTTACTCTTCTGGGGAAAGGCTGCACATTGCTAAGGAGTTGGAAGGATCAGGTTTTCATGCTGGTCGTGTGGGAGACTCAAATGATAGTACAGCCCTTAACATATATTCTTGGATTTAGGCAACCAAGAATTTTTTGTGTTTTTTGTTGGTTTTGGTTTATGAGTTTGTTGTGGCTTTTTTGTTCGGTTGATTTTATTGTTCACTTTTAATATGGTGATTGTATTTTTGTCTTTCTAGGTGAATGTCACTGTTTTGAAGCCACAGTATGGTCTGAAGGGCTTGTGCCCATCAAGGTAAATTGCATTTCCAATAGTAAGTACCAAACCCTAGTAGAGCATGTGTTCAGAGTCACTAATTATGTAAGTCAGCAAACCAAATCAAACAAAAAGGTGCTACTGTCTTTACCACTGTTGGCTTATGTTAGTCCTTGAACAGAAACAGGCTCGATATTTGGGTATAGTTTCTAAATTTCAGGTCACTGAAGTTTCCCCGTGATTAACTTTGGGGTTAGGAATTAGATCCTCTTCCTTGGATTGGAAGAAGATCCAAATGAAAGTAAAATTAATTTATTTTTTTTTTAATTTAATACTTTTCCCTCTTTGAATATCCTATAAATTTACAGTACTCCCTGTTTTTTAACACTGTGTTTCTCCTACAAGAGATGTAGATAGAGAATTAAGGTGGTGTTTTTTGCTTACAGTCATAATTATTTATCAAGGATTATTTGTCAGGAAACAACTGTGGTGATCACACTTGGAATGTGTGGGAACAGATAGCAACAGAAGGAACAGATAGAATCTTGTCTAGACACTCCTGTTATTACTGTTTTTATTTCAGTAAGATTGTCTTTGATTGTTTTCTGGGAGAGCCTCGTGAAAGGCATATATTTTTATATCCAAGCATAAATCACATATGTTTGTGTTTAGAAAATATTTTTGTATTGACTTTTTGGTATTCAAAGGTTTAAGACAATGACACCTTTTTTGAGCTGAATTGTGAAAGGAAATAATTTTGAGAGAGGGTTTTTTCTCTTTCCAGAAGCTCTTGTGATTGGAAGAGTTGTGTGGTAAATCTCATTGCACACATTTTGTATGCTGTTTAGTACCACAGTTAATAAGCTTAGCATTTGGAGCCAAAGTGGCTCTAAGCTTGGCAGGATTTTCTGTAATTCGCAGAAGTGATTTTTGGAATAGATATGAAAACACGTTATAGGCTTGACTGCTTTGTGCCTCTGAAGCCTCATCAATATCAAAAGAGTGTGTGTATTTTGTACAGTTTTTCTGGAGATGTAAATAAAATCCGAATCAGCTATGTTACTCTTATTTTGTTTTTAAGTCAATATCTTCAACACTTTGAGCTTTTCACTTATGGAAGATGTGTTGCATTGTGCATTTTTAGATCCTTCCCTGAAAGCTGTTAAAGCCCTAACATGGGAAACAGCACAAAAAGTCCATGCTCTGTCTTATCCAAGAGGTAAGGAGAGATTACTAAAATGTTTTTGGTTTTTTTTTTTTGCCAAATACATATTGAGAGAAATCATACTGACTTTCAAGATCTTGTAGATGGGGAAGGAGAGGGGAAACTGGAACCTGATTATCCTTTGTCTTGAGGTACTTGCTGATTTAGTCCACAGTGAGGAGCAAGTGGTGCCCTCCCTGGTGACTCATTCGGTACTCTCTCAATGGACCTCTGATTAGAGCTGGAGTCGGGCTCATGAGTTACTAGGTCTGACATGTCTTAGGGGGTGATGATCGTATTTTAGTGCTCTAAAAGGAGTGAAATCAGGGAATTATGATGGCACTTTGCAAAACTGGTGCCATTCTCCCCTCCCTGGTTTTTCTTTTGTTAATTCAAAGGTTTGTGGTACTAGGGAAAAACACTTGAGAGCAGAGATATAGAGGGATTGAAGCTTTAAAAGTGCAAAGACTTTGCTTCCCTGAAAAAAGAGACCAAGCTTGCAGCCTAGGTATTATAGAAATATTTTCTCTAGAATCGACAGCTCTTGCGCTTTACTTCCTTCTAACTTGGTGCAAGCACATGTATTTTTAATTTTGCTGCAAAGGAGTTTTTAGCTCTTATGCCTCCCAGGTTTTATTTTAATAAACAAAAATGTTTCCCTCAGTTGTTATTTAGCTCTCCTATAGCTCCCTTTTCCACTCTAATTTTCACGCCGCTGATGCTGGATTGTAGCAGAGTCTTAGTTTGCAGAGTCACGGCTACAGCTAATCCTCTCTCTCTCTTTTCTTTTTCTCCTCGGCTGATTGTTCGTATTTTCAAACTTCATAGTCTCACCACCAAAACCTAGGCATTCTTTGGAGCATAATTTGAGAAGGAACACAGACCTCAAAAATGTCACTGAGCTCTGAATTCTCAAAACAAAACCCTTTTTGTGCTTAAACAGGATGCTTCCAAGGGGTCTGGACCAAAATTAAAAGGGGAAAATACTCTTTGTATAAGGCATTTCATGTAGTATTTTAAGTGATGATTTGCAGAGCCAAAAATAATCAACACTAAATATTAACTGTTTCATTTCTTGAAGCCCATAAAACAAACCAACAACCACCTCCAAAGAATTGGTTTTACTCCTGCTTTCACTTTTCTCTCCTCCACTTCCATTGCTTCCCAAGTGAGTGATGAACCCAGGCACTGTGCTTTCTGGGTGATGTCTACAGCCGAACTGTCAAATTTGACTTGGAGATGACAGGCTGATTAAAATATTCTCCTTGCTTTCTGTTCAATACCACCAACCAGTTTGCATCTGTCTGTATCACTCTCCTAGTGTTAATATTCACACTGCTTTACAGTGAGTAAGGATCTGCACTCAAAGTTTTTCTTACATTTCAAGAAACCCCCCAAATGAAATGGGCTTGCACCCATTTTAAGTCAGAGCAGAAGCTTCTCTAAAAGTGCAAAGCTTTTACAAAGTCACTAGAGCAAAATAAGGCTGTTCTTCAATAAATGGCTTTAAAAATGAAAACCCGTAGTGTTTTATCATTACAGGGCTATTCCCTCTGGTAAAAACAAGTGAAGTAGCAGAACTGTTTGCAGCATAGGCAGAAGCAGAAAAGAAAATAAAAAACAGAGGAAATGCTTTAAGATCTCACTTTGAGGAAAGTGAAGAGAAATGAAATGTTAGTAAAGCCTGTGCCAACAGGCACAAGCATGGCAGGGCTCAAGGCAGAGCCCAACAGGTAGCCTGTGCTAACACAAAGCTTTCACACATATGTAAACAAGGAAGGCAGAAAACAGAGTGCTGCCAGCAACGTCGTGTGCTTCGTCCATGCTGTTACTGCAGTCTTGGTCATTGGCAAAAGAGTATCTCCTTCCAGAGCAAGCTAATCTCTTCCAGCCTGATCGGGGGAGTGCTGCCATAAATCTTTATCCTACAGAATTTTGTCTAGAAATATGTATGATTGCACAACAAGTACCTCTACTATTTCCCAGCCAGAGGTGTACCTTCCAGGTTCTCTGCTCAGACAGTGTTATTTTAGATGGGAATTATGTCACTCTGTGTGTTGCTGCGCTTGGAAAGATATTTTTTTTTTGTTGATATTATTATTTTGGAGAAAGTATTCACAGATTTACAAGAGTGGGAAACAGGAAAATACAAGATTGGTTTTAATGTCAGTCTTTCGACAAAGACATTGCACCTCTGTTAAGGCTGGTGTGATACAACCAGACAGAATCTGACTGTCATTGAATTATTGTGGTTCAGTATTTTCAAATAGTGAGCTTTTACTAATACAGGCTTGGTACTATTCCCGTTCTTTAGGGTTCCCTGATGGCTACAAAGTTCTTTCCTTCCTTTTCATTTTCCTCTGCAGCCCTTCCTTTTACCCCTGGTGACTTTCAGAGTTCTTATGGCATTAGTAAATACTTGGTGCATATGTCCTTTCTGACATCACAAATGAAATGAAAAATCTTACATGCAAAAGTTTAATGATTAATAAAAGTTTAAAGTAATCTGTATCAAAATGAAGTCTAAGTGAACTGAAAAAATATAAAACCTATGGGATAAATCCTCCAAGAAAACCTGCTAACTTCAGCTGGCTTCTGATTTTGTAATGAGCCAAAACCAAATCCTGCAGATTCAGAATATGTTTTTAGAAAATATTTCTAAAATCTGACAACTGAGACTTTGCTCTGTCCCAGGCTTTCAGTAGTGGGCTAGATCAGCAAATTTCCATAACCTTACGTAGGGTCATGCACCATTTATAACAGTTGGGCATCTGAAGCATCTGTATTTGAGTTGCTTTTACAATAAAAGTATTCAAGAAGTTGCAAGCCAATGATATTGTTCTGGTTTTGTTTAGTGAGGGGGGGCCTAAGGTGGTAGCTTCTGTAGGAAACTGCTAGAAGTCGCTCCCCTTTGTTCAGTGGACTCGGCCAGGCCTAGGGCAGACCCGCTGCTGGCCAAGGCCGAGCCAATTGGTAGCAGAATTTTCCATGATATTGCCTCTGTGTTAACATATTTAAGAAGGGGAAAACAGAAGAAAAAAAAAAAAAAGAGAGAAGATGTGAAGCAGCTGAGTGGGGGCAGAGAGGGGGAGGCATGAGCCTTGTGGGCCTTGCAGGCCTCACCCTCTGGCCTCCTGCCAGGCAGCCGACTGGGCCCAACTCGGCCTGGCTGCAAGAAGTGGAGAGGAGATGAGAAATGAATAAGATGTAAAAAGGATCCTGAGAGGCGTCTGCCAGCCTGTTGTGAGGAATGGCTGCAGACACCAAGGTAAGTGAAGAAGGAGGGGGAGGAGTAATGCGGCTCCTGGCCAAGATTCCCCTGCAGCCTGTGGTGAAGACCATGGTGGAGCAGGTTGTCCCCCTGCAGCCCATGGAGGTCCACGGAGGGGCAGAGATTCACCTGCAGCCCGTGGAGGAGCCCACACTGGAGTAGGTGGATGCCTGAAGGAGGCTGTGGCCCGTGGAGGGCCTGCTGGGGCAGCTGTTCTGGAGGGACTGCACCCTGTGGAAGAGATGACCCACGCCGGAGCAGTTTCATGAAGGACTGTGGCCCGTGGGAGGGACCCCATGATGCAGCAGGGGAGGAATGCGAGGAGTTCTTCCCCCGATGACAAAGTAGCGGCATAAAACAACGCGTGATGAACTGACCGCGACCCCTATTCCCTCTTCCCCTCTGTGCCGCTCGGGAGGGGAAGGTAGTAGAGATAATGTTAAGCCCGGGAAGAGGGAGGGGTGGGGGGAGGTCATCTTGTTCTCTATCTCATTCTCCTGCTAGTTTTAGAAATAAATGAATAGTTTTCCCCAAGTCGAGTCTGTTTTGCCCGTGACGGTAACTTTAAGGATTTCTCCTCGTCCTTATCTCAAACCTCGAGCCGTTTTTTCCTTGTATCACCTGCCCCTGTTCTCTCAGAGGGTGGGGGAGCGAGAGAGAGACTGCGTAGTCTGGTCCCGAACAGGACTGAACTATGACAGATATATACTTTGGTGGCTGGTATCCTAAAGGATTCACTCTTCTGTTTAAAAGACTTTTCTAACCCACTTATGATACTTCAGATTGCCTAGCATCAGCCTCCCTAAATTTTTTTTGTTTGCAATATCTCAGCTGCCAATGGAAATAATGAGACTTTAAAGCATGTGCATACTGAGAGATAATTGCTTGTCTTTTGCCTTTCTTTAATTCATGAACTCTCAGGAACAGTTTTCTAATTGGTTACATCCTATGGGGATACAAAACTTACTACTTTTCAGGAGATGAGAAAAAAAAAGGAAGGCAACTGATTCTACCGTGCTGTATAGTTCACACCTTCTGAAATAATAAAATGCTAACATAGCATGATTTTCATCTGTCTTCTCTTTAATTGAACCACAAACTATTACCATATGCTAGGAAGAAAAGCCATGCAAGATGTACTCATATTTGAAATGAACATCACTTGCTCCACTCCTTCCATCTCCCATGAAATGAAGCCATCTGAATTTGAGTTAGTAATGATTAGGGATTTGGTCAAAAACATATACCTTCATGTATTTTCAAGCTTGAGTGTCCAAATCTGTACAGAAAAAAAAGGTGAACTGGGCTGCCTTCTATGCAGCATCTCAAAATCCACTGCAGCTCAGAGAATGACTTGAAGAATAAGCACTTGAAACAAATTAATATTAGACTCTGCTCTTTTAGACTCCTCCTTACCTTAACTGCAGTGCAGGATGGGGATGTTCACATGGCTCATTTGTCTGCTGCTGCTCTCTCAATCTGACCTGTTTCCCTTAATAGCTAAACCACTGCATTTCTGTGCATTTAGGGTCCCTGCAATACTTCTGTGAGTTGCCAGCGTGTGCACTGAGGCTTACGACAGACCTCGGGCAAATCACTGTTGCAGCACATGATTTCATGCTTATGGTTACCAGAACCTTTTAACCTCATGCAGAGCACACTGTACTAATTCCCCCCTGCTGCTATTTAATGTACGCATCTTGCAGCTTCACGGGGTTGTTCATCAGCGTATAGCTGGGGCCCGTCGAGGACTGTCTAACAGCATGGTATAGGAGAATGCCAACAGCTTTTGTGACCCTACATGCTTTCTGCAGACCAGCCTGACATCTGTTTGTCTCAGAGCTTCAGCTGTGAACAGCCTCTTCTTGTGCCTGGCTGTGCTGGTGGAAAAAGTCACAACCCCAGCTGCCCACCACCTGCTGCCAGTGAAGTGGCTCATATGACTGACCTCTAATGTGTTTCAGTTCAAATAAGCTATTGCAGCCAAGACCTACTTCTCAGTCAATCCACTTAAATTTTAGATAAAATGTGCTATGAATGAAATACTGCAGCCCCACAGGCACTTATGAGGAAGAAGTGCCAGACATTTGGGAACAGGGTGGAGGCAACACGTTCTTACATCACCACACCTTTGTTTGTATCCTTGTTGGATATGTGGCCCATTCTCTCTTTATCCTTCAACTCTATCAGATAGGGAAGAATGTTTTTTCTCAGTTTATCTGTTGTAAAATGAAGTTGCTCTGCATATAGGCAGAGCAACAATGAGAGTGGTGGAACACTGGGACAGGTTGCCCATAGAGGTGGTAGATGCCCCATCCCTGGAAATGTTCAAGGCCAGGTTGGATGGGGCTCTGAGCAACCTGATCTGGTTGGACATGTCCTTGCTTCTTGCAGGGGGGCTGGACTAGATGACCTTTAAAGGTATCGTCCAACCCAAACCATTCTATGATTCTCTGATTCTGAAGTCAACACCAGAAGGAACATCTCCCAGTTTTTTTAATCACATGGTAATGAAATATGGGAAGAAACTCCAACATATAAGTTCTTAAATTATTTTGAAAAATTGTGACTGTTTCTAGTGGGAAGAGGAGGGGCATGGCTGGAAAGTGCGGGAAAGAATTTCTTGCCATTTTTCTTGAAGTTATCTAGCAGAACGGGCCTACTTGGACCCATTCGTAAATGTATCTTGCTGCATTTCTACTGCTCCCTGCTAAATTTTTTTTTGAAGTACTGGTTTTCTGATGGGTAGTATCTCTAATGATTTTTCATTATTTTAATTTTGGATTGAAAATCTCTAGAGCGTTTCCTACAAGAGGTTGCTAATTGTAAGTCTCTGGTTTTTAAAGTAGTTAAAAAATTGTTCAAATTTATATCTGTTGATATCTAATGAAAACATTGCTCATTTTTGTAATTCTCATTTCTTCCTTTAAAAACAAATCTAAAAAAAAAGCTGGCAAAGAAGATCTACATCTTTTCTGTTGGCTAAAATTATGAAAAGATGTGAGTTTTCTACAGTTTTTACATGGTTTTCTGGAAGACTACATTGTCAGTGTAGATAAAGAAGCCTATTTTCTGCTTCTTCTGAAAAAAAAAAAAAAAGAATGTATTTTTTTCCCAATTGTTTTTCATTTTCTAGTAAATTCTTACGAGAAATAGCCTGTTTTAAATGTACTGAATCAAACTGTTAATAGGAGTGATGTAGATCGCCATTTGTTTGTATTGGATTTACTCTGAAATTTTCAGTAATGTTGAAGTAATAACTTAAATTTTCTAAAACTAATGCATAGAAAGGCAAAAGCTACAGGGTGCCTAGATGGTTGTATTTTCCTATCTTTTACCGTTTGTATCTTAATCCAATTCATGCTGTAAATTGTAAAGAGGAACCAGGTATGTTTAAATTCATTCTTTCTTGCAAACACATGTTTTGTGGAGTCCATTATTTTATTCACAACTCTTGCATGTACATGAGAGAGATAGTTATTGTATTTAACTTGACTATCAAGTGCTCTCATTTAGCAGTAGGTCAGCATGGTGCTAATCTTTTGCTAAGGAGCTTTGTGTCAGGAAGGAGTTTCTCATGAGTAGTTACTGTGAGAATTTGCATATCTGTCAAGTGCTGGCACTGTGTGATCAGCAATCTGAACGTATGCTGCCTCTTTCCTAAGGAAATTACTTTATTTTTTGTTTGAAAATGGGAGGAGAGAAAATTGGCTCCATCCAAAGGTAAAAGGTGCTAGAGATGCTTGATACAGACCTGAAAAAGTAAGACATAACTTTCTGTAATCAAATATCCCAAATCAAGATCAAAATCAAGAATCAGAATCCTAAACTCATCACTTGGCACATGGGCAAAGGTGCTCTCTATGCCTACTAGCTGGGATATATGGGCCATGCCCCCACCTTTCTGTAAAGCATTTGGCTGTGGCCTTGCTCTTGCTCATAAGGAAGTGGGCTCTGGGATTTGGGCTGTCTTCTTCCTCTAAAGACTTAGACCTGCACCATCTGGGTTCCCTGGACTCTTTTGGAGGGGTCTATGGTGCCCTCTGTGCAGCACCCTCATCACACTTCCTTGAGGCCCTGAGGACAGTACAGGACTCTCACGATGAAGTGAAGATCACTGTATGTTACAAGAAAGCCTGACCAAAGAGCATGGACAAACACATTTTTTTACATTCAGGTAGCTAATCACTGTTAAGAAATACTACACTCTTCTAATTTAAAATTGTGTGTGATCTCATTTAGTTCACTATGTCATTTCTTTGAAAAATCCACACAGACTTTGATACGCCAGGGAGAAAAACTTCTGAACATGGAATAATTCTTGAGGCTACATATTAATTAAAAAAAAAAAAAATTGAAGCACATAATGGGAAAATTCTCAAATGAAAACATTAGGGAATACAGACTGAAAATGTTATTTCCAATAGAGATTAGTTTACCAAAACATCCTTAAAGGAACATGGCAGTAGGCTGTACGTTGTAATTATTACTTTTTTTTTCCTTAAACGAAAAGGGGGGAAAAGTCCTTTCACTTGATCAAAACCATTAGGCAAGTGATTTTTCTCCCTAAGTGTATTGGAAGAGGGTTTGACTTACTGTGAATATGATGGACATCAGCTTGGAAGCTTTTATGCAGTTTGCAAAATGGGCGTTAGATACAAAAGGTCAATTCCACATCCCAGATTCTCCCATGCTTAGTGTTTGACACAAGCCCATCTGTACCAGAATTTGCTCCAAGGCATACGGAGGTAAATGGCATGGTTGCAATTTTTTTAGAGGCAGAATTCAAAAATATCCTGAAGGGCTAAAAAAGGTGAAAGGAGTACTTGATTTTAAAACCCTCAAAAATAATTCTGCATTGTAAGTTACCTGGCTAATATTCATACTTATGCTGTGGGGTTTTTTCCCTACATTGTGTGGTATTTTAATGTTCCTCAGAAAAACATAAAAATAGAAAGATCTGCTTTGAATTTCTACTATAACTCATTGAAGAATCCATTTTTCTCTTAGATGATGGCACCAGGATATGCCCTGTCCCTACATTTGTTTCTGTATTTGCATTTTTAAGGCTTTGAAGCCGGTCTGCTAATGATGATAAACACGAGCAGAAAGAGGGGATGAATTAGGACTTCTAATGGAATATTATCAAGTGCTGAAAAGAAATCTGAGTTGAAAATTCAACATAGACTGTTGGAAAAGGAAACATCTGACCATAAAATTGATATGGAAGAGAGAAGCTGAGCAAAAGCCAAACTCATAGGCCTTCTGTGATGAAAACCATACTTCCAAACCAAGTCGAGACAGTAAGGATGTCGGGGGCATGGGAAAGCCTTTGGCAAACTAGAACTACTCTTAAACTTTCTAGCATTTCCCTGTTTTGTTTAGACTGTCAAGAGGTAGAGTTTTCTTTTTAAACATCTGCAAAAGGGTTGGGGTTTTGTTGTTGTTTTTTTTTTTGCAAAATATACCAACAATCATGTTTATTTTCTAATTTAAGTAGTTTGTATTATACAGCAGGAGGGAATGCTGGGAAACTTGCTAGAAGCCAACAGGAACACCTGAGATTCATATTTAGGAAAAAAAAAAAATCCTGTTTCTTTGGAATTAGTCATAGCAGCTGGCAGAAGATCTGTTAGAGATCTCTACGGATCTGTTAGAGATCATTTCTCTATTCTGGGACACTCAGATGAGCCTCCACGGGCTCAGATGAAAGGTAGACTAGCTATATATTCCTGTGTAGATGCACGGTCCCCTTTAGCATCCAGCTGCAGGAATCTGCATCTTCTTCTACGTCCACAGGGGAAGGGAAATTCCAGAGCTGAAAAGTGAGTTGAAGCAGCAGTGGAGGGTTGGGAGAGGCTGTAATCGGTTTTCTTGTATTTATGGTGTTTCTGCTGGGTTGTTTGAGTCAAACTTAAGCTAGTTAATGTCTCTGTTTGTTTATACATGCAGTTTTAAGATTGTCAACGCTTCCTGGAGTGTGAGATGAGTGTTCTTTTGTTATAAAACAGTAAGAATTCAAATAAATTTTGCATAGCTTTGTCTTTGCCCTCTTGTTACAAGTAAAGAGAATTTTAAGGCTATTTATATTTTACTGCTCGGCAAGCTGGTTTTGGCCACCCTCAACAGTTCTGACATACACACAGAGACGCATCACAAATTGTGGTTACTTTATCCAACTCCAGTGTTCTGTGAGGTTTTGCTTGCTTAAGACTATCAAACTTGCGTGAGGAGTTTAACTTAAGATGCCAGCAACGTCAGGGCCTTCACACATGAACATAAATCCAGGGACTGAGTAATGTTTTATGTTCAAGGTAACTGGCAGAGCAGGCCACACTAATTTTACATTTTCACCTGCTTAGGAAGAAGTGCTTCTGCTAAGAGAAACAGTTCTATTTAGATGAATTGTTGTGTGTTATTCTCTCTTAATTAAAAAAAGAACAGAATACTGAACACTTTTTTTTTTTTTTGGCGATTCTCCTTGAAATTTTGTAGGAATGAAGGAAGGAGTTGTCTGGGTGTTTTTCTGCCTATAGTACCAAAAGTAGTTGGAATTTAATTCTGTGGGAATCTACTGCAGAGGTTGAAGAAGTTGGACATAAAGGACAATGTAGCCCCAAAAGCAGTGTGAGCAGCACATTTGATTTGTGAACTCTGTTATGCACATTTGTAGAGCTGGGTAATAAAGCAACACTAAGCACAGTGCCTTAAAAACTACGTGCCTTAACTCTAAGGGGTTTTGTCTGGAAAAAAACTACACGTTTAGTTTCTGGCGCTCTGTGAGAAAGAACAGGTAGCTGGCTGCTTTTTTGTCAGGCTGAATCAGAAACAGTTTTCACTGGTGAGTTGCAGTAAGCTGCCTTCATGTGGACTTATGTTTTCAGCAGCATTGTTCTGTTTCCAGTAACTGTAGTGTCAGGCCTGCAGTTCTTATTTTACTTTATTTTAAGGGTGTTTTAATCATAGGCATGAATATATATCTCTCTCTCTCCAGAACACAGATGGCTAATGTTTATTCAAAGAATTATGACAAAGGAAGAGTTAGATTATTTTTGTTCTTGAGAAGAGAAGCTATTAAACTATTTCAGTCTGCCTAATCAATAATAGTTTTATTTCCTGTAAGTACAGAAATCATAACGAGGAAATGAGTATTTATCCTAGAATATATTTAATATTAAATCTCATTGTTGTAGTTTCATTCTACCAAGGAAGGCCTTCTGAAGGCCAAACCTTAATTATGTTCCTGTCATTTTATTTCAGACAAGCACTAAAGCATTTCTCTCATAAACTTTTTTTCCCCCTAAAGACAATTCCTAATAAAACCTAATTTTGATTTCATACACTGCAGAGTGACTTGCATGTCAACGGTATCTTTCATTGAAATCTTCAAAGCCTGTATATTGATAGAGAAAAGACATGAGTTTCATTACAGTCCTGTGTGGTTAGAGAATATTACTAAGTGATTTCTATAGCTGAGGGAGTTGGCAAATTTCTCAAAAACGGTGAAGCATTGAGATGGTCACTGCTTAGTGATCTGGCTGTCCAGCAGTTTGTGTAGGCCAGAATTAGGTGTGAAGGCTTCCCCCATGTTTTATCTTCCTACAAAAATAAGAATAAATTCTAATGGTAGAACACCAGTTGTTTGGTAAAGAAACTGGATAGGGGCTGTTATGTTATGTTCCTAGATATTTGGGAAGGTTAGGTTTGTTTTTTTTTCCCCCACTTGTGGGTTGTGTTGGTTTTTGTTTGTTTTTTTTTAAAAAGTTTTGGGCAGTCTCATGAAATTTGGATAGCTTTCTTTGAAAGAATGAAGATAAATTGGTTCTGCATAAAGGCTAGAGGAGTGAATGTCTCATTTGTATCTTGGCATCAGATCTGAGAAAAATTATTGAACTCCTGCCTTGTGTGACTAGTTCTTAAATTTCTTGTGTCACTATTTTGAGTTAATTATTTAGTGAAACTACTGTACAACCCTCCTATGTACCAAGTAAGTTTTCTAACGACTGGGTAAAAGTCATGCTCATTCTCTCCTCTAGGTTAGCAAATTACAAATAAATTGTGCTAAGGAGAAGCGATTAAACAGAAGGTAATAAATTCTCCCTATTCTCCCATGGGGGAAGGTGGGGGGACAATGAACTCTTCCTCAAAACTACCTGGAGCAGAGCTCACTCTGTTTTGTGTGCTCTGCAAAGACCAGCAGGATCCAGGAGTAGAAGAAAACCTGTTTTATAGATACTGATGTGTCTTGAACACTTGATGAGTACAGAGCAGGCAGCTGAAGTGCTTTTGGAAGACCACAGGAGACTCAAGGTTAGAGAACTTGGGTTCTACAGGATTAGGCAACAGTTGAGGAAAATTTCAGTAGAACGATGCATATTGGAGTAGCTACCTTTTTTGAGGGGGGGCAGACACAGTCAAAAGGTGACTTTTCCAAGGTTCACTTTGCAAATTAGTAACAGCTAATAGCAATGTCAGAAAGATGAGTCAGGATAACTGCAGTGTTCTTCTGTAACTACCAACACCTTTTAAAGATGATACTACACTGAGAAATGGAGCCTTTGCTTGTAGACCTTTAACACCTAGCTCATCACAACCTCCAAACAAGTGTTTAATTTGAGGTCTGTGGCTTTTCACAATTGCAGTTGTGATGGATTTGAGCTCGCAAAGCCTGAGTCCAGCTGAGCACATCTTTGTGTCGCAAGATGGCAGCGCAGAGCAGTTTTGCAAATGCAGCCTTTGTAATGGTTGAAGGGCAATTTTTTTCCTAGAGAAGTTTGTGATTTTGGGGTGATTCTTCAGATGCTAGGTGGTTTTCCTCAGAATCAATTCTGAGAACTGGAAACTTGAAAAGTTCTTACAGTTACAGGAGGAAGTTACATTTTCTTGAAATTATTCTTACGCAAATCTATTTTTAAAAAATTGCAGTAGGCAGTATTTTACAGGTATGTTGAAGACAGAAAAAAATCAGCAGAAATTGGGCAGTAATGGCAGTGAAAAATCTGGTCAATATCACCACAGACTAAGCTGTAAGTCCCTATATCGATTTACTCTATTAGAGTTGGGAACTGGATATACCTTTATTTATTCATTTCTGTCAGGCTGATATATCACCTTGGACTGGTGTTAATGCGCTGGGATTTAACATCAGTGCATTCAGCTTAAGACCAAGAGGTACAAAGAGAGGTTGGAGAAACTGTTGTAGCTGAATTGCCCTAAGGGAATGGAGACCAGATCATCTCTAGAAGATGAGAAACTAGAATTGCTGCAATAAAGAGTATAACAGAAATAGCAGGTTTTACTTGTAAACCTTTGATGGCTTCAGGTGTACAAGGTTACTGAACCCTGATTAGGAAAATCTCTACTCTTCCTCAGGGGAGGGACAGTCAGGTAAGGCTTTTCTTTTTGTTACAGACTTTGCTCTGTCAAACCCACTCAAAACAACAGGACCAAAGAATTAATTCAAACTCATTAAAATTAAGATTGATGGCTATATTTAGGGACTGCTATGTTAGACCTTTAATGCCAGGCAATGTGACTGGCTGATTATACTGAGCTCAAAGGTGACATCTTCTAACAGCATGCCCATGTTCAAATTTTTGGCTGGGGAGAAACGAGTGAATGCTGAGTGCTGCAGGAACAGGCTTCCCTAGCTGCTGCCTCTTCGCTGGTGGGTCCTACCACCTGCTTTCTCTCTCTCTCTTGTCTTTGTGTCATGGGAGATGCATGGCAGAATTTGCTTGTAATCTGGAGAAATACAGTTGTAGATTATTCTGCCTGTTTGCTATTTGTGACATTTACAATGTTGAAAAGCAGCACTCTTGGGCACATATTGACATTTAGTTAGTGAAATTACTGCGTGTTGGCTAGATCTAAATATCAATTTATTAAGGTAATATATGGGTAATTTATCATGGAATGTATGTTCCGTACTAGATTTAAAAAAAATAAAAATTGTAAATAACAATAATTTTAAAAACACTCAAAAAATGGATGAGCTACCATATGGCTAGCTACTGTAGTGTAACAGAATAACAAGTATAGTTAATTATATCAAGCAAGAATGTGTTAGAGAATCTATTTAAATAATCACAGATCACACTGTAAGCACCAGTATCTGTTTACAGATACTTTGTATGGATTTCCCCTTAACACATTCCTCTATTTAGAGCTGATTTGCACACAGAGTCCCAAGTCAAAAGGCTTTAGAATGGCTGAACTTTAACAAAACAAATCTCTTTAAGGGTGTTAAATAAAGCTTGGCAAGTGACTGTGGCTATTTGCTATACACCCAGTTGAGCTCATCAGTTCAACATGTGTCCAAGCTCTTTTCACTAAATAAGGGCAAAATTATCCACTCCATTCGGCACTGTGTCTAGTGCGCATCCTGACATCAGTGGGAGCCCTCTGTATGATGCAGCTATAGACTGTGCAATTGATACTGAGCTACTTGAGCTGGAGACTTCTACAAAAGGGGAAGTATCTCGTGTCTCAGAGACAGCCAGTGTGTTGGCCTATATTGTGCAATGTAGCCAGGCAATGAGCTACTCAAGCTGTCACTAGTAAAAGGAGTAGGAAAATGGGAAGCTGTAGCAAAGCACAAGTCGGATGGCATAAGCTAAATGCCTGCTAAATAGCTTTTCCATGATTGCAAATGAAAGAGCAATTTCTCTCAATGGGGGGTCTAAACTTACCTGAGTGCTGCTCTCTAGGCATCAGATCATTTAGAAAATAAGTGATGCTGGTGAGAGTTGAGGACATCAGTGTGTTGAGTACTAACACCTTATAAAACTGAGCTGAAAATACAGATTGTAAGTATTGACAAATTCCATTAATCCTCACCAACAACCTTATCCAGTATATGCTTTAATTAGTGTTCCAGAGCAAGCAAATTATTCCATTCAAGTGAGCACGCAGAAGTCTTGTTGATTATCTGAACTACAGCTGCATCTGCAAAACAGGGCTGGAAATCTCCAGGGAACATGCTTTTCATTAGACTTCTAATATTTCCCTTTTCTAGTCAGGCTGGAAAGATGAGAGCATCCTGCCCTTGCTCCTGGTCTCAGCCAGAGCCAAGAAATAACAGAAGCATGTGAAAATGAAAGGAGAGTGTGCAAGAATGACAAAGTCCCTCTTACCAAACCTTAAAAACATTTCATCTCGGATTTTATGAAAGGGATGAGAAAAAGGATTGTTCAGTCTTGAATTTATATGCTTAGGTTCAGCCATTTCTAGGACTTTGCTAACATCAACAGGCTCAGCACCAGAAAGATGTGTTTATTTCTCTCCAATGACCTTGCTAAATGTTATACTTCTTACACTCTTTGGCAGCAGATGGCTTCTCTTTCTGGTTGCATGTTGTCAACTGCATCAGTAAACATAATACAGATTATAAACAGATACTTGGGATTAGGATAGTCTGAGTTATACTAACACTGTCTGGGTCCGGCCAAGTAAACAAATTATCAACATATTTCATACAGGCCATCCAGCCAACAAAGAGATCTGTAGCCGACAAGATGATCCACATGTACTTTACTTAAAATTAACTAGGAAACTTTAGGTGAAATAGGGCTTAGTGATTTCATCTCCTGATGTGCAACTAATCCTATATGTCAGAGCTGAGCAAACCAGGTCTGCTTGATGTAAGTTGCCAGCTTGGCTTACTACTGCTAATGTGTAGATACCCTGAAGGACATTACATCTAAGTTATAATTATTCCTTTGTTTGCATCTGACTGGCTAATACAATGAATGGTATTAACATTTCCCTTTTTTTTTTATTCCATTTTCTCATTTTATAAAGCTTACCTGCTGTCCACTTTATTTTCCTGTTGGCCGGGATACTGCACTGGGGCAAGACTGTCTTTTTTTCTCTGAGAGAAAGGTAAGTTCCTTGGTCTCTCTCACTATGATTTAAAAACCAATGTCTTCATTCCAGTCCCTAAGGTTGTGGATTGGTCGTCTTTGGTTTCATCGGGCATAGCGCCCACCAGCAAACACCTTTGCATGTGTATGCTCCCTCAGTCTCTAATAAATTTGTTTGACTTGAGAAACCCAGTTAACAGGAAAGGGCTGGCATAGAAAACCGAGGGAAGAACGGAAAGAAGAGCTTTTACTTTATAAACATTTTAAAGTAAGTCTGCTCTTGACTAAATAAATGTGACAGCGTATGCAAATCATCAGGGACCAAAGTGAACTAAGAATTGTCCGTGTTTGACAGTCCAATAATTGTGCCGGATCCGAAGGTGCTACCAAAAGTAACATTTCCACTCCTAAGCTTACCCTGCACCTCCTTCCATAAGCAGCCCTGTTTAAGGAAGGAAATTCGCCCTATGGTATAAATTGTAGTAATACATTTGCTCTTGTGGGGTGGTTTTGATTATAAGATTTAGCAAAAACAAAATCAGATGCAAGATGTAGAAAACTTACTGCTATGTGCCTTTACTTTTGGCAAGAACTGTTTTATTATGCACATGGCAAAACGAATTATAATACATGACCGCCTACGTCTTTATCCTACACTCTTATTAATCTTATGCCTCTGCAGCCACTGTATGCATGCTAGAGATTTGCAATGAGAGTCTGCAGCAGCTGAAATAATGAAGATTAACCGGAATATTAAGTGTGAAATCAAAGTGACGTTGATTAGTAACTGCCGTGTCTGGAGTAAGTGTGGAGCTGGCTCGGAGAGAGCAGGAGGTTTGTTTGGTATTCTCCCAGAGTTACAATTGCCGGGATGCGTTTTTCAGTCCTATCAAAAGGCAAATGACTTCATGAGACTTTGTCTTCAGGAAGCTTTGAGACAGAATACAGAGTTTAATTGATTTCTGCCCCACCAAAATCTAGCCATTGGAATCAAGAAATTCAGTTGCATTTCACCACTAAATTTTTACTTGCTCTGTAAAACTTGGCTTGCTGCTTTTAACAACACTTTACAGTACTTGGTTCTCTCTCCAGAGTTTCTCAAAATGCTTCTGTTTGGGATGCAATGTGCACACAGTGTGCATTAAGACAAGATAGTCTATTTTAATCCCTAGATAGATATCACATGAATGATACTGTTCATGCTAAATAATGCCAGGCAGAGCAACTTTCTAAGCCTATGAACAGACTAAATGAAAATTAAACCAAGAAAATATGAGGAGGAAACTAGGTGAAGCTGGCCACCTTTTATACTTCATCTGCGGTGGATTGTCAAAGAAAACAGATACTCATCTCCCAACAAGTGTCGCCTTCCAAAGTTTTAGACTTGGTATGTTTGGGCTACTCTCAAAATACCCAGCTGTCTCACACTTAACCAACTCCATAAGGGATGGAACTACTAACAGTAAATAGCTCTTGCAAGTTACAGTTTAAGTCTGCAAAACACCCAGTTTCTATCACTTTTCCGGAGACAGAGTATTCTGCAAAAGCTCTTAGTGCCTTCCAGAGTCTAGTTTTTCATGGAGAGTTAGAAACGAAAAGCCATCTCCAGTTAGCTGGAGTTAGACCCAAAAGCAGCCCAAAATGGCTCACTTCCTCCTGTAGAAGGGAAGGTGTGGCTACAGCAGGTAAACCAGTCTGCAAGCATTGAGTCCTGCACACTCTGAGCACCACATGCTGCACAGACCTTCATGGAATAGTAAGAATAACATCTGTGGGTCCTGATTTGTAAGCCAAGAGCTCTCCAGACAGAAATACTGTGCAATCACTATGGGGATGAAACAAATAAGATTACTTCACTGGCATGGGTCAGTGTACCAACAGCATATACTGTTACGTTTCTTTCTGTAGAAGAAAGTTAATCCCCAGCTATTTGCAGTCTTTGGAAGGAGAAAAGGAGAATTAGATGTTGTACATTGTGTTGTTTTGTATTGCTTTTGTTTTAAGGCGAAAAGTGGCCATTATAATAATTTAATCAGATTTTCTGCATAAGTTAAGCCAAAGCCACTAATAGCTGCATCAAACTCACAGCTTCTGGTTGGGTTATATTCTAGAAAGATATCCAGAAAGAATGATGTGGTTTGGGCAATGGCTTACCATCTGGAAATCGGGAGGACAATACAGACAACGTGAATTAGGGGGAAATAGAATAACAAAATAGATTCTATTTTTTTTTTAACTTACAAACTTTGAAATGTATTTAGTTATACATAGGTAACTGATGGTTTTACAACTAGGCTGAGTCCTGCAATTATAAATCAAACAAGTTTTCTGAGAGCCATGGATCTGAAGAGGTCTGTTTTTCAGAGGTGCCTTTCAGGGGTATTGTGCCTGTGTGGTATTCTGATGTCTGACGGGGAATGAACACATGTTATTAACCATGGCAGGAACAGCAAAAGTAGCGCTCCTCTACCCAGCTTCTTGTCTGTCTGTCTGTCTGTTACTCTATCTAGCTATCTGTTCTCTATTAATACTTAAAGATATGAAGCATATGTACCTCCTACCTGCTTGGCTCTTTCCCAAAAATGACTGTATACCCTAAGCTGCTAGGGCAAGAAGTACTAAAGGCACAGGTATTTGCATGCAGCTGCTCCTGCACATTCTCTCACACATACAGTGTGACAGACAGTAGCTAGTGCAGTAACAAATGCTTGGTAGGATTAGCTCCAAGTACTCAGTGACTACGAGAAATTAGGTCAAAACTCAGGATTTATTTTTCTTTTAATTTCAGAGAAGAATACATTTTTCTGGCTAGTTTTTGCACTTAAATAGGTGATGTATTTTCCCCTTCATTCCAGAACAACAAATGCTAAATTAGTCTTACTTGGTTAAAAATGAAGAAAAATTAAGAGCTGAGAGCCTCCTAACGCAAACTTCTACAGCTTTATGGAAAACAGTAAAATAATGCACAAGCTGATAACAGTCCAGTTTAGGACAGAAAGTGAGAAAGCGTTTAGTGTCCAACATGTTACAGATGGTTGTCTCAAAAGCGTCTATTTTCACCTTTGGAAAAAGACTAGAGCTTTCATGTTTCAAGTATTGGAAAAATTCAGAGGAGAGAGACATCAAAGAGAGTTACTGACGCAGTTCAGGTAAATCAGCATATTTGTTGATTTCTTGCTCAGAGATTCTGCTTGTAAACAGCTCACAGGAGCAGTTTTCTACACCTTTCCAAGAGGTGAATCCCTTTCTTGTTTAATATATTCTAGGCTGATTGTAGTTGAACAGTGCTGCATTTCCAAGAGTGCTTTAGTTTGTGAAGAACTCCAAGGACTCCACATAGCAGGAACATAGTATTTATGTCACCTGTAATAGGTTTCTTTTTAATGGTTTGGTCGTTCCCCAGAAAGGCCATTGATTATGTTTGAAGCTTGAGTCTACCCTAACGTTTTTGGCTGCTGAGTTAAAGAAATCATTGAGGGTATTGGTAAGAATCTCCCATATCTGCAGGTGGACAGAAAAATACCATTATCACTCTGACTGTGCAGCTCTGAAGCGACTGCTTTGCAGAAAAAGTCTTTTTTTTTCTTCGCCATCTCATATAAGAGTACAAATAAGTGCACGGACCATAAAATGGAATTATGCACAGGGTTAGTAGTTTGTCATAGTTTGGTTATTGGAAAGGAAGAATTAGAATGAACTTGCCTTTTTGTTGTTTTTTTTTTGTTGCTATATGTTAGTTTTAAGTCTCCAGTTAGAGGTTAATATTTTATTGTAAAATGTTAGAGGTTAATATTTTATTGTAAAATGACTCATATTGTTTCATAACATTTAGCTCCTAGCGTGAAAGATTCTTAATCTGGTGGGATGGCTGCTGAGCTATGCTCCCCTTCCCTGCAATGGAGAAAGGGTTAAAGTCCTAGCGCCCATTCTCTAACAGTGGTCAAATTGCAGCTTGTCCCCTGAAGGCATTCTGCAAAATTGGTTATTCTGTTAATATCCTCAGCCCACATGACGTAAATACCCTAGACATTTTAATAAATTGATTCATCATTCTGCTGAGCAGCAGCTGTTGTCTCCTAGAAATTTTTGATAGTGCAACTTGGGCATGTATTGAAATAAATTTTTATTGACATTATTTACACAATTGCTAGCGCAGGAACGGTCAGTGAAATACAGGCAAGCAACCTATTTTCAGCGCTATCTGCCTAAGCACCAGCATGAGAGTCCTAGGATACGGGTATGTATATATTGATAAAAAAAAGATACAGAGGGAGCTCTTGCCCTAGCCCCCAGTGCTTCTTGATTACTCACTGTCTTCCTGGCTCTAGTTTGGACGGTTCTACTTAGCTCTGTTGCAGACAACAGTATGATGCAATGGGTTCGTCCTGCACAGGGTGAGTGGAAGTCAGAAAGTGCCTCTTTGCTTTGGGTCAGTCCACAATCAGGCTATATTTAGCTGTTTATTTATAGCCAGTGTCCCAAGAATTGATCCTGGGTTCTCCAGATGGACTCTAGGTAAGTATTAAGATGGAGTTAAATTCCCAGCTGTTTGCTATAGCTTCCCAAAACTAACTGGCACACAAACCAATGGTAGTACAATAGCATTTTAAAAAAACAACCCAGACAGTTCAGTTTGCAGTTTTGGGAAAAAAAAAAAAAAATTAGAATGTATATGGAAGTGCTGGTTGGTGACACCTCCTGAATTAATTGATTTTGTGATATCCATATTGAAAGTGTGTCCTGAATTATTAAGAAACTCATCTGACCAAATAACTTCTTTTGCTTTTTGACTGAGGGTTTAAATAACTAGTTACTATACCCAAATTCAGTTTGCAAGTGGCCAGAACTGTAGAACAGTACTAAATTTAAAATCTAAGCCTGTTTATCAGGATGTTTTTTAAACAGCTTTTCAGTGAAGGAAACTATAATAAATCCATAACACTTTGTATTTTGTGAGCTTAGTACATTTCATATAATCCTAAGGTTGCATTCATCCATAATCTTTCAATAGTCAACTAGTATTTTCTTTAAATAGGTTTATAGGAAAGTAAGTACCTGGCAGTCACAAAGAAATTTGCTTTGAAGTGGGGTTTTTTTGCTGATCTGCTTCCCAGCAACATACATCCTTTCTTATGACTCAACTTTATCATTGTCAACCTGTTAACTTCTGCAAAGTGAATACAGTGTGTACACAGCGCTAAGTTTCGTTAGAATGTCAGGCAATGTAATATGCTTATAGTTTTTTGCATAATTTTTTTTTTCAGGTTGCAAAGCAAGTCTAGGCAGGCTCAGGTACTAGCCAAATTGTGGATCGTGAGCCTTGGATGCCAGCCAAACTGTGGACCATGAGCTATGGCCAAGGGCCAACCTACGGCATACGGACATTGTTTATGGAGGTTGAGACACTAAGACTGGGAAAGTGGGTAGTGATACTTTGATCCATCAAACAGAATCTTCTCATTGAAGATGAAAATGAAGATGAAAATGAAGATGAATGTGGTCCCTTATGGAGTGAGGGATTTTTGGAAGCTCCTTCCTTGGGATATGGAGGATTCCACAAGCTCCTTGTGCTGGTGCACTGGTTGTTGGTATGCCCTGCTCTGGTAACCTCCATGCATGTGTAGCTGCAGCCTGGCTTGTGCATCCTAACCAGTAAACTGAAGCACAGCCCTGCAAGGCTTCTCCCCACAGGGTTTCTGTGGAAGTTGGAAGGAAGGTTTCACTCATTTAAGTTCGCCGGGTTGTAACATCAGAGAACAAGATGCAGTTTATGAATACCATGCAAATTATGTCATACAAAAGTAACTAGTAACCAGATGATTCACTGTAAATGCATTGGTAGTTTTGGTATTTCTTTTTTTTTTTTTTTTTTTTCCGGATGAGCTGAGAGAAGGTTTATTGTAGGAGTTTATTGTAGGAGTTATTATGTAAGAATTGTTCACATCCAAGAGATTTTGGATCATGTCTGCTCTTCCCAAGTTTGTGGCTTAGCACTGGAACAGAATATCAGACATTCCACCTCCTGAGAGTTGTTCATGTTTCTGTTACTGTCCTCTTGTATTTGTGGCACACCCATTTGACATGTCATCTTTCCCTGTGATTAGAGTGACAATGATCGTTACTGGCTACAGATTCACTGGAGAATAGGAGGGATGGATTAAAAGGGGTTAAATTTTCTGTTTAACATTTCTCTGCCATACTGTTAGCAACATACACAATTCCTGCTGGAGATTTACTTTCTCCTGCTCCTCACCCCAGAGAAAGTGGGGTTATGCGTAGGAGTTTGTATTCTCACACCATTGGCAAACTCCCACTGCAGCTCCACCTGTCCCCTACTCATATCTATCCTGGAAATCATAGAATCATAGAATCACATGGTTGGATGGGACCTATAAGATCATCTAGTCCAACCGTCTTCCCACTACCATTGCTGCCACAGCTACTGAACCATACAGGACTTAACATTTACACCCTGGGAAGAGTGAAGTCTGTTCCAATTGTTGGATTTGTAGTAAATTCCTCATAAATGCATCTCTAGTGCCAGGGGAGGGAACAGCAATCTCATCTCATATCGTAGCTGCAGCTTTCTGCCCTCACCTTCCTCTGGTTAGTGCCACGTCCGGAGGTGGCATGTCACCTGACCAGTTGATGTGAGAGGAAAGCTTTTGGAAACCTGAGATTGCTAGAGAAGGACAGTGCAGCCTTGAGGAAGGAAAACGGGATTAAGGTCTCTCCAGTACTGTGGGTGCTGCTGTTATATCCAGCAGCACTGTGGTATAACCTGTGTGTCCAGTATGAGCCATTGCGATGGATGACTCTCTTCTTCATTACAGTGAATGGTGGACGTCACGGTCATGGGTGACAGAGAGTTACTGACAGCCCATAATGGAGTTTTACTGGGGTTTATTTAAGAACTGTCAAGGTTTTTAAATAAACTTTTACCTTTTAAAAAATAAAACCAAAACCACACAAACTTGTAAAGATGTTACCTTTCTTGATTTTCTCTCACTCACATGCTTCCCCTGTCAGCGTTACATTCAATGAGTTTCAACTTCCCTTCCCCATGGGGAGGTCACTGTTTATATGGGAAGGTTAGACAGAAGGTCATGGTGCTTCATGCTGTGCCACCGCTTTCAGTTGCCAGTCTTGGGTGCTACTGGCCAACCCCCCTAGGCCTCCCACAGCATTCATCTCCACACAGCTCATTGATCTCCCAGATCTTTCACCACTTCTAAGATCTTCCTCCAGTCAGGATCTTCACCTTCCTCTTTCCAGGCACTCTCTCCTTGTCTCCAAGACTACTGTTTCTTTATGGCAACTCTTCTTTTTGAACTCTTTTATGAAACCATAAATCCCTGATTGTCCCAATCTAAATAGTGTGTGTGAAAAAGCACAATGTCATCAGCCACCTAAAGGGTGGTTCTGTCTTATGTCTATTTCTTAATTGAAGGATTTGGCATGTACCACTTTTGTTTAGTCCAGATATTTTCAAAATCTATGACAGCCTGCACTTGTTGCAGCTAGCAAGTATAAGGTTTCTGCTGGAGAATTCAGAAGTTCAATTTTGGACATTCACCTACCTACCTACTCACTGACAAAAACGCAGCTATCTGCTGCCTGTTAGCATTCACAATTTAAGGTATTTTTTTAGCCTATGAAAATTATTCACCCAGTCTTGTATCCAACCTTACTGCTTTGCCACTGAAGTAATTGTATGTGCAATGTTTGTGAAGATGAGCAGAGAGAATGATGGAGAGATCACAGATTCTTCATTAATGTCACCCAGTTTGGCACATGTGCACTGCATCAAACCATGCCATGCCAGACAAGAACGATGTCCTTTTCTGTCACATCATGACTGAAGTGTCCTAGTTAGCATCTGTACTTTTTTGAGAGATGCTATTAAATGCAAATAATCCAAACAGGTAACTCTTCATTTAGTATTTACTATCCAGAGCCAGTTTTATTTTTTCACTTTCCATCCTTTGGATTTCTCCTGTTGTCTCCTTGATGATAGGAGCCTCTAATATTAAAAACTGGTTTCCTCTGTCACTTTGGTCAGGCAGCTGCAGCCTGCTTAGTAGTATGTATTGTGGGACTGCTCAAGTGTTTTATTTCTGCCATGGAGAAATGTGTGGCGTGAGTCAGAATTTGAATCGGAAAATTAATTTATTTCTTGTGTATTCTGGGTGGGGTGGAGGTTGTTTGTTTGGTTTTTTTTAACTCTGTTGGTGGAAAATGAGCCAGTTCCAGAAGTGATATTGTTGATTGCAGGGCTTAGGCTGGGTCCTGGCAGCAGCTGCAGTGGAGGAAATAATGCTTCTGAAGGACAAGGAAAAACCCACAGAATGGACCATATATAAAATCTTAGTTACTACTGTTGTAAGCCACTGATGTATTTAGTTGCTGAATCTGAAATTAAATGCGAGTGGCATACTACATGAAGAACAAAGTAGTACACCATTATCTCTTAACCATACTGGAAATTTACAGACAAACTATAGGGTTTTACATGATGATGTGGTAAAACGCAACTTCATTTTTAGATTATCCTGGAGACAGCTGAGGCTGACTTACGTGTCACTGAGGTGGCTCAGCAACAATCACTTTTTCTAAATGCCAATTAAATTTGTTAGGCCAGAGATTGTCCATTTTGCAGAGACGGCTATTTCACAGTTTTTCTGTCTCCTAGTATGTAATTGGTCGGTATTACAAAGACTGGCAATGAATTTTCCAACTCTTATTAAAACAACTCCTCCTTTTTCATCCTCCATCCAGAACTCTATTGCTTTGGCTGCTTGCTCTGACTTTTTATATTGCTTCAGTTAGACAAGCTATGAAGATATACACCTTATTTCCAGCACTTCTGTATAAAATGCATTAAAAATTCTTTCTGTGACTTCAGTGTCAGCGTAGTAGTAAAGATCCTACAGGAAAATTAATGGAAAAGTTCCACTGTGCTCTGGGCAGATGGTATGGGTGTATACAGGAAAAGCAAATTCCTGTCTGTAGTTAGCACCTGCTGTACCCAAAGGATAATTGTTTCTTTGCAAGTAATTGGAAGGAATTACTTTCTCTCATTATAGACCAGCTTTTTGAATTACATTTTTCTCCTCATCAGCTCCCTTCAGAAAGCATGCAGAGTAAATAATTAGAATAGCAGCTTTGTAGCATGTTCCTTGAAGATCTTCTTAGAATTAAGATGACACGTGGTGATTAGTGGTGATTAGTGTATAGATGAGACCATAGATATTCCATGGGCCTTCAAAATGTAGTTCAAAGCAAACTTGAACATTTTCTCAGTTCTGTCAAAGTCAGGACCAGCCATTAGAACTGCAGGATGCACTATTTTTAATGCAGGATGGCAGCAATTACCTGATCCTTACCAGCAATTTGTTTTTGAGAGTTCATGTTTCTAAGGCATTTTGAACACTTGTGCTCTGTAGGTGCTTAAAAAATTAAGAATAGCTGAAATTCAGAGCATAAGGTTCCTCAGCCTTGAGTGGAACCAGATTGTGAATGTCCCTGTTTCTCAGACTCTCTGCATTGATTTCAGTGAAGTTTGGATCAATCTTTTCCAGACTGTTATGATTCAGCTGTTAATCCTATTCGGTAGTGTTGCACATCCTAGTCTACCTAGAGGTGACTCCTTCTGTGATAAACCGTATGTACGGGTGACTTACTTAGAAAACAATGAGAGATTCCGTGAAGCTAGTGTAGTGTGTTAGAGTGCTCTGTGCTTGATGCTACAGAGGTGGCCAAACTGCAAATTTATTAACCATTCTTGAAGTCAAAGAACTTTTGAATTGGGAGCTTTATTCCAGAGGTATACTTACTGCCAGGTGTTTTTATCCTCCTCACTTTTTTATCTGGAGGAGCCACGTGGGGGACTACCCTGAAGACAGCAGTGACAACACGATAGATGTGATCTCTTATATTTCTGATTGTGCAGCTTGTTTTGGATGGATTGAAACACTAGTCTTGGCTATATTGTACATTTAATGTAATTAAAGCATATAAGCCAAACATCTGTTTTGAAATTCTAAAGAAGAATGATAGATATTAGCCCTGTTTTAAAAACAGTAGCAATATCTCTTATCCAAAGAACAATTGTCTGATAGTTATGATGATAGTACTGAAAATTGTAGTAAGTCTCAGAATAAATTCTTGGAAGCCCTTGACCATGAATGTATTTGTTTTTCTGGACAAGATTTAATATTTTAGCTCTTCAGCCTAGCATCACTAATAACTACTTTTGAGTGTGAGAAGGCTCACACTATATATTATCCAGAAAAAGCTGGAGAAATTCAAACGGTTCAGCGGGTTTGGCTGTAGGGGGTCCAGCAATGTGAATAAATGGAAATCAGAATTAAATGCTAATAAACAGGATAGCAGAAGGTTTATTTTAGTATGTTTTACACTTACTGAAAAGTTTGGGTAAGTGATCAGCATAAAACTCTTGTTGAAGTACTGAGCCTCCGTTGCAACAGCAGCTGCTGTATTTGAATGGATTCCCAGGATGCACACCAGGCAGCCTAATTTTTGTCCAGTTTACATGGATTACCTCCTAATAGAAGCCAATTTTGTGGTATTCAAACTGCATTTCCAAACACAACTCCAGCTGAATAGCTGCTTTTTGTGTGGGGAAACCAGTGCTTCATCAATGACTGTAAAGCTGCTCTGGACATTTCCTTCTCTCAGTTCAGAGCGCTTGCTGCTAAGTGGCAACAAGCAGCAGCAAAGAGAGCTTGAAAGTGTTTTAATTCCTTGAATACTTCATTGATTCTGCAGTGACAGAAGCTACCAACCACCATGCATTGTTGTGGCCCTTTTCAGTTCATCCCTGGTTTTTGCACAAATGTTCAGATGAGAGAGGATGCTCCTTTCTCTCCATTGCTCTTACTAACAAGAAGCTGTGGATGCAATGCCTAAGGACACTTGGGTCTGGAGCTTTAATTCAAACTTGATATGAAATAAATTCCAAATTTCCTAAACATCCTTTTTCTGAAAGTGTTGCTACTGTGAGTCAGGGAGTAAAAATGGCTTATTATTTAGGAGACTATCAGACCAGTCAGTTTACAGGTTTATCAAAACCTGTTGAATATATGCCTGAACGCTACTGTACAAGAAAAAAATATTCTGATAGTCTCTGTTTAATTTTGCTTGGATGATTTCAGCCCTTGATGGTATCACAGAGCTGCTTCAGCTGAGAAGAGTAACATAGCATTCCCATTGAAAGTTTTATGGAAATCAGACTTTGGAGGCATTTCCCCTGGTGAGATAAACATACCAGTTATACTGCTTTTGCAAAAACAAGCTTCGGTCTAACAGACCACTTTCTGTCCACTGAAGAAAGAGTGTCTTGGAGCTGCAGCTCCAGAGGAAGTGATAAACTGAGAAGGCAAGTTGGTCAGCAAAATAAACTGCTCTCCTGAACAGTGCTTTGATACCTAAGGAGGTCAGGGTGTGGGGAGGCCAGGACTGTGGGGAGGCCAGGGCAGGAGGGAGAAGAGAGCCAGAGGTTGAGAGGCATAAAGGGGAAGGCAACACCTTGACAAAGTGCAGGCTGAGGCATGATCTTGTTGAAACTGGCAGCTCTGTGTTCAAAGGACCTTATGTGCAGTTAAAACTCCTGCTGAGTGGAGAGGTCTATCTTCACCTGAGCAGTTTCTGAGCAATGAAAGCCTGGCATCTGTAGTAAGATATGAAGCACTTGCTCTGCCTGTGGTTGACCACACAAGCAGGTTAGTGTATGGTCATTTATTTGTGAAACTGCTGCTTGACCAGACAGCAATGAATTATGACCAATAATATACATTTATTAGCCTTATTGTCTTTGCCAGGACTGGGTTATTTGTTTCTGCTGCCAGGTCTGCAGACATCTTCCCAGCAGCTGAATGTCCCCAGTAACTTTGGCAAAATGGCAGATCCCCAGGCATTTTGTAGAAGAAACATAGTTTACTTTACGTTTGCAGTGCTGACATTTTAAATGAAGATGGAACTTAAAAACACACTCAATGATTTTCCAGTCATGCCAGCTGTAAACATCAGACTGGTAGTAGGTTGATTTAGTGTTCCTGGCTCCAGTTTTTAAAAACAAAAGTTGTATTAAGAACCAAAAAATTATTTTAGAAAACATAAGCAGATGTAATATTTTAGGACTGATTAAATTGAAAATGTACTGCAAAAACTGAATGGGTGGGAGATGGGAAAGTTTCTAAACAAAAGAGAATATAGGAAATACAGAAGTTCCCATACTTCAAGTAATCTATAAATATTATTCTTCACAGAACAGAAGGAATCAATATTGGGACCATATTGTTTAATATCTTCATAAGTGATCTGGATGATGGGATCAAGTGTACCTTGATGAAGTTTGCTGACGATACCAAACTGAGTGAGGAAGTGGACACTTTGGAAGGTTGAGCTACCCTGCAGGAAGACCTGAATAGGCAGGAGGCGTTGCCTACCAAGAACCTTATCAAATTTAACAAGGCCAAGTGTAAGATCTTGCACCCGGAAAACCATAATCTAGGAGTGCAGGACAGGCTGAGATCTACCTGGCTTGGGAGCAACTCTGTGGAAAGGGACCTAGGGGTCCTGGTGGACAATAAGCTCAGTATGAGTGAACAGTGTTCTCCTGCAGCAAAGAAAACCAACAGGATGCTGGGTTGCACCAACAAGGGCATCACTAGCAGAGATAAAGAAGTCACTATCCCACTCTACTCAGCTCTTTTCAGGCCACACCTGGGATACTATGTTCAGTTTTGGTCCTCACTATCAAAAAAAGGTATGGACAGGCTGGACAGGGTCCAGAGAAGGCTCGCAAAATTGATCAAAGGACTTTCCATATGAGGAAAGGCTGAGAGAACTGAGTTTGTTCAGCCTTGAGAAAAGAAAACTTAGAAGAAACCTTATCATCATGTTCTAGTATTTAAAGGGTGACTACAGAGAAAATGGAGACTCTCTTTTCATAAGGAGTCACATGGAAAAAATGAGGGGTAATGGGTACAAGTTACTCCTAGGGAGATTCCAATTAGACACAAAAGAAAAATTTTTCACAAAGAGAACAATCAGCTACTGGAGTAATCTCCCTGTGGAAGTGGTGGATTCCTCAACACTGGACACTTAAGATTCAGCTGCACAGAGTGGTGGGCCATATTGTCTAGACTGTGTTTCTCCCAGGAAAGATTGGACCAGATGATCCTTAAGATCACTTGCAGTCTGGTATTCTGTGATTCTATGATTCTTAATCGGCTTTTAACAATCTCTGGTTAGGGGTTTAGACTTAATATTTTGATTTCCTTTTGAGACCCTATTCCCAGTTTGAACTGCTTCAAAGTTGTACTCAAATCAAAGAAGAGCACAAAATGCAATTTACTTTGTACACAAGCATTCTTCTCTTTGGTTAATCATTTCAGTGTGAGGGGAGAAGGGAGTGGCTGGTTTGGTTTATTTTCATGAAAGCAGTACCTGTGAAAACACAAGACTTAACTATTTAGGACTCCAGTATAGTGATCAAAGCACTTGGAGTTTAGCTTTAGCTATAGCTCACTATGGGTAAAGAAATCAACATTCAGTTTCTCTGCCTTTGTTGCTTATTTCCAAAAAAAAGAATATTAGTAGTTCCTATCTCTTAACTGTGAAGATGCTACAGACCATGTCTGGGTTGTATGTAATTAGATGCTGGCTTGGAAGGAAAATATTGCATTTCTCCTTCCAGAGAGTCCTCAGTTGTAGGACCAGAGAAGTAGATCTGCTCATATTCAGGCTGAAATTACAGAGGACTTTTGTTAGAAAAGGAATCTTGTCTTCTCTGTGGTGGCTGGGAAAGGGAGTGGGAGCTCTCTATGATCAGAGCTGTTCTTCTCAACCATCTGGCAGAGGTGATGATGAAGACAAAAATATCTAGGAAGAACAATGAAGAGGAGACTGAGCCTGAAAGGTGGGCCTTCACATGACGAGATGAAGCAGAGGAAAAGAACAATTGAGACTGACTGTCAAGAAACAGATTCCAAAGAGAAATTGTGGAAATGCTTCTTGCTTGAGTGATTTAATGACAGAGCATGCTGCTGCCTGTTTTGTGGAGGGAGGAAATTGGTGTCTGTCTATGGAGGTGAGTCAGAGATGGTTGATTTGCTCAACAATGTTTCATTAGAGTGTGCCTAAAAAGAAATAATTGTAGGTTTTATATAGCTTCTATCTTTTCCTCCTAAAGATGTAATTTCAGAAATGCCCAGAGTCTAGGGTGCATGGGGAATAAGGATTACTTTAAATGTCTATTTCACATTAATACTTGTAGAGATGTTCTGAAGGTCATGGAAGCCATATGGTGCCAGAGGCAGAATCTCTAACTGGGCACTTGCTCAT
>WHYT01016761.1:113087-179331 GCA_009806455.1 Tetrax tetrax | reverse complement strand
ATATTATTCTTCACAGAACAGAAGGAATCAATATTGGGACCATATTGTTTAATATCTTCATAAGTGATCTGGATGATGGGATCAAGTGTACCTTGATGAAGTTTGCTGACGATACCAAACTGAGTGAGGAAGTGGACACTTTGGAAGGTTGAGCTACCCTGCAGGAAGACCTGAATAGGCAGGAGGCGTTGCCTACCAAGAACCTTATCAAATTTAACAAGGCCAAGTGTAAGATCTTGCACCCGGAAAACCATAATCTAGGAGTGCAGGACAGGCTGAGATCTACCTGGCTTGGGAGCAACTCTGTGGAAAGGGACCTAGGGGTCCTGGTGGACAATAAGCTCAGTATGAGTGAACAGTGTTCTCCTGCAGCAAAGAAAACCAACAGGATGCTGGGTTGCACCAACAAGGGCATCACTAGCAGAGATAAAGAAGTCACTATCCCACTCTACTCAGCTCTTTTCAGGCCACACCTGGGATACTATGTTCAGTTTTGGTCCTCACTATCAAAAAAAGGTATGGACAGGCTGGACAGGGTCCAGAGAAGGCTCGCAAAATTGATCAAAGGACTTTCCATATGAGGAAAGGCTGAGAGAACTGAGTTTGTTCAGCCTTGAGAAAAGAAAACTTAGAAGAAACCTTATCATCATGTTCTAGTATTTAAAGGGTGACTACAGAGAAAATGGAGACTCTCTTTTCATAAGGAGTCACATGGAAAAAATGAGGGGTAATGGGTACAAGTTACTCCTAGGGAGATTCCAATTAGACACAAAAGAAAAATTTTTCACAAAGAGAACAATCAGCTACTGGAGTAATCTCCCTGTGGAAGTGGTGGATTCCTCAACACTGGACACTTAAGATTCAGCTGCACAGAGTGGTGGGCCATATTGTCTAGACTGTGTTTCTCCCAGGAAAGATTGGACCAGATGATCCTTAAGATCACTTGCAGTCTGGTATTCTGTGATTCTATGATTCTTAATCGGCTTTTAACAATCTCTGGTTAGGGGTTTAGACTTAATATTTTGATTTCCTTTTGAGACCCTATTCCCAGTTTGAACTGCTTCAAAGTTGTACTCAAATCAAAGAAGAGCACAAAATGCAATTTACTTTGTACACAAGCATTCTTCTCTTTGGTTAATCATTTCAGTGTGAGGGGAGAAGGGAGTGGCTGGTTTGGTTTATTTTCATGAAAGCAGTACCTGTGAAAACACAAGACTTAACTATTTAGGACTCCAGTATAGTGATCAAAGCACTTGGAGTTTAGCTTTAGCTATAGCTCACTATGGGTAAAGAAATCAACATTCAGTTTCTCTGCCTTTGTTGCTTATTTCCAAAAAAAAAGAATATTAGTAGTTCCTATCTCACAGAGAAGCACCAATTACTTAGTTGCACAATAGTTTAGGGTACCCACATAGCTTAAGCATGGGAACAGCAAAAGTACCATTGACTCTAGGCTAGAGTTAACATTGAGAGTAGTCAGAGGCTTCTATTTCAGTGCTTTTGGGATCTGACCCTGCTCTATGTTAGAATATATTGTATGGTGCTGCACCCAGCCTAATCCTTTTCTGGGACTAAAATAACTGTGAAGATGCTACAGACCATGTCTGGGTTGTATGTAATTAGATGCTGGCTTGGAAGGAAAATATTGCATTTCTCCTTCCAGAGAGTCCTCAGTTGTAGGACCAGAGAAGTAGATCTGTTCATATTCAGGCTGAAATTACAGAGGACTTTTGTTAGAAAAGGAATCTTGTCTTCTCTGTGGTGGCTGGAAAAGGGAGTGGGAGCTCTCTATGATCAGAGCTGTTCTTCTCAACCATCTGGCAGAGGTGATGATGAAGACAAAAATATCTAGGAAGAACAATGAAGAGGAGACTGAGCCTGAAAGGTGGGCCTTCACATGACGAGATGAAGCAGAGGAAAAGAACAATTGAGACTGACTGTCAAGAAACAGATTCCAAAGAGAAATTGTGGAAATGCTTCTTGCTTGAGTGATTTAATGACAGAGCATGCTGCTGCCTGTTTTGTGGAGGGAGGAAATTGGTGTCTGTCTATGGAGGTGAGTCAGAGATGGTTGATTTGCTCAACAATGTTTCATTAGAGTGTGCCTAAAAAGAAATAATTGTAGGTTTTATATAGCTTCTATCTTTTCCTCCTAAAGATGTAATTTCAGAAATGCCCAGAGTCTAGGGTGCATGGGGAATAAGGATTACTTTAAATGTCTATTTCACATTAATACTTGTAGAGATGTTCTGAAGGTCATGGAAGCCATATGGTGCCAGAGGCAGAATCTCTAACTGGGCACTTGCTCATCTCTACACCCCTTTATCCCCTAACCTTACTTACATGAACAGTGGAGCAGATTTGAGAGGAGGAGTGGAGGATTCTGCTCTTTCTGGCCTAGTGTGACTACTTTCTCCTTCTGCATAGTGGCTACTGGTTCTTTCTTATCCCTGCTCAGATGGATCCTTTAGCATCACCCTGGGTATGGTGTGAGGTCTATTTAACACACAGGCATAAAACCACAGAGAATTTTCCTTCTTTAGCTTGACTTGAGCTGTTGAGGCATGAGAGAATTGCTGAAGAACATTTGGCTCTGTGTTTTACTCCTAATGTTTTTTTTAACAACTTTAGAATGACCCAGAGTCAGGACACAGAGGGACAGCAGTTATTCTATATCCTCTAGGCTGCAAGATTAGTGTTGAATTAACAAAGTTTGGCTTTGTGCATAACTACATATAGCAATTACATGCTTCTAGCTCTCTATGATTCCTCCATCTGTTGTAACGGCCATAGCTTATAAATAAATAAATAAAGGGCTTAAATTGCTGTGAAACTCTTCTTTGATGCAGTTACAGACACAGCATTGGAAAGCTTGTGTAAAATACTGCTTTTTTGTTTTTGTTTTTGTTTTCAAACCAGAGCATACCCGACTCCCCAGCAATTCCTTTTTTCCATAGTTGTTCAAAGATATCACAGACACAACGGTACTTTAATCCTCATGATAATGACCTATATGAAAAATCTGGCTGAATTAGATTAGCTTTCTTTTGTTGAGGAGAAGCATAAACTTTTCCCAATATTCTCTTTCTAACCATTTACTTGTGTGTGTGTCTGTATGTATAAATTCATAATTGTATATTTTTATGTATTAATATACTTGAACATATAAATATTATATGGATGTAAAATCGCTATGCAAAGCACTTAAATGTCAATATTACTCAGCAATGCCGTCTTGTTTCTCTGCCTTTCAGTTATTTAGTTCTGTAATGTTTTATCCCCATAGTCTGCCTTCTGAATGGGAGTCCATTGGGATCCCCTTAGTTTGCTTATCTGTACTTATCTCTTTCGACATTCATAATTTAGTCTCCAAACACCAGAGCGGTGCAATCAAATGGTAGAACTGCAGATCATTACTGGCCAGAATTTCAGAGAAATTCATCACAGCTGAAAAGGTAAAGGAGGGCTGGCCCAATCCACAGCTGGATGGTAAAACCTCCAAGGAACAGCCAGGTGCTGAGGAAATTGGTGTTGATGGTTTGTCATGTGTCTTTCTATGCTCAGAGTTGCTGCAGCTCAGTGTTCAAGAGATGCTGTTTCTTAGTAAACATTAAACTGTTTTTTTTTTCTGACATTGACAGCTGACTGTGTACTTCCAGCTGCAGCAGTTTTTGGTTAGCTGAAGATAAGCCACAGCCTAAGCCCTCAAAGCAAAGCAAATAGAAATATGTCTTTTGTAACAGGCTGTATCCATATGTCTATAAAATGGTAAGGTGTTCAGGTCCTTCCTTAATGTTAAGGAGGCAGAATGGGGAAAACAAAGCTACAGCAGTGATATAGATGCAAGCATGATACTGAGTTCTCAGGGTAGTTATTTGCAGCCTGTACTCTAGCCAAACTCTGAGCAGATACTTCCATTGGGTCTCTGTGAATTGTATATGTGCTTTGCACCATCTGAATTCACCACCTAGTCCCTGCTGTTATCCTCATCTACTCTCTAGCATTTATCATGCTTCACTGAAATAGCTTGACAAAAGCAAGGAAAGATATTTGTATGTATGAGTGTTTTGATAGCAAAAGATTGATGAGCCTGACTTCTTATTTTGTAGATGTGTGGCAACCCTTCATTTCACTGGGTTTGTCACTGTTTCTTAGCTCTCCAGAGAACTTTGCTGACTGACTCATTAGATCATTTTCTTAGCAGAACTACTTTCTGGGCTCTTCATACTGTAGAAACCATGGAGTAAAATGTACCTGTTGAAAGAATGGGAAATAGTAGACTGCAGAGGTGCAGCACAAATTGTGTATGTGAAAAGGAAAAGCCTGGCAAGGCAGCTAGCCTTTTTGAGGTTGCCCAGAGAAAAAGGCAGGCTATGATTCGACTGGTTATCTACACTCCTCATCTCGATTACTAGCCCTCTGCTTCTGGGATCAGACCAGGAAACAACCTCTACAACAATTCCCCACAACGAGGTGAGTGTTGCCTCCAGCAGCAGAGCACCAGTGAAAGAAGCTTCATCCATTTTCTTCACTGGCTTTTCCTATTCACACACTAACTAGACATGACCTCAGTTGCCATTTGACAATTGTTGAGATGACAACTCACAGTGGCCTTTGGCTGTCATGAAGTCCTTCCCACCACTCTCAAAATCAGTCTGATGTGGACACTTTGCTCATTTCTGTTTCTGACTCTGTGGTCAGAGCAAACGTTTCTCCTTCTGACGCCCTCTAAGTACATAAAGTCCACTCAGTTCTCAAAGCAGAATTAAACCAGCTTGGTTGTTCAGAGATGTGTTTTGTAGCTTGACTTTTTTTTGCTTTATCTTATATTCGCATGTTCTTATTTTAAATAGCAAGAGGCCATGAAAAGCTTAAGTCATGGCCTACTGCTCAGTTCGAATTATCTCAGCTTATTTTTTCTGCTGCCCTTACTGTGGAGGTCAGGATAGATTGATCTTGCTGGTGGCAACTTAAGATAACTGATGCTTGTTCCCAGCTGCAGAACAAATTATCTTTGTGACTCCCATATCCTCTTAACTGGTCTTTGAAATGTGCATAGGGGTAATTCTCTTATCTATCTCATCATACTGTGACTGGCTCTGTGATATTTGCTGTATTCCTAGAAAAAGTAGGTGCCTTGCTGTTATTCTTAATATGCATTATAATGCAGATTGACAATCTTCTATAAACTGATTAAATCCAGCCAAAAAGCTGTGCTGAAATTGCCTATCGTGCCTTTGTCAACAACTAATCTGGCATGCCACCATGCTCTGAAACTCTGACTATACATCACCTCTCTGAAGACCTCTAGCTTGCAGAAATTCTCCACTGCCAGGTGTGTGTGGAGCTATGGGGCAAGAAATTTTATCCACGGAAAAAGGTTTGCAGTCACGAAGTTAAGTCTTAGGAATAGTAGTAGGAAACTCAACAAAAGGTAAATGGAATTAAATACTGAGCATTTATTTGCTCCACATGTAAATACTACTGACAGTAGATCTCAGACATGTACCTGTATTCAGCATCACCTCTGGGCTACCACACATGAACTTTCTCACAGGGGATTTTGGATTGCAAAAAGCCTTATTTCTGGTTTCGATTTTGTCCTCAAGCTTCCTCTCCCTAGCTTTAATATAGTAGCATATAGGTGTTTAACTTTAAGGCAACCTGGCAGGACCTTACTTGGTTTACTTTTAAATGAATTATTTCTTTCACATCTTGTGATTTTTTTTTTTCTTTTTGGATGCTATTGCCTCATCCCATCTCCTCCCCTGCTTAATTCTCACATGTTCAGAGTGTTTTGAGTGTAGAGGCCTGTTCCCTACATAAGATGTTGAAAACTTTTCTAGCCTGTTACAGGACCATCTGCTGTATAGAGCTTATATATTAGAATTTTGGATACTAATAAAAATATAATCTTCACTTCCTTCTTGGAAGATAACAACCTTCCTTATTCCTAGCAGGGGATGTGTGAATCTGCTGTAATGTTCTGCACTCTCGGTTGACAAATTGATGTCACTGGGCTTTGGATTACTTAATCACAGAAAGAACTGTCTGCTGGGCACCCCAGAATTTGCCAACATTGTCGAGGGGAGCATTGGTCTGTAGGGTTTTGATGGTTGGCCACCTCTCCAAGTGTCAGGAACGCCATGCCACTAGGTGGTAGTGCTGCCCAGACCTACCGGCCTGTGGGGACAGCCACTGACAGGAGGTTCCTAGAAAAAAAAAGTGACAATTTTAAATTCATGAACATTTTTTTTCAGCTATAAATTGATCTGAGAAAGTCAAGTAATGTGATCTTGTCTTCTTTTTTCTTCAACTGTGGAAATGAGTTCATGTGAAAAACACTTGAAGGTGTACTTGGGGGAGTCCATAAACTTTGCACCACTGTTTTAAATTTGTACTTATACTTTTTTCAAACTGACTGTATTCTTTTTAATACACCACCAATACACTGTGCCTCAGAAAGATACTTTACATTTTGAAAACTGTGAAATTTGGAAGTTATATTCTGAATCTGCAAAACGCGTAACTAGTCAAATGTAGGTGGATGTATCTGTAAGATTTTTTTCTCAGGTAACATAATTTAAGAAACAAATTACACAGAATATTATTGTGTCCCTCAATTTTATTTTATAACTTGTTCTAAGTTATTAATATATCCAGGAGCTACACTGGCTTGTATTCAAATATTTGTTCAGGGAATCTAAATGAACTATCTAAAGTGAAGAATGATCTTTACTCTCTTTCAATTTTCTCCAATAGGCTATTTCATATATTTCAGATTACATAAAATGGAAAAATTATCTTATTTCAGGTTCCTTTATTGACTTCTTTGGGTGCATACCAGAGAAAGATTGTTCCAATGTGTTCTTTTCTGAGAACCAGCTCTGAAAGTGGTCAGCAAAAGAGCATGTGGGAATGTGCACGGGGTTTTATACATTTTTTAAACATTAATCTTGCAGGGGGAAAGGACAACTCTACTTTGTTTAGCTTTTTTTTTTTTTTTTTTTTTTGGTAAAAAATAATGAATGCACTTTCAGGCCTGAGACTGTTTATCAAGAAGTGTCAGTTTTCTTTTCCCCTTTCTAGGTGCTGCCAAGAACACTTGACTGTTTCTTTCTTCATCCCCTCTGCATTCATTCCACCCATGCAGTGCTCCATTATCTCTTTTTACTAATAATATATACAGTGAAACTTGTTTTCTTGATCTACTCTGATATCCTATTCTCTGAAGAGAGCAAGATTTGAATTTATATGGTCTGCTAAGCTCCACTGCATTGCATTCCCCTGCAAAGGTTGCAAGCAGGCTGTTTCGCCACAGTCTTCCTCCTTGTGGTTCATTCTTCCCTCTGGTTCCATCTGTTGTTTCCTAGAAGGCAACTCCATGACCCAAAGACAGACTCCCCCAGGAGTCCTCTGGGGTAGCCAGCAATGCCACTGCAGCTGAGGTCCCAAAGGGAAAGCCATTTTAGGTTGTTCCCACAATCCAGCAATAATGCTTTTTCTTGACCAATTATTTTCTTCAGGACTTGCCTTTTCTGCTTTCCTTCTTAAGTGTTTTTCTTAAAATTGGGAACTGATCTGTTGACCCTAGTCCCTCCATCATGATAGTTTAATCTCTCTGAGCTATTTTGTGCTGCTTAGCAGTGCAAAATAATCTTCAGAGTTGCACAAACAGCTAGTGGAGAAAGGAGTTGGTTAAGTTATGAGTATGGAAATTTTCTGACCTGGACTTCAGACTCTGCTTAGTTTACACGTTTGCTGACATGTAAAGCCGGATATCAATACTGCTCAACCTGGATCTTGCTAGAGAATTTAGATCTGAAAAGGATCCAAATTTGAAGGATGTTCAGACCTAGAGTTTTGGATCCGCTCATCGGAGATACACGTTCCAACTGTAACATTTGAAACTTTGTTTATTTTCCAATTACTTTCCACAATTCTGAACTCTTCTGTGACAATAAGAAAATTCCAGCAAAAGGACAGTGGAACAGAAACATCATCAACTGTTTCTTTAGCCACTTTGCTACCAGATAGACATGAGCATGCTTGGTACATAATCCTTGCATTGGTAGAAAGCTGAAACTTGCACCAACCCATCAAAGCATGCATTGACCAATAACATGTTTCTGGACAAATCCTATGTGTTCAGCACTCTGAGCCTCACTGGAGTTACACCAAGGAGAATGCTGACTCTGGAGAGTCTATTCATTGTTGTTTTGAAGTTCAAAAGAGACAGAAAGTTGATTACATCAGCATCATCTTCAAGCCATAATTCTTCTTGCTGCTTCTTTTAGAAAATATTCAAGATGACAAGAATTCTTGTAAATTCTATTTAATCATACATCAAAGTATTGGCCATACTATTCTACTATTTTAAATGATGCAACCATGGTAAAATTTTCTATGAGAAAAGTTCTGAAAAGAAAACTCCAAGTTCATAAAGATCCTTCTGGATGCATACCTTAAGTTCAGAATTTTCTACTTTTCTTTGTTGTTGTTGTTGTTGTTGTTTGAATGGTATTACAAAACTAAATTTGTCTAGAAATGTATCTGGCAAACTAGACTTTTCATAGATAAGACTAAAGATTGAAATTCTAAATATTTGTCACTCTTCCTATTATAATCCACCATTTCTCTTTGATCTAGTTCTTATCTTTGCTGAGTGGCTCTGATCAATACCTCTAACCTGGCACTAAACACATTTCACATATATATCTCAAATAATGCCATATGTCATTTGCCCCTGTGGTGGGTTGACCCTGGCTGGACACCAGGTGCCCACCAAGTTGCTCAGTCACTCCCCTCCTCAGCTGGGCAGGGGAAACAAAATATAAGGAAAGGCTTGTGGGTCGAGGTAAGGACAGGGAGAGATCCTTCACCAGTTACCATCACAGTCAAAACAGACTTGACTCAGGGAAAAATTAATTTAATTTATTACCAGAGTAGGATAATGAGAAAGAAAAACAAGTCTCAAAAACACCTTCCCCCTACCTCTCCCATCTTCCCGGTCTTAACTTACTCCCGAATTCTCTACCTCCTCCCAGTGGCACAGGTGGATGGGGAATGGGGGTTGTGGTCAGTTCATCACATGTTGTCTCTGCCAATCCTTCCTCCTCAGGGGAGGACTCCTTACACTTTTTGCCTGCTTCAGCGTGGGGTCCCTCCCACGAGCTACAGTCCTTTGTGGACTGCTCCAGCGTGGGGTTGTTTTTCCACAGGGTGCAGTCCCTCAGGAACCAGCTGCCCCACTGCTGGCCCTCCATGGGCCACAGCCTCCTTCAGTTATCCACCTGCCCTGGTGTGGGTCCTCCATGGGTTGCAGGTGGACAGCCTGCTTTACCATGGGCTGCACCACGGGCTGCAGGGGAATCTCTGCTCTGGCGCCTGGAACACCTCCTCCCCCTCCTTCTTCACTGACCTTGGTGCCTGCAGAGTTGTTCCTCTCACATATTCTCACTCTTCTCTCCAGCTACTGTTTCCTGGGGAGTTTTTCTCCCCTTCTTAACTATGTTATCACAGAAGTGCTACCACCGTCACTGACAGGCTCGGCCTTGACTAGTAGCAGGTCCATCTTGGAGCCGGCTGGCATTGGCTCTATTGGACACAGAGGAAGCTTCCAGCAGCTTCTCACAGAAGCCACCCCTGTAGCCCTCCCACTACCAAAACCCTGCCATGCAAACTCACTACAGCCCCATTTACAAATAAAAACCAAGCTCAGAAAGCTGAAGTGACTTTACCAAATTCACACACAAGGCACGGGCTACAGGAGTCTTGCTTGAAGAGTGTCCAGAATCTGTACACCACAATGTATTGGGTTTTGTCTTTTTTCCCCCAAAGTTTAGTTATTCTTTATTAGCAATACAAACTTTTCACTGTATTTTCACATTTATAATCTATTAGATACATGGGAATGGTGGAAACAATGTCTATGACATAGTTTCATGTGGAGTTCAAAGGGTTATGAAAGCAATAGCTGACCTTGAAGAGTAAAAGGAGGGTACTGTTTATTTTTCTTTTATTGTCTAGTAAAATTTTCAAGGCCTTGTGTACTAAAAAGAGCTGCCAGGGTAACTACAACACAGACACATTTACCATTTATCTTCACCTCTGGTGACCTGGTTGAAAAGCATGGCAGCAGACCAAAATGTCTCTTCTTATGGTCTCCTCACCCAGATAATATGGACGTTTGTGAGCAGTCTCTTTTCAGTGTAGGATAACCATTTTTCATAATGTAGAGAGTACGTTTCAGATAAACAGTAGAAGATATCAGAGGAGGTGACTGAAGTGCACTTGAACCAAGCAAGTCAACTCCACTAACAAATTAAGGCTCAGCAATCCTGATGGGATCGATAAGCATTACTATCTTTTCTCTTCCAATGAGCAATCAGAGCCTGATGCCAATGTAAATTTTGTAGCAGAGCCCAAAGCAGACTCCTGATCTTTCAATTCCTAGATATATTTCTTAATATTTTTTAGTGGGTTTAGACGAACTTGAAAAAAGATTCATTCCCTTCTGCTGAGAAACTGTCCCTGTAAACCATCACTGGAGTAGTTCATAGTTCTAGTAGTACTAGATCATTTTAGGTATATAAATTGAAAAAAGAAACATCAGTCATTCCTTAGGGCAGGGGGAAGTCACCACTATGCTCACTATTATGATTTTTCAGACTGATAAACCTGTGGATCCAATTCAAAATGACTTCCAGCATTGTCAACTAGGACAGAAAAATGATAAGAGCTTTTGAGTGTATTTTCTGTTATCTATGTGCAGCGGCGTGTCTGGGAGAAGATTTTTCTCAGGGCAAACATCCACTGAGGACAGGAAAAGAACATTGGAGCAACTGTGATCTCAATAAGAAAGGTACAAAACTTGGTTTCAATATGCTATATTTAAAAATTCTCTTGGCTTGCCCTCCTCCCATCACCAGTTAAGTATTTTTTTTCCAAAATGTGAAAGAATTTTGTTTGAATATGAAATCATGTTAAGCATTATGCAAGGTGATCTTTTCAGGATGGTTAACTGACTTCCTATGGACAAGGAATAATTGTTAGAGGAGGCGCAGCAAAGCTAGTGACTGGAGACAATAGGGTTTATGTGCTTTTGGCTTTCTTATTTACCAGAAACCACTGACATTAGAAGTTAGAATACAATTTGTCTTCTCTGTCCAGTCAATCCTATTCCTTTCAACATGTAGTGCTAAGAAGCTGCTAATTATGGAGCTATCCTTTACTGCAGCCCTTTCTAAGATAAATTCTCATTATTGTAAGAATAAGAAAATATTCTTCCTTAATGCAGTGATGCAAATTGGTGCACGCTGCCATCACAGGAAAATTCTCCAGAAGGGAAGTAGCAAGCAACAAGGAGACTGTCTTTTAGACTTCTTTTCTGCATAGAGGCCAAAATTTGAGGTGTGCCAAGTATTACTGCTCTAATCCTGTCTAGTGTTAGCTATTTACTCAACACTGGATGGAATATAGGGAAGAGAAAGTAAATCTCTCAGTGCCAAATAACTTGATTTAAGTAACATACTTTGAACTCTTCTGGTAAGTGTCTTGGAAAGAATGGTTGTTGACTTGGCAAGAAGGTGATTTTTTTACTGAATTGGAAGGGAGAAGATGCCTACATAGAAGGGTAGGGAAAGAAAATACACAGGCCTTAAATGGTGTTATTAGTTTAGTTAAAGGAGTGCAAGACAGGTTAATGGACCCAAGATGGCATCAGACTTTGGGGAAAAGCACCTCAGAGTGAGTTGCCAAAGCCTTTGAAGTCAGTACTGGCAATTTGTGTTGTTATCCCTATTGGAAAGGTTATAAATGAATTTTCAAAAGGGATTGGATTGGTCTGAAGGAATGACTGAGCATGTAATTTTTTAGTTTATGCTTTACTGAATATAGAAGTAGGCAGAAAGAATACACCACTACAGGGTTTAGAGTGAAAAATGGAGATGACTACAGCATGGACCTATTTTCAGATGTTTGAGCAGGGAGGAACAAGTAGGAGAAGATTTGTAACAAAACTTTTTGATAATTTAATGCATCCAAAACCAGTCAAAAAACCTCTCCCAATTTCTAATTGTAGTATTGTCAATGTTCATGAATATTTTTAATCAACAAAATTAGAGAAACTATTAGTTGCTTTTGAATAAGCACCTTGATGTAGATTAATCATTCTGATAGGAAGAATACCCCCTTCTCTTTCAATTTATTCAGTCCAGAGGAAGGAAACATTGTTTTTTTGATAGAAGATTCCCTTGACTTTTATTCTCTTTTTTAATCCCAGGGATCATCTGAGGGTCTTCAGATGGCTACTGCTCTCTTTTCCATGGCAAGATCTCTGGGTGAGAGGGACAATATAGGCAAATATTTAAACTTCATATAATTACAAGATAACCTAGGTTGGAAGGGACTTTATGGATGTTACCTAGTCTACTTCCCACTCAGGGAGAATGAGCCAACATCATGTTCCAGAAAAGGGTGTTCCTTTTCCTCTCTTGTGCTGCAACAAGCTACACTTTCTTTAAAGAATGCGTTACCCACGTAGAAGAAAGAAACTAGTTAAAAATGCTTTTACCAGCTAGTACTTACGTGTCTGTGTGTTTAAGTTATGCAATACCATCGCTTTGCTTGGTAAGTAGTGATGACATACAGAAGTCAAGACTTATTTTCAAGATGTGAAACAAGATCTCTTCTTGAACTGAATCTGCACATTTTAATGTGTCCTGTATATGTTAGTCATTACCATACCCACACAGTAGTCTAACATAAGTTTTAAAAAATCCTTGAGATGGTCTCAGTAATCATTGTGGCAATTTTATTGTGTGATTTCATGCCTACTTATATCATCTTTTTCTCTCTCTGCAGTCACAAGAGTCAAAACCTGTGACAATGAAAGGTTCATCTTTAAGTATTTTTTTGATCCAGGACACGAGGCCTCAAGAAAATGCGTCTGTCATGGGAGTGATATGAAGCTGGTCTCACAAGAACTGTAGTGACAACTTTTACAAATCACTGCCTGTCCCTTTACAGAATAAAGTCAACAGTTCTTTTAAGACAGTTGGGCAATTAGATAGACTTTGTCATGACTGGTCTGATGTGGATTCACTGTGGCTTTCAGATTAGATGATTGATGCTAATTTTTAATCTTACTGCCTACTGTCTCCAAGATGTGGATTTTGGCCTCCCAGTATGCCAACAGTTGTACGAATATTTAACATGATATACCATAGAAATATGAAAAGGGATTTGGGGGTCAATAAACTGTTATCCTTTGCATTCAGTTAAGGGAAAAGAAGTGTAAGGGTAAAGATTCAGATCCCAAAGTTCCTGAAAACATACCAGGAATTATTTTCTTTAACTTCAGTAAGCTATGAAACAAGTCTTACCTAACTTGCTCAGGATGAAAAGGAGGAAGTCTGAGGTGGTGTGAAAACTGAACTCAGTCTTGGTTCTGGTCCTTAAGCAGTGAATTGCTATGCATTCTAGTCCTGTTCTGATGTATTTGAAAAGAAAAAGTCAATTCAGAAAAGTGCCTCTCAACAGTCTTACTGATACATTTGCCAGTCTTTGGGAGTTTCTAAAAACTTTGCCTGACTGCTACTGAAGTCTTCCATTAGTACACATTTACTTCATGTAAATAGAAACAGCTTATTTCCTTCTTTGAATGTCATAGCCACAATAATTGCACGTTGAAAATACCATACTTTTTCTGGTTTTTGTGTTCAAAGTTCAAACGGGGTCACACAAGCAACTGGATGAAATCCATGAAGAATCATGTGTGAAAAGTGCATAGCCTTTCTGCCTCTAAGTTAAAAAGCATGCTGTGGCTGTAAATCAAGCTCAGATGATAGATTAAGATACATCATCTGCAGCTGGAATTGTTGGTCAGACGGGCGGCATGTCCAAGAACATGTCTCTTCAAGCCACATGAAAGCCCTGCAATGATGCAGATCTGAGGCCTGCAAACCCCAACAAGGGTTGGTGTTGCTTCTCAGAAAGCATTTGTATTAGAGACTTTTCTTAGTTATCTGTAGTTATCTGAAAATAGTAGTTATCTGAAATCTCTTTCTGGAGGCTGAGAGAGCCTCAGGGTGCAGTTCCACCTCTTCCTCGGTGACTAGTGATGTCCGGGGTGCCCAGCCTCAGCCATGTTAAAACAAGGCAGCATCATGTAATCTGATGAGAGTAATGGAGAGGTCAGCAACTAATCCCCCCTGGACCTTCAAGTAAGCACAGACCAAGACAGAACCCTAAGGATCTCTGTGCCGTTTAAATGGGAAAAAGACATTCAAATACGTGAATGGGTGTAAATGAGCTCTGGACAATAGACATTATTTTCTGACTTGAGACCTTGGCTAGATAGGCAGAAGGAACAACTCATGGAACCCAAATCACATGGCACATTTCCATCTGAAATATACTGACTGCTTTGGGAATGTAGGTACTGAACTACACATTGCTTTTTCCTCCTAGTCACTGCAAGAATACTATGAGCTGTCAGTGCATTATATTGGCTTGGACCTCTGTATTTCATTCAGCCTTCCTATAAGTTAAGTTGAATCTTGTTCAACAAATCTCCACAGCCTCCTTTACCTTAAAGACATTGTTTCAGTATATTAAGAAAGAACCTACCAACCAACCAACAGGTACCCTAATCCCCAGCCTCTTAAAAGAGAAAAATAATTTTAAAAATATTTAAAATATTTTTTTTTCCTTGACATGATAATTATTATTTCCTTTACTCATCGCTGAATATGGAAAACTGATTAGACCAGTAGCTACTAACCTCAGACTACTCACATGATCTGTGAGATCATTGTATGCTCTGTGCAACTATCTTAATAAAGCAACTTGTTTTAACAAAGGTTTATGGGAGTTCATGAGAATGTCTAAGAGGCCTACTGTGCAAAAGTTAACAAAAGAAAACTACAGAGTATAACACATTGTGTATGAGCTCACAAAAAAAAAAGTTGGAATGGCTCTCCCCAGAAATATTTTGCCTTGAACATATTTGTGAGAAACAGCTGTCTTAAGCAGATATCTAAATATTTTCACTGAGCGCATCATAGTTATATCTAAATTAGAGTGTGGTAGGGATCATTTTCATAAATGTTTTCTAAAAATTTCAATTAAAAAAAAAACCTCACAAACCCAAAACCAAACCTACCCCAAAAATTTTTATGCAAATAAAAAATTTTCAGATTTTTCCTTGAAGAGGACAAAGACTTTAAAATAGCCCAGAAAAAACAGGTGGTGAAAATTCTGGACCAACATGTGTGGCAGAACATCCTGCCTATCATGTTACAGATGTGTTCAGTACATTCTGGTTTTCCATATGCAGCCATCTCTAAAATCTCAAGAAATGCTCAAGAGCTGCAGAGGTAAATTCAACACTGTGATCTTTCAGTCTCCAGTTCCTTTTTCTACTGACATTTGTTTGCAAAAATTGGAGTGGTGATAGGTTTTATTGGGAAAATCATCTGAAATCAGGCTGGTAACTAGCTGCCTCAGAATGTTCACAAACCTAAGCCAGAAGTGAAGACCTGATGGCCTGCTACCAAATCATACCATTTCATACATTCCTTCTTTACCTCCCTACAGTAATAATTATTTCAAAAGAATCTCAGATTAAACCTCAGATAACGGCTCATCACTATGTATAAATCACAGAATCATAGAATGGTTTGGGGACCTTTAAAAGTCATCTAGTCTGACTCCTCTGCAAGGAGCAGGAACATCTCCAACCAGAACAGGTTGCTCAGAGCCTCATGCAACCTGGCCTTGAATGTTTCCAGGGATGGGGCATCCACCAGCTTTCTGGGCAACCTCTGCCAGTGCTTCACCACCCACATCGTAAAAGTCAGATGTCCTTTGGAGAGCTTTAATTAGTCTATTTTCTAGGAAGTCTGAAGGCCTCTTCCCTACCTTTCTACTTCTCTAAAATAACTTTTTGTAATTTCTGATACCATTCCTGATAAGTTTCCTATTGAGTTATAAACTTTGAATGTTTTAACACCACACCAGAGAAATACAGTCCTTCAGAGAAAGTCCCTAAAGGAAGTTGCAGGCTTTTCACATTTATTGTGGTTATTTCATATTTCAAGTACTGAAAGACAGAGAAAAAAAAGCAAAAGGCAACTCATGATTCTATTAAAGTAAATTCAGTATTTATAGAACTTATCCAACATTCTTTTGCTCTTTTCAGTTCACACAGACATATTCTTTTGTTTACGGATTTGTGTTAAATATGTTTTGGCATAATAAAACTACATGTACTTAACATTGTTGATAATATTGACTGCTTTGTCATTGAATTCTATTCTAAAGAGAGGAAGTATGCTCTGCTTTCAGAGTGAAAAAATGAAATAGATATAATCTTCTATCCCAGATTTGCACTGAAATTAGTTTGAACCTTTACATGAATATGGTTGATACTATATCTGTACTTACAAGATGCAAGATTTTTGAATACCAAGAGTCAATGTTTAGTGCTCTAGCAAAACCTTTTGTGTGGAACTGCAGAACTACAGAAAGCTCTCTACAGAGAAACTTGTTTGGATTTTTTTAAAAAACTAAGGTGGATTTTTTTGTTGGGGTTTTTCTTTTCTTTTTTTTTTTTTTTTTTTTTTTCCAAGCAGAAGCTGAATAGACCTGAAAGCTTCAAATGAATTTTCTGGATTTTTGAAAGCAGAAATCAGTGACTCAGAGGATGTGTTCTATTGCTAGCATTTCACAAGCCACTGTGATGACTTTAGACAACTGATTTACCTTTTCTATGCCCAGTTTCCTCCTTTATTGAAAAGAAAAAAAGGGACTGGGGGAGATGATTTTGATCCATTCTCTGATTCTTAATGAGTCCTTGGTCATTGCTCTACTGATGCTCTTTGGAGTTGAGGAATGGTTACTGAGAGTAGCCATTCCTATGTAGACAACTGATTTTCTTGGACTTCAGATTTGGTTGAAAATTATGCAGGTGTCATTTGCAAAAATGATGAGCAGCTCAAATCCAAGAGAATGAAACAAAATATGCCTGCAAATGTTGGAATAGCTGTGCCAGATCTGCGTGTATGGAGAGACCATGTCTTCCTACAGCAATGAACCCTCTCTGTGACATGAACTTCTTACTGCCATCAGAAAACATTACTTGTTTAGTTCAGATTTATAACGTACATGCTTTTGGACACGACAATCCTGAGATCTCATACTCACTTGAAAGGTTTTTTTTGGGAAATATTGTAGTGGCACTGATCTGTGAAGGCTTGCATAGAATCTGTGGCTTTTTCCTCCAATATGTCACTGCCGGTATGTGGCATTACTCGATGTACTCTTTTATCGTTTCAGTTGTTGAGATTTCAGGGAAAATTATGCTTTTGAATTCCTGAGAAAAATGTCATCTTCCTCTATTTGCAGCTAATTCTGTTTAAAATGAATCATGAACAGTATATCTGGAATAACAGTGAGTAAAGTTATTGAGCGATTTTTTTTCCCCAGAACTTAAAAACTAACCCTGAACTACTGAATAATTCAGGAACTTTATTTTAAAAACTGGATATTAGACACCTGGCATTAATTACAAATCCCAGCCCTAATGTCTGTTGCACAATAATAATTTTATTTCTTTTCAGTTAGATTTACAAAAAGAAACAAACTCAAATCAGAAACTCAAAATATTCAGCTTTCTCTGATTACTCATTTTGGTCAGATTACCTGTGTACCAGTGTTAATGTATTAAATCTTGGAACTGCTTTTCAGGAAAATGGGAATTCCACCTTTATTTAGATTATGTCCCTTTGGGGTTATTTATGGTTTCTTTTATTTGAATTTTTTCCTGTTAAAGTTCCTTCTATGTTTTCTTGGTACTCCTTGTAGCAATATCAGCTTTGACTAGGCTAGAGGAAACAGAACAGAGTTAAAGCATGTGAACTGACAAAGTAGTTTAATAATGAACCACTGATGTTTACTTTACTGATGTATTCTTAGTAATTAGAACTTGCTGGATTTGAATTGAGGTTCTGTAAATTCCAGATATTACATAAAAAAAAAATTTTAAATAAAATAAATCTATTTGATCTGCAAGATATAGTTTGAGGTCTATCTATGAATTGTTTTCATTTTTTTATTATTCTGTATGTTAATATTTCATGGTAGAATGTAGCTGTTCCTAGTGATACAGAATGTTTCCGTTTCGTTTAAGACTGTGGTACTTGATGAAGGGGTCTGTACTATAATTACAAAAAAAATTATAAAAAACAAGGGACAGGCTGAGAGAGTTGGGGCTGTTCAGCCTGGAGAAGAGGAGGCTCCAGGGAGACCTTATAGTGGTCTTCCAGAGCCTCATGGGGCCTACAGGAAAGACAGGGAGAGACTCTTCAGTAGGGCCTGTTGTGATAGGATGAGGGGTCATGGTTTTAAAATAGAAGGAAGCAGATTCAGATTAGACATTAGGAAAAAAATTAATTATGCTTAGGATGGTAGAACACTGGAACTGGTTGCCCAGAGAGGTGGTGGACGCCCCACCCTTGGAAACATTCAAGGCCAGGTTTCATGAGGCTCTGAGCAACCTGATCTGGTTGGAGATGTCCCTGCTCCTTGCAGGAGGGTTGGACCTTTGAAGGTCCCTTCCAACCCTAACCATTGTATGATTCTATATTTGATTTCCAACTCTTCAGAGCAGCTGTATTCAACTTTAAGAATTTACATCCAGATACATTTGTAAATACTGCATTCCTGTGAGAGGAACCTCCAAGAAGTAATACAGCCCTCGATATCAGAGCATATTGACACCTCTCATTTAAAAAAACCTCTTGTTTTAAGACAATAGCAGTGGGAAAAGAAAAATGTTGCTTTGGGGAATCTAGCAGAGGTGAAAGAGACCAGTCCAAAAAGGCAGACGACCAAACTCCCATCATATTCTCTGATTTAACAGATGACAGTCAGCAGTGTAAACTTACCTCCCAGTTTTGTACCGGTCTACTTCAGACCAAAAATGGAGAAGAGATTCTTCAAGTGGATGAGAAAGGTTGGCTACTGGAGTGTTTTCTCCACATGTTGGCTACCAAGGCTGTGAATCAGGGGCTTGACTCGTCCTGTGCATAACCCCACTGGAGTCAGTGGAGTCCTGCACTGGGAACTTAGCCTCTTTGTTTCTGCTGTGAGCTGCAGTAATATCTTTCCTCATGTGGAACTGTGTTTACAGAAACCAGACTGAACTGGCCTCACACAAATCATTATTATCGCCTCTTAGTAACCTTGCAAAGCACAGGACGACAAGCCGCTGCTCTGTATTTTCATAACCCTGCAGTAATTAGTGCCTAGCATCTGTAATGGAAATGAAGTGCAAAATATCAGAGTTTCTAAGATGACACTGTTTTCATTATATGTTTAATTTTTCAAAGAACATAAAAGCAGATACATCAAAATGTCAAGGAGCCTTTTTTAATTAAAGCCCCTACCTTTTTTCTTTTCTTCTCAAGATATGCAAATAGATTAAGCCATTGAATAGAAAGATAAAAGGAAACCCAAACACTGTTTATACCTAGCCTTTATGATTGCAGTTACTTATTTTGCAGGAAATGTTATTTTGACTGGAGCAAGTTATAGCGCAGCTTGACATAACTCAAGGCCGCTTTCCAGCGCTACAGAGGCAGACAGTGACTGGAAGGGTGCCTTACCCAATTTTGGGAGGTTTCATCTCACAGCATAGATCCTGCACTCAGATTTCATGCAGTGCTCTGCCAGGGGTGGCATTCTTACACCCTCACTGCCGTTCAGCTGTTTGTGATCATGCTTTGGGTTACCTGGTTGGCCCAGGTTTGGAGCAAAACAAGACAGTGGATTACAGCTGGTTCCCCTCTTCTGCGATGAAGCTTCCTCTGCTATAGCTTAATAGCCACACTGTGTGTGATTGTATACCATTGATATAATGTACCTTACATAGGGTACGTGTAATGTACCTTCTCTTCAGAACAGCAGCACCATTATCCTTGGAAAATGGGCAGAGCTGGCAGTAGATGAAAACTTGTCTCTGTCCAAATCACTGGCACAAATCCCCCAGAACTCTTAGCCCAAAATTTTACGTGAGAAGTTTGAGATCAATATCCATGTTATTCACTTGGCAGGACAGACTTTAAGTAGTGGGTTTCACTGAGGTCATTTAATAATTGGCACTGCAGCTTTTTTTGATCAGCCTTGAAATAGTTAGCAAGGACATTCAGTTCCGTGCTTCACTGTAGATACTGCTGGACCTCTCAATTCCAGGCCTAGCAGCCAAATAAATTCAAATAAACTTTTCCAAATGCTGAAGTGCTTATTCATGCAAAATTCACTGTTTGCTTCTTTAGACAAAGATTAAACAAAAACTAGATCAAGATTTCTGGAACCAGCCTCTTAAAAGCTGGCAGCGACGCTTGAGAGACAACTAACAGAAAATCAATGCATAAGAATTCAGTACAGAGAGCACTATTTTTTACATTTTGTTTTTATTTTTTTTCTTATATATTATCTACAAGCACAAGCTTTCATATTTTTAATGTAAAAATGCATACAGATCATTATATATATAAAAATCAACTAGCCTTGTAGCAAACTGCCAGATGCAACTATCCCCAGGTTGGGGACAACTTGTCTGGATCCAGGTGCAAACCCAGTGGCTGATTCTCACTTCCATCCATGGTTGCACCGAACCCCCAAATATGAAGATTCTCAAAGTTCTAGGGAAGTTTTGGTTCCTGATCCAGGTCTTGCAGCACGGGCATGACTAACTCTTCATCAATTGAAGATAAATATTTAAAAACTTCATAAATGACAATCAACTCGTTGTAGGTAACAAGTATCCATTTCACCTTTCCTCCCCCTTTTTGTTTATCGTCCTTCCCATCCTCTCTCTGCAGAAATGATAACAGGCAGAGGAGAGGAATCTCGTGTTAGTGTTATATGTGTACATTGAAATAGCAGCAGTAGAAACAGAATTTAAACTGTTGATGTCTGCTGCGGAAAGGCTACTGAATGTGGGTTCATGTTGCATTTGGCCGTTTCAATGCGTGGGCACTTTTTGGGTGCAATTTGCACACTGTAGCAATATGACACATTTATAGCATACTCAATAATAGGTTGCAACATTGTGAGCAACGGTAAATCAGATTGCATTTAAGACTATGTAATATGTATCAAGAGATTATAATATACTATAACTGGCTTGACAAGTAGCCCACTACACTGAGGAAAAAAAAAAAAGAGCAATTAAGTAAAGAAATTTGTGTTTGTGTGGGAGGAAAGGCCAGAAAATAGCAGCCTCCTTTTTGACCAAGTGTTTATCATGTTTGGCAGTTTCCAAATTCAGTCTTTGCAGAGGAACATTACTATTTTTATTAGAGGTTCTTTATGTAACAAGTCATGTTTGCACAGTGGAACATTTTCTTTCACCAGGATTTTATAACTTCTTCATACAGACTTATAAAAGAAGATATAATTTGCTGGGATTCTTTTGGAAAATACTAGGGCCATAACTTAGCCTCTCCTTTCTTTCAACAAATATGAATATGATTAATTTATTTTCTCTTGCAATTCATATATGACCTTTTCTTATTTTAAATCCAGCTTTACTTTGAAACCCGAGAGGCTTTCAGAGAAAAGAACTATTGAAGTTGTCTTACAGAGGGATAAATCAATTGCTTAGAATACCAACATAATTACTTTCCTCATCAGCTATGTTGCCATGGGATTGCACGTAAGGATTTTGTTTACTTCGGATTCGTGCAACAGCACTGGTTTGGAAGATAACAGAATGACTTAGTGAAATGCCCACTCTGGCTCCTGATGTTGTAACGTACATGTCTGCAAGTTCAGACCTTCAGCTAATGACAACTGGTGCAGGAACAGGCACTAGCTCTTTCTTTTGCACTCGTATTGATTCTGCGTTACTAACAGGACCGAAAATGGCAAAACTTCTCTTGTTTTTTTTTTTAAACAAAAGTTAGAGGCATGAGCAATAGTTTGGGAACAGGTATGTCATGGAGACAGTGACATCACCTGTTGCAAGAACCTCCTGCCCAGAAGCAGATGATGAAGTTTCCACTGCAGTGCGGGTAGCTGTTGTCTGGCAACATACCTGAATATGAGGACTAAAACATAGATATTGTTTTCAGAAAAGCGGAATGAATTTTCACTATCTAGAACAGAGGAAACAGAGAAAATAAACAACAGTACAAATAAAATATACATCTGAATGTGATGTTCTTTGATACCGGTTAGGTAAAAGACACAGGTGAACAAATGTTTAAAAAAAATTTACTTCAGTAAAGTATCTTTAAGTGAATCCTTTTGAAAAGGTCTGCCTTGGGACTTTTCTCTGTCCAGGCTCTGTCCAGGCTTGATTCTACAGCCAGTTCCACCGCTTGTATGGCTACCTATAACTGTATAAAGTGCTACCCAACCAGATATCCTCACTCTCCTACATCTGTGGCCATTCAGGTTTCACAGCCTTTTGGTGTTACTTCCTCACAGAGGTAAATAACCATATGAAGCACAAAGCAGCGGAGAATAAAGTTGTAAGCAGTTGCTACAAGAGGGCTGTTCCTCCAGGAAGAATACCGCTAATGTTCCCATTTGTCATCCCAGCCTTTGGCTGTGGTTCACATGATGCCAGTCTGAGCTGCACACCACGCTGCCTAAAGGGATGCAACACAACTGGTGGGAAATGAGCACAATCTGAATGAAACTCTTTCAGTCTTGGTTCTTCCATCTCTTAGCATACAGTTAATAAGCCAAGTAACATGGCAAAACTTGACAGTTGGCTTAAATGAGACACATAAGGGAGGAGAAGTGAGGAGAAAAACCTGGATACCTTTTATCCCAGACATGAAAATCTAATAAAATGCGCTTTCAATTGAATGTGCCACATAGAGTCACAAAAAAACTGTGCTGGTTTAAACCACAGAGTGCTTCAAGAAACATCTGGAAGTTTAAACAGCTGGAAATTATGGCCTTTTGATAAGGTATTATAGGCCATTCACACGTGATTTGCATTTGGGCTTAGACTTTAAATACTTGCCTTTGCATGGTTTCAGTTCTTCTTTGGTACAAAATAAAATAAGAGGAACTACTTGAATTGAAGTAAGACCAAAACAAAAATGTAAACAAAAGCTAATAACTACCCATAACTAAATCAATAGTAATACATTTGGGTTTTTTTTTTGTTTGATTTCCCAACATATACGCTCCCATTTCCCCAAATAGAGTACTGCACGTCAAGGGGGAAATGCTGAAATGCCACTGCACTAGCTGATAATTTCTTGATGAGTTCTGCAGTTTCAGGGGATCTGGAAAAGCAGCTGAACTTCAGCTCTGTTGAAATCTCTATCTTGCTGGCTAAATGCTCCATGAAAAAGACCTTTCCTATGTTTTTTGCATACCTCGCTAGAAACATCAGCACTCATAGAGTTGACAAAAATAACAACAAGGAAGGACAGTCTGGAGTAAAAGCACACAATGCGCCAATTTAGAACTGGTGAAAGGTGTCAGATGAACTTTCTGGTAAAACACAGCAGCCTCTACATGTATTCAGTCCTTGAGAACATTGGTTGTGATAGTTGTTGATGGACTGAGGACTGAATCTTACTCTCCAATGGTTACTGAGCAGCTGGTTGGCTGGAAATGGTGTTTAGGCACTACTGACTTGCAGGGGATTGGAGCCAGCCTCGCAGAAGCAGAAGACGCTCTGTCAGTGCCAATCCCCACAATCATCTAGTCCTTTGGAGTTTGCTTTTTTTCTCCTTTTTTTTTTTTTTTCCACGTTAGCCAGAAGCAGTGTGGCTAAATACATCTTGAAATAGGAAAAAAGTCTGACCTCGTGTTACTCAAAAAAGTGGTGTGGTTTGCCTTTTCTATTTTTTTAATTGCAAAGCTTTGACCATTTTTAATTAAATGTGCTCTGCCTGCCTTGCCCCTACTCCAAGCTAATATGCTCTAAAATGCTTCTCTGGCTTAGTACAGCTCTTTTTAGCTGCTGATTTTAGTAAGCATCTTATTAATTGCCTGCTTGACGTGGGTGGTGGAGCTTCGTCTCCGAGTCTTGCCCTGGACCATCTTTCGACGCCGTACCTCCCGACAGAGCTCATAGAAGGCCTCCATAATGTTGCCCTCTCCTGTGCAAGCAGAGCACTCATAAAAAGCACATGCTAGTTCTGTGGCCAGCTTTTCGCCTTCCTCTGTGCTGACCTGCCTGGAGTGATCCAAGTCTGCTTTGTTCCCCACCAGGATCAGGGTGACATTTTTGGGTTTTTTAACTTCATCCAACAAGTTCTTAAGTGGCAGCACTTCCTCAAAGCTGCCTCTGTCTGTGATGTCGTAAACCAGCACAAAGCCTTCACCCCATCGCACGTGTCCTTCTTTCTGAATAGCGTCCTCCTGTTTTGAAAGACAGACACCTACCTTAGGAATTTGATTTACGAAGAAGACATCAGGCCTTCAGATAGACGTTGGTCCTCTAAAGCATGCAAAGCCATGTATATCTTACTTTATGCATGTCGCCTTTTTTATCATGTAGCATAGGAGATCTAGCCTACTAAGGTGTCACGGGTTGTCTGTGTGCAGGCTGGTACCAGGCAACTGAAACAGGGTCTCTGTTGAATGATACCCAGCACATGAACTGCATACGACTGTGCACTATGAGCATTTGCCATGTTTTGAAAAGAAGGGGGATCTGGCTATGGCAAAACTGCTCTTCACTTTGGTGGGAATCATTGACAAGCCTGATCACTTGATTGTGGAAATAGATGGTGACTTTGTGCATAGTAATAACGTATTATTGGGTTGGGACTGAATCAAGGAGTTGGAACAAAATAATTTTAATCCCAGAGTAAACCCTGACTTTCTTTGTTCTTCCAGTGTTTGAAAACTCTAAGCAGGGTCCCTTGCAGAATGGTCTGGATCCAGTGTGCTGGGTCCAGCAGCAAGCTGATTGTGGTGGAGGTGGAGCTCTGCTCAGAAGCAAATCTCTGTTTTCAGAAGCAGAGCACACCTGCCAGCCACTGCAATTCTGCCACCACCGCACTCCCCTTCCCTGCTGTCTATCTGAGCCAAGGTATTGGATAATAGTACATGCACCCACGCACCTGACCAGCTGTATCTAGTATCTCCATGGAAACCACTTCATCATCAATGGTAGCTTGGTGACGATATGTAGACTCTAAAATAAGAACACATTTCGTGAAATGTATTAAAAGAAGGTGATTTTTTTTTTTACGCTTCCTTACAGCTACCGCAGCACAAGACTTGAGATGTGACACACAGTTTAGCTAAATTTTATTTGTTGGAGCTCTTCCAGCCATTCTGGAGCACATTCAAGTCCTCCTTTCTACAACGGTGACTAATTTACCTCTCCCCATATGGCACAACTCTCACCTTCCCGTGTCTTACATCTACAAAGGGCTGTGCCTTTGGACGCTGCACTCTGCACCCAAGAAAAGGACATGGTTGACTGCAGCAAAGAGCTCTGCAGGGCTGCAGCCCATTTTTCATGTTTTCTCATAGGGAAGGTTGCCACCTATGGAACACAAATACAAATACTACTCTCAAAGTATCCCGCTCAAAAGCCTGTCACTGTGTAGCTTGAAGTCTGACAAGATCAAAACCAGTATGGTTTCAGATCAGGGAACCTAACCACTAAGCTCAGGTCTTATAATGTGATAAAACTACAGAACAGTTAGCTATGTTTGGAATGTATCTTTGAAACATGCTGAAATCATCACATTCCCCTCTCTTAGCAAAAGCTCAAGCAGTGACTTTCCTGTGTATGATTTATAGGCATAACCAGTGGGCATTAAGCATTCACACGATCCTACAGGAAAAAAAGGAACCTCTTTAATGGGTCCCAGGTTCTGGAACCAGGCAACTAATCAGAAAGCTAATGACAAAAAGGCTTGCTTTATCTTAATGAGCTGATAAGTTAAATTTGATAGCATTTGACGTAAAACTTGGAAAATTATCTGTGCTAACATTCAGATTTATTACTGTTGCTAGCTCACAGATGTCCTACATCAAAAGGCAAATCAGAATGCTATAAAACTGTGCCCAGTGACTATGAATGCCTTGCATTGTCAGAGACACAATTCTTTTATTTGGTGCAAATCTTCTCAGTAGGAACAAAGGATATCTTTAAGGAAACACATTTCCTGAATTTGAACCTCTGAAAGGGCTCATGCTTGGTGAACGCCTTTTTTCATTACATACTTAAGAGTATCACCTCTTCATAGTGATGAATGTCTCAATGCTGTCAGTGTTGCAAACACTCCCTTCCCAAACCAAAAAAAGTCACTTCCCTCCTGTGCCACCTTAATTGCTTTAAGTAGCACAGAGCCTCTTACAGGGACAAATGGTCAATTTAATTAGGCAGATGGCAATCAATCTTGCTTTAGGGTTTCAGGCAATGAAGACCAGGGGTTTTTAAGGCTGCAAGTACCCCTTATGTTTAGTACTGCAAGGCTGTTGAAGGAGTTGGAGTTCTATCTTTGTGATCCTGAGGCTATACCCATATGTCTTATCTGTCCCTTCTGTAGACCCTCCTACCTGCAGCAATTCCCCCAGGCGAACGCAGAAAAGGCAGGAGCTCTAGTTTGGTGTGGAAGCTGAAGGTGATGGACCTTCAACAAGCTATTTCAGCAGCTAAAATGTTCAATGCTAGGTTGGGACCCCTTGCGCAGCACTCTGTGTCCAAAGTAATTCGGGAAGTTACGCTTTGTTTCTTTGGGGGAGAGTGCTGTGAAGAAGAGCTGGCTCTCTGAGTAATGTGATATTAGCTCCTTATTTGTCCAGGCCTTGAAATGCTTAAATGCCTTCAACTATCTGGCCCTGCTTGATAAAAAGTTGTTGAGAATTGGTCCACAAAACTTGGGAAAGTGTCCATCCAACCATGTTTGCAGCCTATCTGTGAAAGGTTCTTCTGAGGAGGCAGAGTGTGGTAGGGCCATACGGTTCTTCCCCATGACATGGAAGAATAAATCTCAAGGAGTAGACTTGTGGTTGCTGCAGAAAAGCAGCATGAGTCTTAAATGATACTTGAGTTCTCAAATTGGGACTCTGGAGGCACTCTAGATTGCAAGTTTAACTCACTTTGGCTGCTCACGTTGGGATGGAATTTGATCCCAGACAAGTAGTACTGATTTGGGTCAAATTAGTGTAAATACCTCTTAGTAAATGTGTATCTGTTCCTTGCTTTGGAATGTGTGGTAGCTGGGTGAATTTTAACGAGGAGTGTAAAACAGCTGGACATTTAAAGCATTTTTTAGTGTAATCACAGACATGGCTTCTCCTTCAAAAGAACAGAAACATCTGAAGAATCTGGTTGTCTCGTAAATTATGAGCCCTGAAGTTGTGATTTCCAGTCTGTTCACATTGATTCCATGGTACTTCACAAATGCATTGCCCTGCTTGAGATTTATTAATATCACTTTTCCTGTGACACTTTTTTTTTTTTTGAGACGTGCCACTAGAGAGAAATTATATGACTTCAGATACTTGCTGGATCCCTAACTGAAACCATTCACAACATAGGTGTCCATGTCTCAGCTAAGCACCCTTGAGTTGCTCTAGCACTACTAGAGTTGATGAAGTAAAATAGGTGCTGGATATAGCTTGCCTGATCTCTCTCCTGGGATAAATGACACCTTAAAAGCAGTTAGAAGTCTAAAATTGGTCAGATGAATCCAGGCTGCAAATGCCTCATGCTTGCATCATCAAGGTCAAGTAGAAAACCAAAGCATAGCACTGTACCAGTGGGCTCCCACGATTACTATAGGCAACTTTCTGAGCTTCAGATTCTTATTTGCACCAGATCATGCCTATAGATTATATCAATAGCTATATGGCTAAAACCTCACAGACAGAAAAGAAACCTCAGAGCTGTGTTTTGCTCTTCATAGATGCAGTGTCAAAACAGCTAGCCCTAAAGCAGAGCTAGGGAGCTGCTGCAGCTACTAACCAAGCTGTGGAACACCTGATGCCGTTAATGCTGTGGAAATAAGAGTAGTCACATTTGGTGGCTTGCTCTCTTTCAGTGTAACTAAATTTGACCCGTTACTGCTGGCTTGGGGGTGTGCTACACTTCAATTTGTATCCCAATAACAAGATCAAAGGTGCTGATGAGTGTGGCTTTGGAAGCCAATGTCAGATTTCAGGATACTGCTTGGTTATAAAGCTGCAATCCCCAGCACTCTTGCTGTGCAAAGCATTCTTGGTTCTCACAGTCCCATTGTTTGAAAAATTTAAGTTTATTCCAAAAACATTTAGAGCTGTCAAAAGGCCTGAGAAACATGTTGGAAAGTGGTAGCAGTTGGTTTGTTTTTAAGTCTATAATATACTGCCACAATAATTCATTAATGGGAACTGGATAAAATTTTCAAATTACCACAGCTGCTGAATAGCTATGGAAATAGTGATTTTTTTTTTTTTTTTCTTCCCCTGGGGCTCTCTGGTTGATAAGCATGTTACAAATCTCCCTATTCTGAACAGTATGATTTTTAAAAATGTGGAGAAAAAAACCACTAAACTTACACAAAGAAAACTTTGAAGCCCATGATCCACAGACTATCCATGGATACAATGATCAGTCATAGCTTGACCACATCACATCCTTGCACTATGCTTATTGTCACATATTTAAGAGTTTTGCCCTGTAAGACTTAGCTGCTTGTTTATCACACATATTTCTCCAGAACTATCCTGATCTATTGAATGTATCTGTTCCAGAAGTTTGTATTTTTTAGAGAAAAACTATTATCTGAGAAGCAATTGCTAGATCTTGGTCTATTTGCAGTGATGTAAAGATCTGTTTTCAGTACTTGTTTATTTTGAACAGGCAATATATATCAGGGGCATGTCACAGCTCTGGAAGGAAATATTTGCATTGGAAAGGTTTATTGCTTTTAAGAAAACACTTGTAGTAGGAGTTGGTAAATCAGTTGGGATGGAGCAATGACATACACCATTATACATGTAAATTTAAGGAACAGCTTGGTCTCTTTTGTTTGCTTTTAAGTACAAAGGGATATAGACTTTATTTCCATTCAGAATTTCAGTTGATTTTTGTCAAGAAAGGTTAATAAAACAAGGACGTATAAAAATGCTCTAAGACACGTCAGTCTCATAGTGGCTTTCAGCCAGTTGGATCTGAGAACTGCGAGAGGCGTAGAGAAAGAGCTTTTGTGTAATAATTACAGCTAAATTTCCAGACCAAAACTCTACAGCTAATAGGCATGAACTTCTAAGTTATGGCTAAAGTCTTGTTTGATGGCAATGCAGTAGTATGTTTCAAAGACTAAAATTTCCCATAATTATTTCTGATTACAGAATAAAGGCTCCTGTTGTTTTTTTAAAAAATAAACTCCCCACTCATTTAGACTCCTGCAATCTTTGACATCCAGCAGGACGGCACCTGCCTCTATCGCACTTGAGAACAGTGACTTTGACAGCCCATTGGGAAACAAATTTGCCTCCATTACTAACCCTGGTGCTGGTTTGGTATGTTCTCCAGAGCCTCCCTTCAGCCTGTCTCTGTGAAATCTGTCCCCCTCTGCACTTCCTTGCTGCTTCAGGAACTTCTCACCTTTTAAAAAGCCCCTGTAAGTTGAATGTACCTTTCTAACTCAGAAAGTCTCTCCCACCTTCTTCCTTCCCCCACCCCAGCTCTTCTTAAAACTCAGCTGAATGTATTTGTTCATGCTTGCACCTGGCTGTTACTTGCTCTATCCATTATTTACCTTCCATGAGAGTTTTTATTCTGCAACCATCAGTGCTTTTACAGGAACCATAGCTCTGCCCTTGTGTATTTGGAACATATTTCTAATATTAACGCACTGAGTATCCCCACATGTGTCTTCATTAACCAATAATACTAAAGACCCCTAAATAAGCAGGTTGGGATATTTATCAATAATACCATCAAATTATATGCCATGCATTGTTATTGCTATCATTATTATCATGTGTAAAAGAAGAAAAAGTATTAACAAAAAAAGTTACTGATAGGAAAATCTGACTCTGATAGCTCCTATAATTGGACTTGGATTCTTCAATGTTTCAAGTGTTCCCACACGTGTAATCCCAAGAGTCAGGAAATATAGAAGGAAAAGTTCCAGGAGATTGTACAGTACCTATGCTGTGCTTTATATGTACAACTATCATACCACATGAATATTTAATGTCAAGCCTCAAATTTAAACCAAAATGTGTATGAAAGAAGGTATTTGTTTGCAGTGATATTTAATCCAACTCTAGGGACTCTAGCCTGCTTCTCATGCAGTTTACCATTGTGAATGCTGCTTTTGGAACTGATATGCTGATGTGCAAAGGAGTTTCTTCTCTAACTTAATTTTTGGCTTTTTTGGCTGCCGTCTGCAAGGCTACATTTGCTATAATCAGAGTGGTGACTGTGGTACAGCAGGTATTCCCAATCTAATCAGATTGAAGCTAAGCACAAAAAAGTCATGTGGGAGGCTCTGGAGGTAATGTCATAGCTTGCCGAGCTGCTTTTAGTTGCTGTTTTCAGTCCAAGGCAAACCTCTCGGATATTTCCAAGCTGTAGAGTTTGCTCAAATCAGAGTTGGGTGGAGGGTAGAGATCCTACTAATGCCCCTGACGGGGTACAGGGAAGATGACCCAGTGTCTGCTCTGGGCAGTCAGTAGGCATGTGTGTCCCATATAAGCCAGGCTGCAGGGCTGTCCCTGGCCCAATGTAGATGGGCAAACACTACCAGTAGGTGACCTTAGAAGAAGCTTCAGGTGCTGCGGGGACTCATGGGGGACACATGGAAAGAAAGCAGCTACTGCAATATGAAATATGGAGAACATATTTAGAAGGAATGAGGCTTCATTATGTCTGCTGCTTGGTGAGAAGTCTGGCTTCTACGATGTTTTTCTCTTTATAATAAAATGGCAATGAAAATAAATGGCTGGTGCATGTATAGCCTCACTAGACTATAAAATTACCATGTTGGTATGAGAGTATTTGTGGCATCCCCAAAATTTGCTCTTTAGGTAGAACGGGTGGAAGATAAAGAAACTATTCTACAGAAAAATGTTGGGTTTTTTTTTCCTTGTTGATACTTCCAATAAATAGCATATTTTGACCTCCAAACAGAAATCCTAGAATACAACTTGCTTGAAGATAACTCTAAAAACAATGAGACGTATGTCTTTGCTGGCTTCTGCTGCATACGATTTTTCTCCTGCGTATGAAGGCTGTGTTTCTTTTGAGGAGAAGGAACGATGTTGCATTTGCCTTCCTATAGGTTCTGTCCTCATCCAGTTTTTGCTGAGACAGGCAGAGAAAATGTGTACGGGTACTTGGGAACTGCATTCATTAAGGCACACGAAAACAATTGTTAAAACAAAACCAACAATCTGGAGCAGTGCTAACTAGCAGAGAGCAAGCTTCAAGGCTTTAACTGCCTTTTTTTTTTTTTTTTTCTCTCTCCTCCACTTTTCTGATTTACCTTTCCCACCAACACTAAGCAGAGGCATTAGTTCCTGGTGGGAATTATAACCATGACAAGGTTAAGATTAAATAAACCATATTTTGCTACACTTTTCTGTTTGATTGTGGGAAGAAGTCTTTGTTAGCAAAGCTGTGAGTTTCACCTTGTTTCTTCCAATATAAACAAAAACTGACCAGTCAGACTTTTCTCACACCTAAAACAAGCAAAACAAAAGCCTACTCTCCTGAAGGTACAAAAGCAAGCACTGGAAACTTCTGCTCATCTGGAGAACATTTCAGAATATGATGAGTAAGAAAAGCAGGGGCAAAATATTTTGCAGCTGTAGCTACAGCAAGAGCAGCCACTGCCATTCCTGATTTTTTTTGTTGTCTGTTGAGCTACCGTAAAAAGGCAATATTTTTGTTACTGGCATCAGGAATATCTTCATATTGAGACTCATATAAAAGAAAACAAGACACATTTTCAGATAGCTGCTTCCCCTGTTATTTTAAGCATCTTCCTCTGCTGCTCTCAATTACAGCTTCATATTTCAAGTTTTTGTTGAGCACTTCAGGAGCCAATGTCAGGGGTTTAAGGTGCTCTAGGCCATGCCAGTCCATTTCCTTACAAACACCTCAGAAATTGGGAATACTTTAACAACTCATTGCCATAACAGAATCATAGAATAGTTAGGGTTGGAAGGGACCTTTTAAAGGTTATCTAGTCAAAAGATTTATACATTCAGTATAAATTCCTACTGCTGAGGAGTATAGTAAAAATGATATAGCTTATTAAATGCATATCAAGTTAAGTAATGTTTCTACTGCTTTGAAGTGGGGAAAAAGAGAAGCCCAGGAAGATACCTATAAGGCACAATCTGGACTATTGAGGACTGAATCCCTTAACCACTGAGGCAGAAGGAATGAGTAATTTTGTTAATAAAAATTGAGGATACTAATAGCTAGAGTCTGGCTTCAAAATAAGGCTGTTCTCCAGCAATTTATGAAGCGTCTACACATATGTCATGGTACTCCCTGAAACACAGGTTGGCAGCCATTCCTCCCAGCCTCAAATGGTTGGTTACCATTACATCTCACTTTGGCTGGAAGCCCATACTGGACCACATACATTATTCCTAGCTTATGCTTGGATAAGCTGTAGTTTTCAACACGAGTGTTCAGATGAAATACGCCGAAGGCAAAGTTTTGCAAGATGATGGCAGACCTCTCTCCTCTTTAGCTTGCAATGGGAAATGGTTATTTTTAATTGTCAACATATCGATGATCTGGTCTATAGCACTGTGTTAACTGCAGTATCCTGCAGCAGCAGGAAGATAGGGCTGGGAGGGGAGGCTTCCCCAGGCTGCCTTCCTCCTGGGGCTGCTGGGTTTGTCAGCCTTTACACTCTAGGGCTGAAGGGACCATCAGTTAATGATTTATTAACACTTATTGTAGTATCAGCTCCTTTGCTAAAAGTTCTCTTTGCTGCCAGGATGGTTTCTCTCTCAGTTGTGCTGCTGGGAGTTAGTATTTTTATGGTAGAGGCAGGCAGTAAACCTTCAGGAGTGTTAAGAAAAACTTGCTGAGTGACCTACGAACTAGAAATCTACAATATAAATTCATGTGTTTGCAGGGAAAGCAATCCTGGGGATGAGGAGTTTGTATTCGGATGATAATCTGGATGTCCAGACAATGTGTTAGCTGAATCAACAAGAGAGCAAAGACAGTCCTTGAGAACTGTATTTGGATCTGAGCTCTCTTTTATGGCTGCACTGGCACAAAATTAGCCCAGATAGTTCTTGCATCTTCTCTTGCTAGAGTAAATTATTCTCAGTGAGATCTTGGCTCTCACAGCTTAGCTGTTTCTGGTTATTAACCATTTTGATGGAAGCTAGTTTGGATATTTTCCCAGTCTACTCTGTTTATGCTGTTTTACAGGTCTGTATTAATCAGCTGCAGGAAAAAAACCCTCAGGCTAGTGATATTTACTAGTGTTGTAATGTTAATTACATTATGTATGGTATGTGCAAACTTCCCTTGAGGTCCCTGAATGACACCATTTTGCTAACAGAATCCCCAGCTACAGAAGTAGTTATATAGGCAAAACTACCCTTCTAATGTAAAAAATAATCTTCCTTGCAACAGGCTTTCCAATGGGAAAATCCTTCTTGCCAATGTAAACAATCTTTGCAAAGTGATTTCTGCTGTTCTTGCCACAGCAGTGAAATTTATAAGTCTTGAGCTGGTCTACAGGAGATGAAGTTCTCTGCTGTGAGATAATTCAGGGCACTAACAGAGGTGTCTGTCTCCCTCCCTCATGCACTCGTTTACCTGGTGCACCTTTCTGCAGTCCTTTGGCTGTTTCATGTTATGCTGGAGAAGAAATGTGCTATCATGCGCTTTTCATAACCAAGCTGGTGGGGCAGCAATTTGAATGACCTTATCTCCTATCTTTGCTGCTTTACTGATTCCTACATGTTTTACCCACATTTGGTGTCTTACGGGCTGTCTGTATGCTGCATTAATAGGATTTGACAGAAACACCAACTCCAGTTTCTTTTTCCCCTCGAAGTAGAAAAAGAGTAAACAAAAACCTGAGTGATTTAGAGAAATTGTGACACAGCTGGAAGAAACACTCTTTTAAAATGTCACTATTAAACTAGTAGTCCTAGCAGAATCATAATTTTTCTCAAGATTCATGTTTCTTCGCAGTTACCTCTGCTTCTTCAAAGTACTGAATAGTCTTTTCTCTATCCCATTCAAATTAAATACACTCCTCTGCTTTCTATCTCGCTTTGCCTTTGTAGATGGGCCAGTCTGTCATGTACTGTTCTGCTGATTAGCTGCTCAGAGACAGTTTTTCTTTCAAAGGATTAGCAAAGTTGTATGAAATATGTGAACAGCTTGAGAAAGACATCTAGGGATAGTGTCAGAAAGCCAAGTGACTTTTAGAAAGGTCAACAAAAATATTATCATCTCATTGGTTGCTGTTGTTTTCCAAGTATACTTTTGTTTAAAATTCAGTCTTTGGAGAAATGCTTGGTGTTTCTGTGCATCGTTGATATGAGAGTCCAGTGTGGGATCCTCCACAGGCTGCAGGGGAATCTCTGCCCTGGCGCCTGGAGCACCTCCTCCACATCCTTCTTCACTGACCTTGGTGTCTGCAGGACCATTTCTCTCACATATTCTCACTCCTCTATCCAGCTACTGTTTCTCAGAGTTTTTGTGTTTGTTTGGTTGGTTTTTTTTCCCTTTAACTATGTTATCAGAGAGGCGCTACCACCGTCGCTGATGGGGTTGGCCTTGGCCAGCAGCAGATCCATCTTGGAGCCGGCTGGCATTGGCTCTATCAGACACAGGAGAAGCTTCCAGCAGCTTCTCACAGAAGCCAGCCCTGTGTATCCCCTGGCTACCAAACCCTTGCCACGCAAAACCAGTACAGAAGTAGAGGCAGAAAGACTGCAGGCAATAAATCAGCAACAGAATCAAGAAAAGAACAGATGAACCTGTCTCCTGCACTTCCTTGGGGTTTTATTTGTTTGGTTTTTTCCCTATACAACAAAAATTGATGTTTTAAGTCCCTGCACCTCAGAAAGCACCTGATTCTCCCAACTGTATATAAAAATGCTAGTTCACAACAAATGACACAAACCAGCTCATAATCCTCATAATCCCCTCTTTTTTTAGTGTTGGACATCTAGTTAAGCAAGTTGTCCTGATGATAGTAGAAAAAACAATGCGTTCTCAGAGAAATACTGCAAAACCTGTTTTAAAAAGCACCCACTTAGCCATAGCTATGATGAATTTTCTTCTTTCATCATTTGATCCAGGTGATTCTCTCTGCTTGTCATGGCTTGTGGAGGCAGCTAATTTGCTGCTGCCCATGAAGAATTCTGCAGGCCATCAGTGCTGCCTATCTACTGCTAGGATGACTCTGAGCTTCCTCCTCCTTTTCTGCCCCTGAGGAAAAAAATTACCAGTTCCCTTGATGACTTACTCTGATTCAGCATCTCCAATTTTAAAATCAATTAAATATCGCTTGTTTAATGGCAAATCACAATATCTCTCCATCTTTGAGGTCAAGAGGAGGCACCTTAAATTCTGGGCACAGCCACTAGCTCATGGGGGAAACTACTGAGATCCAGGCCATTATTCCCATTTACTGGTGCTGAGGAGACCTCCTATTCACAGCAGCCTTGAAAATGGTGTTGTGAAGCCCTGGGTTGCTGAGGCCCATGGAAGTCCTGCATTCAGGCCAAGAGTCTACCCACAGAGGGCAGGTGTCCAAACAAAGGTCTCTGCTCCTCCACCTTGAAACTCATCCCTGTAGAGTATGTCCATCTCTGAGATGATGCTGGCTGGCAGGTCTTACACATCCATAGACTTCTGGTTTTGTGGCAGCAGTGAGATGGTCCAGCTCCGAGAGGACCAACTGCAGCAGTGCTGCTGTGAGAGTGGCTGCTTGCAGGCTGCAAACTCTCCCTGAGCCAAGCTGCCTTGGTGGCAGGCAAATGGTCAGCCTGCTGCCACCTGGTTCCCAGCAAGCGCTGCTGAAATGGTACACAGAAGCGGCATGAAAATACACATTCCTATGAATCTTTTAATAGAGCCAATATAGCACAAATTTCCAGTTCTGTATTAAATCCACCATGGATGGGTTGCTTATGTTTGCGGAGCGCTTTTAGGCTGTGGCTTAAGTGGTGGCCAAGTGTTTTTAGGCCTTCAAACACCACACTGAATTTACTTATTAATTTGTGAATTCTGTTCTATTTAAAAGCATACAAACATTAACGAATTTTCGTGAAATCCATGTGGTAACCCAATCCCCTTTCTCAGTACATATTTAAAAAGCTAAAGAAGACTAAGTTTAACACTGAAATAATATATTTCATATTTTAGAAAACAACTGCGTATGTATTTTGTTAAATGTGCAGTTCCAGCCTATTTCTACATAGAGCTCTTTCACTGGACCTTCTAATGCTATCACACGTACGTGACAGTTCTGTGACTTATAAATAAAGACTGAAAGTGGAAACCCATTTGCCTTGATAATGCCAGATAACCACTTAGCCTGACAGATTAGGCATCTTCCTTTAAAAAAAAAGCAAATGAAAAATAAAAACATGCCAAGGTAGTGACAGTGACTTGCCAGCTAAGCAAAAATGACGGAGAAGTCAAGGTTAATACTTGCCTGAAAAGTTACCTTTGCTGCAGTTATTACCCCTGGCTGAGAATAGTACATATCACTGTGCTTTTTATTTTACTTTTTTTTTTATGAAGATGTAGCTGTCCTACCAATGCTTGTACAGATACAACGTCATGCACAAAAGCAGCAGAGCTGCAAAGCCCTGACTTCAGCAGCAGGCCCGTGTGCCAAAGCTTGCAAGATCCAGACATGCTCCTCCTGCCATAAAATGTTATTTTGTGGTTTGTAATTTGGCTGCTGAAGATAAAGCAGTATATCCAGATGCTGCTAAAAATATGGTCCTTCATTTTCTTCTGGCAGGTTAGGGTAGTAAAGAATATTTATAAGGTGTGTTTTTTCCTTTCCAGTTAAAATGTGCCACCCTTGAATTAAAAGAGGACAAGGGTTTTTACCCTGATGCTTAGTTTAGGATCATGTTGAATTTCCATCAGGCCTTGTATAGCTTGGTGAAAGCTTTCCTAAAAATAGGAATTATCTGGGGATTTCTTGTATCAGAGGGCTAATGGGTGGCTGAAAACTTGACATAAGAAATAAACTATAAATATGACATTTTTGTCACAGCCCCAGTGATTTTTTGGCAAAAAAAAATCCTCTTGCTTAGTAGCTAGATAGTTCACGTCTGTTTTACTCCTGTCCTTTCAAAATTACTTGACAAAGTTACGTATACTCCCTGTAGGGCAAATGAGTCTCACTGACACAACTGTTTATATTGGTAGAATATGTAGATATCCCTCTTTCCACCCAATGGCCAGTCAGTGACTGCTAAGAAGAAATTAATCTATTCTGCTAAACTCAGTAAATTCAGCTCAGTGATCTTTACAGGTAACTGGACACTAAATCACCATAGGACGATCATGATAAAGACAAATATGCATTATTTCAGGCACCGTTTCTCAAAGCTTTTGAAGGTACAGACCCTTTCTGACTGATCTCTGAAGGCCTGACTCGTGGTTAGAATTTCAGGAATTTTTTTTTCCTAACACTTCAGAGCCTCCTTTGAATCCTGTTGTGATCCATAGTTTGAAAAAAGAACACTTTAAAAAACAATCTCTGGTGGGCAGCTTCCACCAGAGATTACTGTGATTAAGAAATAACTTACTGACAATGGTTTATTAGTTTTTTATTTAAAATTTCTCAAACCTTTTCCTCCGAGCAACTTAAAGCACTTAGCTTCACAAAGATGTAATATATAATTTAAGCTGTTATCCTGTAAACTGAATGAGAACGCAGAATTCAGTAAGTCAGAAGAGACTGAATTTTTGTTTTATTGAGATAGGACTGTTGTCTGCATGAGAGCTTTCTGAGTTGCAAACAGAAGACAATTAGATTCCTGAGGGGCATGGTTAATTTGCAGTTGTATTCATTTGTAAACCAGAAACAAACATCAAGTCTTGTACACCAAAAAGGGCCTGGGGCCTTCATAATGGGGCAAAAAATAATAAACCTTGTAGCTTGCTAATAACTTAGTTTGTGTGCTTAAACAAGGCAACACGGATACTTTTGCAAGCAGTGTCCCTGTAAGAAATTAATGAACTTGGAATACTCTGATACAAAATACTTTATATACTTCTTCTACTGACAAGTTCTTAATACGATGTATTAGTGATAGAGATGTGAAGTACTAATATTAATAGAACATTATACTGAACAATCCACTGCGCAGTACAAGCTAGGTGACATATAATTCACTGATTAATACATTAATATTAGTAGATAAAATAATGTATTGGAGTTCAGATTGTTCTGAGAATTCTTTTCTCAAGAGGAAATTTCTGATATCTGTTGTTTCTTCATCTTACCAGACGAAAACACTTAGTACGACCCTGGATACTTTGCTTTGTTGAAAGGACTGCCTGGATTTTGCAATAAAGTCTATTAAACTTCCATATTTTTTTCTGCTGTGCAAGTTTATGGCATTCTCTGTTTCTTTAATGTGGCCTCTTAGAGAAAGAACTGTAACAAAGGAATAAATATTTAACTGTACAATCTGTATTTAAGCCTCCAGATAAAGGTTAGGAAGCAGTTGGCAACAGATGTCAGAGAAAAGGAAATTTCCTGGCCCATTACTTCATATGTGAATCACTTAGTCCTGAGGTATTGAAGGTACCTTCTAAAATGTGAACATTTCCTCTCAGACTACTTGGCCTGTATTTTGCCTGGTGCATTTTATTCAAACATATGCTAACTTAGGAAATACTAAGAAATCAGACGTTGGCCCAAATTTTTGAGCAAGACCTCTCAGTCAGAGCAACTGTTTGATGATTTTTTGGGGGGTTTTTTTTTGAGATATCTGTGGCAGCTTCTGAAAAGCGCCACACCCAATAAGTGGGATCAGTGGAGGAGACATGTGGATGATCTTTTGATGACTGGTGTCCCTATCTAGTCACCCAAAAAGTGAGACACAATATATGCTTGAAAGTGAGGACAAAAAAACTTACCTAAGGGTAGGTAGACTGACTCTAAGTACTTAAATTTTCTTTTCCCCTTTGAATTTTTGAGATCTGTATTCCAGCCATTTTATTCTCTAGCAGCTGATGCTTAGGTTATCCAAAAGCAGAAAACTGATCGCACGCTAAATAATTTTCAGAGTGAAATACTAACGCAATTGGTTTCAATGGCAAAATTCCCACTGACTTCTGTGTGGGCAGAAATGTACCTCATATATTAATTCTGCTTTTGTCTGAGCGTGTTACTGCTTCTCTGTTCTGCCATCTTAGGTAATAATTTGCTCCAGCTTTAAATGACCATAGAGAAGCTTTATACAGCAAAATTAAGGGTTGACTGAGGCTTGGAATTTTAACTCTATGACTTGCCATTACTTCAGCTGTGCTATTATATACACAGAATACCACGTGTACAGAATATAATGCAACCTACCTAATGTCGGGTCATACTCCCAGATGAACCTTTTGGTCAGGAAGCGCACAACGAGAGCTGGAGGAGCAAAAAGATTCCAGGTGAGATGCACAAGCCATCAACTCATCCCATTTTTAAAGCTTTCCCAGCAAACTTTTCTGTGTCAATGGGCATGTAGCAGCTCCCGTGAACTGTGAGCAGAATTCAGCATTGCTTATTGTGGCAGCTGAGACATTTTCACTGTTTGTGGCCCACTTTACATTTTTGGAGGGGGGAAGCAAAATGAAAAAAAAACAAAACTCTTTACAGCATTAATAATTTACCCATGTAACAATGCAGGACAAAGAATTCCAGGTTTTCGATGGTAGCCTCTAACTCTTTTCCGCTTTTTTTTTTTTTTTGTCAGAATAGCTTGCACCATTAAAAAGCCAAAACAAGTCCATTTACGGTGCTATGAGCAGACAACCTTTGAAAAAAAACCCCAATATTTTGGATGCTTTAGATTTGCTATAACCAGTGGAAAAAAAGACTGGCAGTTTTTGAACCACGATGCTTTGAAGCTTCAGAACTAGGAGTGTTCAAAATAATTTAATTTTTGAAAACTTTCCCTTCAGATTTTAAACTTTGTAAGGTAAATACATAACTGCATAATAGCTTCCTTCTGTATTTTGGCATGCCTTCCTTGCAACAATTTATCTTCCATGTTTTGCCTACTTGTCACTTGAAGCAATCAGCTGTAATATTTTAAACCAATGGTCAACAAATGCTATTAATGAATTTTCAGAAGTAGAAATAAAGCTTTAGATTTTGGAGTACTGGATAACTAGCTCTCAGTTTCAGTTTATGGGCTAAGATCTTGCTACTTATGTTCTTATACTTAATTTTTTTCTATACCTCCACTCCCTTTAAAAAAAAAACAACCTATAAAGGTTTTCTCAGTATGTTGATTATGTTCTAATTCAAAACTAAGCAGTGCCTTGAATTTTTAGTGGTGTAAATGAAGAGTTTACCACTGCCAACTGTTCAAAATCCTTTCTGCATTTCCAAAATGGAGCTAGAGATATCACTGCACTAGCTATGATTGCAGTGATTTCAGCTATAGGAAAAGTTTTCCTAGTTGTCAGCCCTACAGGATTGTTCTGTTCTTCTTTCAGTTGCAGATGGAAAGTAAAAGGTGACCCAGCTAAACCCATTTCTGATCCTTTTCAAAATTAAAGCCATGAGAATGTCCCACATCCCACCTTTCTGTGCCCAAGAGTAGGACAAAGCAACACTCTGCAGAATAAGTATAATTAATTAAGCTTTGCTTAATTGGAACCTATTTTTTTAAATACAACCAGAACATTAGTTTTTAGGAAGATTTAACTATGCCTTGCACTTGGAGGGGTAATAAGAAGCTGATCCTAAGGAAATGAGATCACTACACAAGAAGCAATTTTAAATAGGTGTTATTTTAAGTTTCTATTTTCCTTAGGAAATCCTATTTTTAAAAACTTTTTTAGCGTTTGAAGAAGTGTTCTCCTTGGCCCTCAGAGCGAATGTGGCAATTCTTGTCCAAAGTAACTTTTCAAGTCGTAGTCCTAACGTGGATGTCATTATACTACAAGATGATCTCTGTGTAGCTTATTTTCCATCCGTGGTGATGTTTGCAGTGGGACTTTTTGCCCCACATTTTACCTCAGCTGGAATAGTTTAAGCATCTTGATGTTTCAAAAGTTTGGTCATGACTCTTCTCTAATTGCTAGTAATAGGTTCTATAATTGCTAGTAAAATACACAGCATGTTCTCTTTTTCTACCTTTTTCCATTTTGATTGGGGAAGTGATGTAAGGTAAAAGTTCTGACACGCTTTCAGAAGACTCCTCACCATCTCCTTTTTCAGTAACAGATTTTAAAAATGCTTTCTGTTTTCACAGCCATTCTCTGAAGGAGAAGGAGTGATGTGTTACCTGTGTTGCAGTGCCTTACCCTGACCCTGTGTCTGGGCCTGGAGTAGCTAATGGAGAGAGAGAAAAGGCAGAAGAGAGTGGGGGAACCTGTCCAGCTATTTTCATATTTAAACATGGTCCACTTAGTTATGATAATCTTGTACTTGTAGATGGAAATTGCTGGAGAGGAGGGTCAAAGTGATGAAGGGGACTGGAAGAAAGTCTGTCAAGCAGTGATGTCTGAGGCCAGTGACAGAGAGCGGCAACTCTGAAGGAACAGAAGGAGAAGAGCTGATTTTGGAGGTAGCCCAAATGCAGGAGGTGAGGGGGTGATAAGTCATAAGAAGGAAAGGTAGAACTGAACCGCAGCAGCTGAGATGACCCTGGGAGAAGAGAGGTACAGCCACATACACAGGATGAAATGGTACAGGCATTGAGTGCTGCAGAGGTGAAGAATTAAGAGATCACAGATGTGAACTCCAGCAAGGAGGGCAAAAATGGGTTACATTCGTCTCTAGCAGGGAGGCCTGTATGCAGAAATAACAAATAATCACATATAGAGGAGGGAGCTGAAGACAAGAAAGGAGGGGTGGGAGGCAGCTGCCACACACAGGGCCGGATGGCAATCAGTCTCCCTGGCTGGCCGGTCTCAGCGGGGAGCACAGTGAGCCCAGTGAGTCACTCGCTCGGACTGCCAGTAAGAAAGTTCTTGCATAAGGCTTGCTTGGGCCTGGTGAAGGGAAGACAATGCCTCCTTAGCACAACCCCAGGTGAGCGGGGAAGTGTCAGCTTCCGAGCCACGGGCTCTGTGTCAGTTTTGGGGGGCATACACATTCAGGGCCCTGCAGAGCTGCTGTTCCTGCAGGGCTGGCTCTGCTCAGTGCCCAAGTGCCTCAAAATACCCCCGCTCTCAACCCACCCTATGGAGCTCTTCACTTCCACACGTTTTTACAAGGCTGAAGATTAGCAGCTGCATTTCACTGATGGGAGAATGAGAGATGCTCCCGATCCGGAGTCTGTCCTGTTTATAACTGTTGCAAACTACGTCGGATGGGAAATGTCTTCACTTTTGCCTCATTAGAGGTGCTTAGCAGATGGGCCCCTGCTTTAATACCCCAGCTGGGTATTAAAACAATGTATGGGATTTTGCTATCTGATTTAACTGAACATAGTCAATGAGAGGAGAGTTGGGATGAGCGTCTGGCTGCTTGGGCTGCCAGTCCAGAGACCAGCTTGCTGGCTCGCACTGCCTGCCTGAGAAATGATCTCCCTAGAGCAGGGGTATTACTGTGGAGCCATTTTGTTTATGTTGAGCTCACTTATTGCCAGATTACATCACTTTTGTTTTAGTAAAACAACTTCTGCCAGCAGAAGAATCAGAAGTGAGGACATTAGGAATTCACTATGCTTAGAGCTGTAGTGCTCAGATTTCTGCCGCTGACATAAACGATGCTTTGGGCAAAGTAATAAAACTTCCCTGTGTTCTGAGCAATGCGGTATACAAAGAGATGGGCATTACTTCCTTCTCACCTTAGCAAAGGTGTGTTTGACCTGTCAGCCTTATTTAGACATGCTTAACTCTCATACTAATAATGAGCCAAAAATAATCCAAATGTTGGGTTTTGATTCAAAATAACATCGAAGTTGAGAATGTCTGAAACACATTATTTTCTAATTAAATGAGGGGACTAATTCCAATGTTCATACTAAAACAACCATTTCCAGTGCTTACTGTCAAAGAAGATGAAATGCATTTTGAAGCAGGCAAGATTCGGATCGATGCAGTACCTAATAGGAATGAATTTCACAGTCCTCCGCTAAGACTAGTCCAGGCTCTTCCCTGAACACTTACTACTTGTGAAATACAGGAACTTGCAGGCTTAAAAGTAAAGAACCTCCAACAAACTGCAATTTGGATTCCTGCTGTGTTTTTCGGAGACATGACCATTACCTAAGGGAATTGATGTAATGCCCAGCAAAGGAAGAACAGACTCATGTCTCTTTCTGACTTTCCTTACATCCTCACTTCCAAGTCAGCTGTTTTCTACAGGGTTTAAATTAGGGTAGAAGTTGGCCCAGGGCTTTCATTCACTCATGTTTAAACCTTCTGCCTTAGAAGTTATTCTTGGAGAGGAAACATGACTATCTGTCAAATACATTTGCGGTGTAACTCCACTGAAGACAACCAAGTTATATCAGGAATTAAATTGGCATACAAACTGAGATTATCAACCACATAATTGATCAATCTCTTTGGGACTTGTGTGGCCGAGTCCCTTACTCAGCTTTAAAAATCTCAGTTCGTATCTTTTGGAACATTTGTTTTTGTGGTATTTTGTGTCTTGCTTTAGATCTTTGTTTGGATTTAGTAACATATAAATGCTCTGGCTAAATTTACAATCTGCCTGAATACATATCTTCATGAACTTGTTATCGTTCCAGCTGAAATACAAGCTGAGCTTTTGGGAGAAGAATGGAAGCAGGGTTTTATTTGAAAAACACCCCCCTTCCCCAAAAGCTACAAAGTTCAAAGTTATTCTAAGAAAAATAACAGTTCTCTGCAGTGAAATAACTGTCTGATGACTCTTTTATGCCATGAGAATTTTCAGCTATAAAAATGATCTGAAAGTAGTCCCATTATTTAACATATCAACAAGTCCATTCCTGGTGCCACGATGACGTGTCATCAGTAAACCATATTTGGCAGGAGACACCGGAGTGGTTAAAACCAGAGGTTATAATGATCAAAAGGCACTTCCACAAACCATTTCATTTTTTTTAAATGTATATTTTTGTTAGAGGGTTCATCCCCCATTCACCCTCTCAGAGGCCCCTCGTGTACTGGCATTTCAGTTCACTCAGAGCACGTGGCTAGTTCCAGTCTGTAGGATGGCGGTGCCACAGGATTCTGGCATGCAATGCGGTGCCTCCTTAAACACCTCTGTGTACAGCTTTGGAAAGTTATGATTTCTTTTAAAACCACTACCATGAGAATTTAATTTCTTCTGATAGTGCAGGTTTTTTGGGTAGGCATGAGGGGGAAAGTCTGAACTTATAATGTCCTTTTCTGATCCTAGTGCATCATGGGTGTAAATACGCAGTCATTACTTCTGGCTGTGCATCCTTGGGCCTGGGTTTGACTCAGTTTTGACAGTATCTCTGGCAATTCAGTGCCATGGGGATACGAGCAGTGAGTGGGACATCAACAGGAGGATTTCTTTGCCTTCCTGTCTCTCTTGGTGTGTTCACTGTGGTCACGTTGAGACCTAACGTGCTTGTAAACTACAAGGTAAATTAATGGAGCAAAATGAGACCAGTGGGGGAAAAACCAGGAAAAACTGTACCAAGTATAAAAATTGGTCTGTTTTACACTGCCTTGCTGTCTCAAACTCTGTATATTTCATACATAATTTAATCACTGTCTTAAGCAGTGAACTGTTCAGAGAAATAACTGTGTATGCTTTTATGGTTGTTTTTCTGTAACAGCATTGTGAGGTCCTCCACTAACTGATGATATAAATACAAAAAGTATATACACTTTTATATATAAATATCAAAAGTATATATACTTTTAAATATACTAATATATATGGTATAACAGTGTATATATAACAGTGTGTGTATATATATATATGCACTGCGTAATAATAAATACAGACTAGGATTGAACATCTGTGTGATGAAATGTGTTGCTTTTGCCTTTCAAGAGGTTGCATTGCTTAGTGTAATGTATGCTTTTTTTCTCCAGTAGTAAAGATGCAAGCTTCAGTTCTGTGGACCCAAATCTGAATATCAAAAATTATTCTAATGTAATTTTGTTCTGTTGAGGTATAAAGGGATTGGAATCCTTGTCTCAAATCTCTTAATTCTCACAGCAAGATCATGGACCAAACCAATATCCCATGCTCAAGGGATGCTGAAAGTATTCTGAAAACACTAACATACTTTCAAATGTAAAAATTAAGCACTGTACTATGTCATGTGCTGAATATGCATGTAGCAGCACTCCAAAAACTATTTCAGATGGCAATTCAGTAGGTTGTTCAATTAGATGTCAGTAACTGACCTTCTTCTGATAGATTGTTTGAAAGGACTGTGCTACTGTGGAAGAGAGAGAGAGAGATCATGGTCCTATTCATCTGTGGTTTTTAGTAGTCTTCACCACGGTACTAATTCTTTGACCCTGACCAAATATCAAAGTAATTAGTGTCTTGTTTTTAAAATTGCTCTCACTTTTCAGATTCTATTACAAAATTTTGGGTAGTATTTCTTTTGTTAGTGGCAATTTCAGTTAATCTCAGAGGTAATTGCATTTTACTGCTGTGGAAAAGACCTGATTTTAGGAACATTTGAGTGGAAAGGGTCTGGGAAAAAGTAACTTCTTACAAGGAGCTCATCTGAAACTCAGGCAATCCATAGCATGACTCCTCTTAACTGTCTTAACAGTAGACTAGAAGGAAGCTCCACATCAGATTATTTTGCAAGCACTTTTTAATCACTATGAATGAAGTAAACAGTAAGTTGTGCTTTTATCAGAGCATGAACATAAAAATCAGTTACTTCAGTGCAATTAAAATAGTGCTTGCAGATGCTCCAAATGGAAAGGTGAGCCACCCATTTCCTGACTTGTAGAAGGGCAACTGCATTTGTTCACACTTATCTCCAGGGTTTACCTGTTTACCCAGCGCTCTTCTCCCTGCCTGTTTCTTCTCTCTTGCTCACCGAACAGACCATAGGCTGCCCAGGCTTAGGGGTGCTACCTGCCTCCTTACACCCAGGCACGGGGTCTTGTGGATGCTCCAGCTCTTCTGCAACATCTAGCTATGTCCCATCCTGCTTTTGTACAAACTGAGTTCAATGTTAGGGAATTGTCAGTATCTCTCTTCACTGACAGAGATATAATCTGGTCCCCAGGTTAGAGGCAAAATTTGCCACTCCTTGGAGAGTGGGGAGAAAGTAATATTGACACAGGCATGTTAAAGGAACTTAGCATGTCAGCGCTTTCCTCATTCAGTACTGAATACGGAAAATACAGGAGTCATTTGTCAAAATCTTTGATTATAACCATATCCTAATGTTAGTAGCAGGAAGTCTGTCATAGGCACAAACTAAGGACCACATAGCTGCTCACTCACAACTTCCCCCTCTCCCTCTTGGTGGGATGGAGGATAAAATTGGAACGGAAGGAAAACTCATAGGTTGAGATGAAGACACTTTACTAGGATAGCAAAGGCAGATATAATAATAACAATATATTAAAAAACCAACTGCACACAATTTCTCACCACCCACCAACTGATGCAGCCCATCCTGAGCAGCGATCATGGAATGGAACTGAGAGTAATCTCAGAATGATCCTGACTGGCGATCTCAGAACAGCAATTTCTGGAGAAAGAGACTTGTTCACCAGGCAGCCCCCCCTCATACACTGAACATGACCTCTATGGTGTGGACTACTTCCTTGGGCCAGTTTGGGTCAACAGTACTGGCTAGACCCCTCGCAGCTTCTTGCACCTGCACAGTAGCAAAACCTGGGAAACTAGAAAAAGTTCTTGATCTCTTAGCAACAACCAATAACATCAGTGTATTATCAACTTCTTCACATACTAAATCCCATACTAAATCCAAAATATAGCAGTTACTGGGAAGAAAATTAGCTCCATCCCAACCAAAACCAGGACAAAGTGTTTCTTGTCTTGCTCCTGGAGTGGTCATTTAATGATAAAAAGAACATGTCTGTATATTAATCTGGAATAGTCTACTGTGAATTTCCCAAAACACATTCATCCCCCCTCCACTGAACAGGACAATTTTTGTAGTAATGTTCTGCCCATTTTCTTCAGTGCTGGAGGCATTTTTTTATGGTGGTTGCAGCATATGGAATACAAGCAGGAGGCTTAATTTATATTACGTTATCCCACTCCATAATATATTGTTTCACTACAAGGTTGTTTATTTCACAGGTGCCCTCTCATATAAAAGAGAAATGATCAGACTGGTGTGTCTAATGGTTTTGATCATTTTAGGAACGCCCTACTTCTACCATTTCTCCTCTCTTGACTTCATTGTATAACTTGTTATGTCGCCTTTTTGTGAAGACTAAACTTTCTGGTGTGCTATTACTAACACATATGGTTTTCAAAAACATAGTTAATGGTAACACCTCCAGATGTTTGTGTGTCTGAGACAGAGTATATTTGAGATTGGGCTGTAGATCAAGTCTTACAGATGAAATCATACAAATAAATTTTGCTTTCCTAGATGACTGACACAGGTAAGGTTTGAATTTGCATGCTATTTTGAAAGACATTGGGCAAAGTAAAGGAGAAGAGGATTCTCAGGATAAAACTTTGACACAAATCCTCCCCCCAATCTCAAGATGAAAAAAAAAGTTTTACTTATCTGAGAAAAAGTTGAAAAAGAAAGAAAATATTTTCAGAACAAAGAAGGGGTGGAAAGCTTTTTTTCTTTAAAAATCCAGTACTTCGTTAACAGAATGGCAAGATGACAAAATTTTCAAGGGGCTGTAGCTTTTTTGTACTTTTTTTTCCTTACATTTCTCATAGTGTTAACTCTAGAAAACATCTCACTCTCTTTTTTTTCAGTCAAATTAGTTTGTTATTTGTAAAAAGGAAAAAGAAAGGAAGGAAATAAAGGAGGGAATTCTACAAAACTTTAGATAGCAAGATGATCTTCCAGGTATTGTCAAAGCATTTTTGTATGAATGAATTTTTGTTGGAAAATGCATTTTGAACAGACAGGCCATTTTTTGGAAAGAAGCTAGTTTTTTAGATTTATCTTTCAAAGGATATGCCTGAACACCTCACCATTTGTCTTCAAAGAGCCTGCAATTGAGGAAATGTAGATTTAAAGCAAACAAACAAACAAACAAACCTAACCTCACTACCCTTCATTTTGTTATTTTATTCACTGCAGTGTTATTTCGTATTGCACTGGAGAAATGTGTGGGTTTTTAACCAGATGCCACTGTTACAGGGATATGGCAAAGATGCTCTTTCTCTGCTGTAGCATTCACCAGCTACTCAGCTTCAGCTGATCTATATGTACCAAAAAGGGTTCAAAGTTGGTTTTGCTCTGCCAGCGTGACTTACTTGAGTGGCACTCCTGAAAGGAAGGGCTGGTTGGCCATTTTGGAGATGCTTTGAGCTGCTCCTAGGAAAAAAAAGCTTTGCTGTGCTACTGTTTCACTAAGTTTGTAAAGACCAGCACAAACGGTAATTAGAAATGGCATAAAGTGTACCACCTTCTCCCATTTGCCTCAGAAACCCAGTGATGTAAAGGGAGGCAGAGCTCCCTATTTCATTTTAGTAGAGAGCACTGTCTGTTTCTGTGTGGTCAGTGTCTCAACAGACTATCTATCACTCTCTTCTCCTCAGGCTGACTGTAATAATTATCTCATCTTATTTTAAGTCCGTGTATACTTTAACAGATGGACTACAGCTCATATCAAATGAAAAACAAGCTGTTTCCTGGCTTTTTCTGTGATATAGTTCATTTCTTTTATATGCATACTCTGGCTTTCTGGGTTTGGCTCCACGGAAATGTCAGATAACATGGAAAAACTTTACATTATGATTACAATCCAGCTAGAATAGGATATACAGGTAAATCTTGAAAGATTGTATGTCCTGTGCAATTTCCAGCTTTCTTTGACAACGGAGCTTAGGTGAACACTACAAGTTCATATTGCCTCTATTGACTGATTTGTGGCTTATGGATCAATAGATGCATGTCTGTAAGATGCCTGTAAGGAACAAAGAATTAGGGCAACAAAATATATTGACATCTGACTCATGGATTTTTCATTATCCTCTTTTTTATAAGCCTGATGACATAAGCATTGATAAATGCTGCATCTTTTTAATACAGTGCACAACACACTATTTATGGGAACCCATTCATTTCAAATTGTGCTATTAGCTGATTTTGTGTGGCAGCTCCTTGGCTACCTGGAATCTTAAAGGCAGAAGACAAAGAATTGTTTTCTTTCTGATGGGCTCATTGCCAAGTACCTGAGCCAGACACCTGGAGAAGTTCCCAGAAGAATGAATGGAGAAAGGCATGTGTGAACAGATATATCAGAGTGACACAAACCACCATGGTTTTCAGGCTTGTGTGACTAGTTACTAGCAACATAGTGTATAATCTTCCAACTGCCTCTAGCATCTCATGGGAAGTGGGGGCAAATGTCCTGATGGCTGTTCTCATGTTTATGTATGCTTTTTTTTTTTTTTTTCTGTTACTCTCCCTTCTTTTCTCTGTGTTGTTAAGACATCTGCTCCTGTTACTTGCTTGCCACCTGGAATCTTGAACTTTTGTTACACCTAACAGCCTTGCTATTACACATGGAGAAATAAGGGACACAGCAGCAGGAGCAGAGAAGCTCTTTAAAAGACAAAGGTATCGTTTCCACTGTAGGGTTTGTGATACTAAAGAACAAGAAAAGTGGATGATAGAAAAGCTGTGATCAGCAATTGAAGTAAAATGTAAGTTAAATGCTATAGACCACATACTTCTTTCTCACAGTACAAAGAAGTATATTACAAAGTGGAGAAATGATTAGCAGAAGAAGAAAGCTCAGTCTGAACAAAGGTTTTCTAATATGTTCATTTCTAGAGGCAAAAAACCAAACCTAGGGGAGATGGGACTGGTAGCCACCTAATGGTATCTAACAGCATCACCTCTTTTCTTTTGTGGAGAAGGCTGGAAGAGCAGGTGTGTTTGGAGAGCAACTTCCCGTAAATCAGTAGTGACCAAAGTCTGTTTAAAACTGAAGCCTACCTGGTGATCTGCCTGATCTCACATCACTACTCATCCCATACAACCGCTGTCAGTAGGAAGATTAATTCATCCCACAACCTGGAAGTAATGATTTCCTATCAGAGCTATGGCATGTTACAATGGGCAAAGATAAACACTGCTAAATGGTCCAGCCAGTATACTACAGGATGGTGTGCTTGGTTCCCAGTACTAGTGACAGTATTAAGTGAATTTAAACTAATTCATTGTTTTGATAAACAACTATAATCTCCTATCTCTGGCTGCATCTACAGTTTTATAAGCACTCATTTGGTACTCATAATAATGTAGGGGTTATTATTAGCCTTCTGCTTGGAATCTGGACACACAATCCTGGGAACCATTTAGAGTAAACTTTAAAATTATGTGTGTGTGTGGCAGGCGGAAAGCATGATCTAAATTTAAATGGTAAATTTCTGCTTTCATTTTCAATGCTTAAGGGTGTTCAGCTAATAAACATCATATGCCTTCAAGCAAAACAAAAAACACAGTAGTAGATTATGGATGCTGTAAAACCTCTAGCTTATCTCAAGTTTGAAACTTAGAGGATTAACATAACTTAGTCTATGATGTTCATCACTGCTGCCAGGAGACCTGGCCCTGTCTCCTGAGAGTGCAATAGCCACGGGGAGTGTTCTTCTGTCTCAGCTAGCTAATTAGCTACACTTAGTTAAAAGTCTATATTAAGAGGAAGCTCTGCTACATTTATTCATGCTGAATAATGACTTATACCCCAAAAATCTGAGCTGCTCTCTATGTGAGATTCTCTTGTCCATAGAAATTACACAGATAGCAAAGATAACAAGTCATATATTCAGGAATCTTCCAGTCATTATCTCATTCAGTGGTTTATTCAGTTTAAAGTGACCTTAGTGGTGGGATTTTCTTCATTCCTTTCACATGAGGCTGCAAACACCAAGTTCCTGTTTGTTCTAGGGGGACGTTAAAAGTCCCACGGCAGTTTTGCAAGTGGATTGTGCCACCCCTCCCTGTTAGGATCCTCTCCTCCACCTCAGGTTCGGAAGATAGGTGCCACTGCAGTGGATAACAATGCCAGGTGCCAGGTGCTCACAGATCCTTCAGGACTAAAAGTAGGTTGCAATTCTGATGATACTAGCTTCTGCTATTTTCTCAGGCCAGTGTGATAAATCTCTCGTCACTGATTTTTTCTTTTAATGCTTTTTTTTCAGAACACTTCCTCAGTTTCACCCTGTGATCTTTTTAGAGTGAACAGAGAAAATATAAACAATTCCACTTGCTCTGCCAGCATTTGAATAAAGCAATAGAAATTTATTTATCCTGTTACTGCCCTGCAGAGTGCCGTATCCCGACTGCAGCAATCTGCGTTCGCTTAACTGTTTGCGATGACATCATACGAGCTGTGAGGAAACACAGCCCTGGGAATCTACAACTTGACAAGTAAGAAAACCTCCAATTGCTCACAATGAAGGCTGATGCAGTGGCTAGGGAGCCAGTCTGAGACACAATTTACATTCCTTGCTTCACCATGCTTTTTGTTTGGCTTTGCCCAGAATAATGGATGATTACATTTTCAAAGCTATTAGTGTGCCTAGCAGGGCAGAGAGCCTAGCCAGCGTGATGCCCAAGAGAATTTAAGTGGTGGTGGGCTCTACGGATGCCCTTCCCCACTGTTCGCTGTTGACCTCTCCCCACCAGGTCTCCTGCTGTCACTCCTCAGTCCGTAGGTCTCCAAGTCCGCTCACCCAGCTGATTCACGTGTTTGTGAGGATGAGCTCTACACGGAATCAGTGAAATTATCCTGATTAAAAAGTTGCTCTTTCCGCAAGACTGATTTAGTTAACCCTGATCATTCCACTGATCCTGAGAAAGGCATCGTGCCTCCAACAGCTGAAGTGGCCAAATTGAGAGCAGAAGGTGGTCTTGTGGGAAAGGTGGGGAATGTTCAAATTGGCTTTGCTGCTGAAGAAAACATACCCTACATCATGTGATTTCACATATACTAGGGCATTTATAGAAATTTATTTTGTCACCTATCTTCCCCTTTCAGCCCCTGAGCAGTTCTTGACAAATCTGGTCTTTAGTTTCTCTGCACATTTCTCAGTTTCATCTGGAACGAGGGTGTAATGGTATTACTGCTGGGATAAATGGATTATCACTGCAGATAGGCTGATGCTGACAAAGCAGAAGTGTTTTGGAAATATAAATAGTGCTTTCTACTTTGATGCTGAAACAATGCTTTCACAGATGCACCTTTAAGGGAAGCACTTATTTTATTTTATTGTTTGTTAGAAGCTGCATTCTCAATGAGCTGTGTACAGACAGTAAGAATATTCTATAGCCATCGATTCCTTACTGCTTTTAAAAAATGAGGGAACTTTAGTTGGCATTTTTAACTTTCCTGATGCAACTTGACATAGCCTCCCTAGGAGACAAAGATGAGTCTTGTGGTCTCACAAATAACTTTGCTGCAGGATGGGATGAATTCTTCAGCTCCAGCTGACTTCAGCCAATGCTGAGAGCTTTGCTCACCTTTTTTACAAGAGCAAGAGTTATTTTTTTAAGTAGTCGGATCCTCTCTTTATTGTTTTGGTTTCATATAGAAGAAAAGATGTGGTCTTTAAGCTCCACTTACAGGTATTGTCCTGCCCTATGGACTCACCATTTAAAGAGCAGAGCACCTGGGAGGGATGTGGCAGCTCCTGCCCATCCAGCTGGGGCTGAAGTGATGGAGCCCCAGTGACAGGGGGCCCTCGGGCAGGGCAATAAAAGCCACAGTGATCCTGCTCCAGCCCTGGGCAGCATTGCTCTGTCATGCTCCTGCTCCAGGCAAGCTTAGCTGCTCTATCTGCTCTACCTGTTGTCCTGGACGATGAGCAGTCAAGGCAGCAATTCCTGCTCTCCCCATTCTTACCCAGGTCAGACCTGGAGGAAGAATTTTCTTATTCCTCCTCATGCTCTGAATTCCCTCCCCTGCCATTCTTCAGGGTTTTGCCCAGAAAAAAAACCCCAAGAAGTGTTAAGAACAGATGAATAATTCACTGCTCTAAAGGAATGAGCATGGTCTGATTAGAAAAGGGGCACACATTATGCTCTCATTTTAGCTAGATAAAGTACAACATTTAAAGGTATGTCACTCATTGACAGAGGAGATAAGCAGGCCAGGACTGTGTGTTTGGGAAAGCAGAGAAGCAGCAGGCTCATTGCAACCTCTTGTCAGATAAGCCACTGTGACAGAAAGCATTGGCTGGAAAAGAGAAGAACATTCCTGGAAATAAAGCTGACGATGAAAGGGCAGAAAACTCACATGTCACTGAAACTATTCCTAGAGGAACATGAATCAGGAGGCTATTTTCAATTAGGCTGTTAAATTGTCTAGCAGCTGGGAAGTGCCCTGCCATTGCTCAACCTAGCTATATATTTCTGGGATGACTTCTGTACAGAATTCTTCCTTCCTTGAATGGAGCCTGAGGCACAACTCACTGAAGTCATCAACAGCTTTGCCTTTCCTTCTGTAGGCTGAAGCTCATGCCCCTGGGGAGTTGTTTAGGTGTGATGAGATAAGTCATGTTCTCAAATTGATACCAGAAGCCTCACCCCTACAAGAAAGAAGTTAAGACTGAAATCACTGTGCCTGCGATAGCTGGAAACTAGAAGGCTTATGCTAAATTCCTGCATTGCAGAGCAGTCTCCTAAAGACAGAGCTTCTCATCTCTCCGATGTCTGCTGTGTGAGGGTTCTCGCAAACACTTCACTAGATACTGATCTCAAGAGCTGAATGTTTGTTTGCTATTTATGGCTCTGAAAATCACCTCACAGGTAAATTAAAGTACAACTCCTCTTTCTCAGTAGCTCTTATGTGGCTAGGCTTACTCCTGGTCTTTCTCTAAAAAAAAACCTGTTTAAATTAAAACAAATTCAAAAATTATTGGAAAAAGGATTATGCCCTGACTGTTTGGGCAGGGCACTCCCTGAAAACCATCTGCCTAATTTTTCTCCCTATTCTTTAATTGCTCACTTGCTTGCCTGGGCCTTCCACAACTGCTGAGATGGTGCCGGCGGGGAGCAGTGCAGCTGTTCACCGGTTGTTGCTGGGCGGGGGTTAGGCACTTGCTGTGAAGTGTGTCAGCAGGGTTAACACTTTGGAAGCGTGTACTTTACAAGTGTCCAATTTAGGTGGAAGGCATCACTCCAAGTACTTACCTGTCTGTTCCTGCCACTCTCACTAAGCCAAAGACCTCATCTATTTATTCCAGCGGATCTTTCTCCAAGCTATGCTAATTACTAAAGAAAGAGCACAGCCTAACAGAGGAGGAAAACAACATCCCACATAACGTCCATAAATACACAGCTAATGAAACCTGGACAATAACTGCTAGCTAGGATTAGACTCTGGTCTTGCTCCACCAGACCTAAGCTAGCTTCCCGCTAGCCACGACCTGAGTGCCTAAAGCGTGGCGGATGGACGCACTGTAAACCACAACAGGCGACTAAGGAATCCAAAGAGGCATTGCAGGGTTGTATGCCAAAGGGATCATGGTAAAAATGATGGCTTAGTACAATCAGAGGCCTGAGGGGGCTGATAGGGTAGTTAAACTAGTTTAAGGGAAGTAGAGGAAGGATGTAGAAAAAAAAAATCAGTGTCATTATGACTAGCATACGTTGCCCTTGTTGGTAGATATTTTCCTGGAACTTTTTTAAAGAAAATGCTGCCATTTTAGGCTGCTGCCCCTCCAATCTCCTCCTCCCATTTTGTCAAAGGAAACTTGAAATACTTCAAATTTAGATAAAATTTTGCAGCATGTTTCCCCATCCTTCTGCTTGATCACATTCTATTTCTTTTCCTGCCCTTTGAGGAAGGAATATTTTTTTTCTGGAAGGATCTTAAGACAAAAAAAATGAGGTAACTTTTCAGCTAACTATGGTTTGAACTTCTTAGTAATAACGCTCTCATATCCTGTCTTTCCAAATAGCATTGACCACATTTCCCACCAGTCTTTAGATTTCAGTATCTGTGTGCATCTTGAGTCTCAAACATAGTAAGTGATCCACAAGTGAGTTGTGATCCACCCACACAGAGTACAAGTCTATGATTTAAGCCAAATTAAAGTCACTTTAATTCCATTTGAAAAGATTATGTAGAAGATAAACTTTCTTATGCTACTCTCCAATAGGACTTGAATAGCAGCAAGTATGAGGTTTTTTTCTTCCTTTGATCAGGAAAATAGCAAGTATCATAAAAAAGGGGGTTAATGAGTAACTAGTCACTCCATAAACTTGGTGCATGGCTGCACAGCTGATGGCCCATGGGTGTTTTCCACCTAGTCCTGGCAAAAAGATTTTTCCATTGCTCTATAAGATCATAAAGTATATTTGTCTCCAAAAGCCCAATCTGAGCAAATTCCTATAATAACATTTGGTCTATAGTTGTCAAAATTTTGGATGACCTCAACTTAAAAGATTGGGAAATCTTTAAAAGGTATTTGAAGATTTCCCAATCACTTCAGTGAGATTAGATTTTTTTCAAAGGCCCAGATCCAACATTAGCCTCCACTTAAAGTTCTAATTTACCATAAGCATAAATATATTTAAGCTCTCAAGATGCAAATAGGGCCTAATCAGGTTTTCCAGAAGCTCCAAGTTTCCTGGAACTTATTTGCAGCTTTAGGGACATACTTATTTTTAAAATGTTGGCTTTCAGTCCCTGCTTATAACTTGCAATTTCTGTCATTTTCATTATTTACAAGAAGAGGTACAACACCTACTAGCTTTGCAAGTACTAATGCACCTATGCCAGTTTAGACTTTCGTTATAGGTTATATCAGCAATATATCTAATTATCCCTATAACTTCTATTTTAAAATAATCAGAACTTTTGTGCATTAATATGGAACTGGGTGAACATTACTATGGTATATAGGAAAGCAAAGTAGAGGTGAAAAATCATAGACACAAATCAGAAGCAAGTACAAAAGCATTAAAGATTTTTTTGTTTCCTCAGATGTAATCATGCTAACAAACAATGTTTTTCTGCAAGTCAAAGAAGTATATATGTCAGCTGCAAACTCTACCAGTAGTACTCAAATAGAGAAAGACAAATAAGAGGAGCAATTCAGAGGCTTAGAAAGCTTCAAATGATTTTCAACTAGGTTCTTAAACCTAAATTAATCAGCGCCTAAGCTCTTGCACTCAGCTTACTTAACAGACATGAAGCGTATAGCTGCTCACTTGCACAATCAACTACACACAAGAAAACTTGGAAGTTTAGGCTAAGATCTAAGCTGTGTAGGGACCTAGTCTCAACAGCTGGCTTTAGCCTCCCAAGACTAATTTGTCCAAGACATTTTTCTAATTTAATAGATCAGGCTCCTGCATTGGATTACAATCTGGAGCAACCCATCTCTGTTCCTTGAGTAAAGAGTTACAGGGAGCTAATCCCACATTTAAGAACATCCTCCTTGTCTTTTTTTCCTATAACACACTCAACTTCCAATAATGTTAAGCATGTTTGGGTTCCTTCAGTATGCAGGGCCATTTTGGCATGTGCTAGGAAAGTTGGGGACAGCCCAAGGCTCTCTCTCTGTGAGTAAAGGGAGAACTTGTGGTTCTTCCACAGTGAACTGTTAAGGAAACCTATCCACTTCTCTGAATAAGAGATGAGAGAAAGAAGGGGCCAAAACAATCAGCAGCAACTGACTAGGTTTCACTTGTGTTTGTACTGCAGAGTAGGTTAGATTACCAGCCTAAAAAAAAAAGCCAAATTCAGGCTTGACCCGTTTGATCCAAGTAAAAAGTAGTTTATCTTAAGCCTGAGGTTTCTGTGTGTTAACAGAAAAGGGCTGCACGGCACCAGAGGCAACTCACAATGAGCAGGACGAAGGGAGAGAAAGAAGCAAGAAATGTCAGTAGATCCCCAGTGGAAAGGACAGCAAACACTGACACAGACAAATACCATCCACAATTCCACAATTCAAGCCAACTGACATACCAGAAAAAAACAACAAAAAAAAAAAGCCCAGTAGAGCTGCAGGATTCACCTTTCTGCAGCATTTCTATTTTGCCATTTAAGCCCATATCTGAAGTAAATGGGAGAGGGAAAAAGAGGAGCCACCATTTAGCACTGGCCAGGGCCTTCAGAGCCTGGGTCTTCACCTACACCAAAGGAGCCCTGAGTCAGACTCCAGCAAATGACTCCTCTGATCTTCAGGGGCCCTCTCACATGCAGGGCTACTTCGACACACAAATGAAAGCAGAGCAGAGTCACCCGCACAGATAATGAAGGCAATCTCCTGCCCACACAGCCTTTCCTTCCATGCTAGCCATGCTTTTATGCGCTAGTTTTGATAAAGTGAGTTAGTATAGAGGCTTAGGCACCAGAAGATCCCCATTTCTCTGGATACCTTCCTTTTCTTTTGCCAGCTGGATGACAGGCTACTGCCAGCAAATCAACCCAAAAATGGCTATGCCATGTAATTCGATGAAGCCCAGGGATGCAAGCATGCTTTGCACAGTATCTCTGCTTTCCACTTAATCATAACAGCCTGCTGAGCAGACCTGCTGCAGTTTAATTAGAGCGTCTGGGTCCACCTCCTGTTCCTCTGTAATGACATTAGTCAGAAGCGAACTGTCTGGTTCCTGCCTCTCCTAGGCTAGCGTGAGCTGCTGATGTGAGGATGGCCAGATTGGTTAATCACACCCCTGACTTTTAAAGGTCAGGTCTTACAGAATCTAATAACATTCAGAAGATTTCCAAAACAAGGTAGACTGGAAAGAAGAGCCTGGATTTCTCCCATGAGATTCTATGCTGCCTATTGAGCTGCAGGACAAACCGACCACCTCTGCAGCATCCCTTGAGGGAGCAGCTGGCTGGCTACAGCCTGACGGTAAAGGGCACCTACAAGGGCAGCTTTGCCTCCGGTTTTGAGCAGCTGGCATGATGCAGGGCTGCACTAGCTTCTGGGGGTGTGCACTTCAGGATAGGTAAAAGAGGAAGGGAAAAGTGTATCTGAAAGGAAGCTGCAAAAACAAGTCACTACTCAGCCAATTTGCTGAGAGACATCAAAGAGGAGCTCTTGCTCTGCTGCTTCCAGAGGAAGAGGAGTCAATCTATGTAATTACAGCTGGGACTTCCATTTCTCCTCTTGGCAGACAGCCTCATTTAAAATCTTCCATTTGCCAATCCACAACTGAGTTTATACAAGATGAGCAGATTTTATTTTTTTTTTTTTTTTGCATTTCTGCGGTTGACAGTTTTCTAACATTGTTTATCAAGTAAAAAGTTTGAACTATTACTTTTATTTTTTTCCTTGCTTTTCTTCATCCTTTTTTTTCAGCCCACCTTATTGGGCTTTCAAGGGCTTTTTCCTTTGAATTTTAGGATGTTTTTTGTATGTGCTTATTTTCAACTGACTTGCATGCAGATGATGTTCAACTGAACATGCAGTTTGGATAAGGAGATGTTTACAAACTAATATTAAACCACTCTGCTTGTTTGTATAAAACAGTAATTGAATAAACACTAGTTATTAGTTTACTTGCATATTTGCTTTGCATTCTTTTACTTAGTTTCTACAAACAACAGTGTTTGTTCTATAATTAATAGCATTTAGAATATTTAAAAAAAAAAAGATTGTTGGTGTGTCCTTTTTATAAAAATACATTTTTGCAGAGTAAGACTTACAGAGCACCTTTAGGTTTTCACAGTATTGCTGCCTTCTTGAGTATTCATATTCTCTGCTTTTTTTTTTGGTTACATATTCACCCCCTGTCCTTTTTTTTTTGTTACTTATTCTCCCATTTCCTCCACTATACCCATTTTGCCTAAAGCATGCCATTAAATTAATAAAAGAAAGCCGAGCATAGGTGTATTCATGTTTCAGGTACTGAAACAGCTTTTATACTTAAGATTTTTGTTATAGTCTTTCTACACTGATACAAACCTTCATGCACAAAACCCAAGCAAATGCTGCTGTCTTTTACAATCATATAATGTTCAACTTTTGATCTGTGTGTAATTCAGTGCAGCTTCTCAATCACTTTCGGCATTCCTCTTTTCCAGATTTCTCACCCAGTGCCAGTATTACCTTCCTTCAGCTATTACCCTGACTTTATGTGAGCTAAATTTTGGGTTCCTAAATCCTGTGTATGTCTCTAACAACCTTCAAAATGTTTTGCCAGTCCTGCCAATTTATTGTTGGTAAGCAATTTATGTTTCCTATTTTCCAGTTAATGCTTCACAATTACACACTTGCATGTAGCATTTATCCATGGGATGTTTTCAGCTATATATGCAAGTTAATATAAATATTTGGTATTAGCTCTTACATAATTCTGTTTTCACCCACAGTTCTGCAAGATGATTTCTTCACTAGAAGAACATTATTTACCACCTTATGATAAACACAAGGTAGATGGATACGGCATAACTTGCTGAGAGCCAACCTGCAATACTGACATTCCAAAAACTCTTCAGGTCTGAATTCCATCAGGTAACACTACTATGTGACATTTTTGTGTGTACGCTGAAATTTTTCTGTATAGTTAAGACTTTATTGCCTACATTTTTCTCTTGAAATATAAAGTATATTACATTGAATAAGTATAATTCTATGAGGAAAAACAAGGCTCAGATTTACTTTGAACACCATCTTGATTTCATCCAAATTAATGTTTATTTGTTTCTGTTACCTGAAGATTCCCTGTAAAGTGAAATTGCTCAACACTTCTTTTGAAGTTTGAAATCGTTCAGGTAACTTACTTTTTCCATCACTTTTTCATACACTTTGTTCTTGTTGGTTTTGATTGAGACCAAGAGAAAAATACTGAAATTTCCTCACAGAAAGTTCTCTTAAGATTATTATATTACTTGTGCAACCAGAGATAGGTTGCAACAAAGCATTGAGACATTTCTGCACGTGCAACCAAAGTCCTGAGCTCTGCTGGCACTTGCATGCAGCACTAAATAACGTACAACGTGCAGGCTCATGAATAGCAGCTGCACTATGTAAGCACAGTAATTTGACAAGCTTTCGTAGCATTGCAGAAGTTCAAAGCAGGCATTGATTAGATTAAGTGTTCCTTCACTTTGCCATCAAATTACTCTCTTTATAGTATTAGCATTCACTTAAAGCGCAAGGTGTATGACAGCAAGGGTATGCCAAAATTCAGAGGGCAGGTGGGAGAAAAATAGTAGGTTCATAATTCTGTGTCTGCAATGAATTATATCTAGAAATTGTAAGTATCTTTTTCTGTATTGTTCCTTTAGCTTAAAGTTTACTTACACATATCTTTAAAATGTACATTTAGTTATATTTTTTTAATCAAAATTGAAGTCACATACACTGTTCCTCTTTGTGTATATGGATAACATAGAACAGGAACCACATACAATTAAATGGTCACTAAACCCCAAACTGACTCTTGGTCCTTTAAGCTGTGAGTTGCAAAGGACACAGATGCCAGAGAAAATATATGTTTAATATGACTGCAGTCCAAGTGGTTGGATTATATAGGTAAGCTTCCTAGAGCTTTATGCAACAGAGCTGAAAGAGCTCAGACAACAAGAAGGTTCCCAGGTTGAGAAGCTGGGTTCCCTAGTTCCTTCCTCATTGCTGAAAATCCTTAATAACATGTAGGATCTAAAAAACTCAAGTGTAGAATCATAGCAGATATTCAGAGGTAACTGGAGTAATTTTCTACCAGGCTCTCTCTCAGTTATAAGTCCCAGAAACACAGTGACATGATTTGAGAGCGTTCTGTGCACCCCTCCATGCTCCAGTTGTCTACAAAGAGGTGACAAGAAGAGAGTGAGCGACCACTCTGGCTGCTTCCTTCCTGGCTTGTGACAGCCCTGGGGAGAGCAGGTCAGAGGTCTCACTGGCTCTAAGTAGAGGGAAACTGGTCAGTGAACCGTGACCTGCATGAATACATTGAGCAGTAAGGAAAACCCTCTGTGGAGACCAGAACAGTGTGACTGAAGCTAAGAGACGAGTTCGAACTTCATTTGAGGTTCAGTGAAACCAACAGAATCACACAGATTTACACCAGCTGAAGATTTGGTCCAGTAGCACTGGCCTGATTTGAATGTAAAAAGAAAGTGTTGCCAAAAATGAAGATCTACTGGTAATGTTTTTAACTGAACAAGAATTTAGGGGGGAGTGTGCAGTGGAGGTATAAGAACTTGTGAGGTCCAAGGTGGCTCTCATCTCAACTCAGAGAAATACACTTACTATTCTATGAAAGTGTGCTGCTATAAGATGCTGCCGTAAGTTTGGTTTCTAGACAAAGTATGTTCAAAGACCTTTCCAGATTAGGATGCGTATACTATCCAATCTTTTTAGGTGTCAGGTTAGGAGTAAATTTTGTCTTGATCTTTTAAATCTTACTATATCTTGTAAATTCTGGCACGCTTGATTACTGCCTTCTAGTGCTTAACATTCCTGACAACCCACCACTGCAGACCTTTTTCATGCTATGGACTCAGATGCTTCTGGTTAGTCATAGATTAGACATTCCTGGTAGTGTGAGCCCAGCATTTATATCCACGATAAAACAGACCTCAGGACTGGCAGTGCTCTTCTAAAGGTCTAAATCACGACTCTTTCATAAAGCCCTCCAATATCCTATCACCTATAATTAGAGATATTTATTGAAGACCATAAACTGTTTCAACATTTTGACAATGAAAATGATGTGCTGATCTTTTCTGAATGCATAATGCACAGGTTACACAGCTGCTGCTTGGAGTATTATTTCCTCTTATTTTGCTGTGAACTGCATCTACCAGCTATTAATCTTTCCAGAGAGTGATGTCCTCGCACTGTAACATTAGAGAAACAGGAGATAGACTAGATTTCACCTTTCCCTTCATAGTCACATGGTCTCTCTTACTTCTCATCTGTACTTAATTTTTATCCCACACTGTATAGATTCCGAATCTTCTGTAGTGCCCTCTTCTGAATTTTTTAAAGCTCAATTTTTGGTTAAGGTACAGCTGAAGCAGTCTAGAGTTCAGTAGTTAGAAACGAAGATGAAGATGAGTTATTGTGCAGTGTGATTTTATTATGGCAGTCTTCATGTTAAACCCTAGACCTAATGTACCCAATCAACAACACTTAATCTGGAACCAAAGTACTAAGGGACAAGGACTAAGGGATCCTCTTCAAATGTAGGAAGGTTTGAAGAGGATAAACTCTCTGCTGGTCTGGCTTGTTGTTGCTTCTCCTGCTACGGGCTTCAGCTCTCATTAAAGTATATAATCTAGTTAGAAACTGAAGCTTGAAAAGTTGTTGCACTGCAGGAAATTCAGCAGCGAGGGAGAAGCTATCTCGCTGCTACTAGTGGGAGTGGAGGACTGGCAGCTCCTGCAGTAGAGAACTGTATTTTCTTGAGATGCGTAGTTTGAGAGTTTGCTGGAAAGTTACTCCTACTTCTGCTGCACCCTCTGGATGTCACCAGGGATCACATGCAACTCATAAAGCCTTTCTGTCAGAGAGTTTCTGCTTCTGAAGATTGGTCCTGGGATCTGAATAGGGCAAGGAAAGAGCAGAGCCTGTAGGGAGACATCACAGTCAAGGCTGTAGCCAAGTGTGAGGCTGCGCTGGAAAATCAATGCAACTGATGAAGCCTGACATTTTAATTGTCTTGTTTGCAGAACTAAATTAGGTTATGAGGAACAATGATCACTGGCTGTGATTAAAAGTTTGAAATGTGCCATGTATCCTGAGATGTGTACTCGGGCGCGCCTGTACTCTGCAAGTGCTACGTCTGAAGTGGCTGTTAGCAAAAAAGGGGGCAAGAAAACAAATGAGATTGTCAAAGCCAAATGAAAATGCTTTTCCTCCTCCAGATTGTCCCCTGAAGAGCTATTGTGTTAGAATTTGGTTTCCAAAGTTACCGTTAATTTGAGAACTAGCAAGATTTTAATGCTGCTTTAAGTGCAGTTGTCAACGTACCTGTAATGCTGGAGTCCCTAGTGGTACTTCTGTAATGGTATCTCTATGCTGTATTTGACTTGCACCACAGCAACAAATAGTTTAAGTGGAAATTAAATTAATGCAAAAGAGCATGTATGTGTCCTTGAGCTCTTTCTAGCTCTGTTAGGGCTAAAATCACTGAATTTGTTTTGCTAAAAAATCTCCAGCACTTGAAAGATGCTTGGTAGGAGACCATACAGCAGCCCTCCAGTACCTAAAGAGGGCCTGCAAGAAAACTGGGGAGGGACTTTTGACAAGGGCATGTGGTGACAGGACAAGGGGTAATGGCTTTAAACTGGAAAAGGGTAAGTTTAGATTAGACGTAAGGAAGAAATGCTTTACTGTGAGGGTAGTGAGGCACTGGAACAGGTTGCCCAGAGAAGCTGTGGATGCCCCATCCCGGGAAGTGTTCAAGACCAGGTTGGATGGGGCTTTGAGTGACCTGGTCTAGTGGAAGGTGTCTCTGCCCATGGAGGCGGGGTTGGAACTAGATGATATTTAAGGTCTCTTCCAATCCAGACCATTCTATGACTCTATGATTCAATGATTTTCCTTCTTAAATTCACTCTCCTTCACCAGGAAAGAATATGTAACACCCAATTAATCCTGAGCCCAGATAAACAGCCAAGTGTTGTTATAGTGCAAAACCTCCCTGTGGTTTTATTGCCCCCTTGAAACACAATTGCTATAGAAGTGTCTGTGGGAAACTGTACTAAAACTGTCCCTTTGAATGTATTCATTAGAATCTGTCACACATATTTTGACTGGAAACAGTTCATGACACAATGAACATATTTTTTTTTGCCTTAAAAGGATACTAAGACAGGAACAACAACAAAACTTAGTTAATACTTTTTACATATTTTTGTTATTAAAGTTAGATAGCATAATTCTCAGCAGGGACTATTATTGATCTGACTACAAGGTCTACCTTGCGACATGAAATTCTACAAAACAGTAAAGCTTTTTATTCTTCATTGCAGGCTTGGGTTGTTTTGGGCCTGCATGTTTACTATCTAGAGACTTGCATTCATCAACCATACATGAACATGGCCTTCTGTCGAGCGATTAAACATTTGATATTTATGGTCCCACACTGTTGTAGGATGAATGAGTCACATATTTACTTGGGAGATTAGACATCAGGGACCTGTTGCACAGCAAACAACTACGCCTGTAAGTTCGAAAGCACTTGTGGGCTACGTAGCACTAGAATAATGATGCTGTTCCTCCTGAATAATGTCAGAAATGTCTTTGCTACTTAAATACAGCCTCCAATGATATCTAAAAGAATATCTGAGAAACGCAAAGAGAACCAAGGATAGGCACTGAGAGGCAAATAAGTTGGCTAGATGTCACAGTTCAACATCCCAGGACATCAAATTGTTTTCTAGACTTTCAGCTGGACTCACTCTCCCCACAGAGAACCTCAAATATTACTCATCTGTGTCAGAGAAGATCTAAAAGTACAAGAAGACAGGAAAAGAGAAGGGCACAAAGAAGCACTGTTTCTGCTTTACTTTAGAGCAATTGCAGGGAGGCAATTAATTTCTGTCAGAGAAATTTCTGCATTGAAAAATGTTTTGATTAAGAGAACCATTGCTGTTTGCTCAGTTCTTTGGTGATCAGCGCTGTTGCCTTCCTGGGCTGTGCTTGCTGCTTGGCTGTCTGCAGTAGAGACACTTAGGGCTCAATTCAGTTGGCTGAATGCAGGTATGAAGTAGCATTAGGAATTCCCTGTAGCACCTTACATGGCTGTAGCAGCCATTTAGAAAAGCATAGTCTTTGACAGGTCCTGTCTCACACCAGCCAGGCCTCCTGTGGCTCTCTCAGGTGGCACTAGGTGATTCTATTTAAGCAACTTCACAGAGCCCTTGCTGGACATGAAGAGCATAGATCCTTCATTCCCACGTAAACATGAACACAGTGGCATGTTGAGCTACAGTTTCTGAAATTGAACCCTACCCTTAGTCTCTCTTAACATCTCCTCCACAGGAGACTTTCTATGGGACTTCACACCTAAATTCACATCACAGGATGCCTAGGAGTAACTATTATGGCCCAATAATAACGCTCAACTGATCCTATAAGGGAGATGATGTAATGCAAGTCCTTTGAGAGTTTTACATTTTTCCTGCTTCCTGCACATCAATATGAGTTGCTTCCTACTAATACCTTTGATTTACATCTTGAAGGATTTTCCTCCTTACAAGAATAAAATGACAAGTGAGTCATAGCCCACCTAGGAGAATACCCACCTGTGACAGTGGCTGTGTTACAGATTCATAATCCTACTGCATGATTCAACCATTTCTGTGGATACTGCTATGGGAGAGCTCGTATACCACTACATGTATCAATTGAACAAGGTTATAACGTCAGCTTGGAACTATCTCTGAGAAGCTAATACACACAGCTTAATCTCAGCTTAAATTCCTCCCACAGATAAAACATTAATTTTGTTTTTTAAGTAACCACTAGGACAGCAACTCTGTTCTGAAAAATTAAGATGTACTATTTTGTCAAGGACACTTGGTGTCTGTGACTGGGAGAGGAAGGACATTTACACTGAGAACAATGTTAGCATGTCACAGAATTAGCAGAGAAGTTAGGAAGGTAAAAGATAAGTTTATTTAATAAAGATTTTACAAACAGCCTGTTGTGGTTTTGTTTAGTGAGGGGGGGCCTATGGTAGTAGCTTCTGTAGGAAACTGCTAGAAGTCGCTCCCCTTTGTTCAGTGGACTTGGCCGGGCCTAGGGTGGACCCGCTGCTGGCCAAGGCTGAGCCCATTGGTAGCAGAATGTCCCGTGATAACGCCTTTGTGATAACGTATTTAAGAAGGGGAAAACAGAAAAAAAAAGAGAAGAGAAGATGTGAAGAAGCTGAGCAGGGGCAGAGGCCCAGAGGGGGAGGCGCAGGCCTCCGGGGCCTTGCAGGCCTCACCCTCTGGCCTCTCACCAGGCGGCCGACTGGGCCCAACTCAGCCCAGTCTGGCTGCAAGAGGTGGAGAGGAGAT
>WHYT01016761.1:92569-105995 GCA_009806455.1 Tetrax tetrax | reverse complement strand
CATGGCCTTCTGTCGAGCGATTAAACATTTGATATTTATGGTCCCACACTGTTGTAGGATGAATGAGTCACATATTTACTTGGGAGATTAGACATCAGGGACCTGTTGCACAGCAAACAACTACGCTTGTAAGTTCCAAAGCACTTGTGGGCTACGTAGCACTAGAATAATGATGCTGTTCCTCCTGAGTAATGTCAGAAATGTCTTTGCTACTTAAATACAGCCTCCAATGATATCTAAAAGAATATTTGAGAAACGCAAAGAGAACCAAGGATAGGCACTGAGAGGCAAATAAGTTGGCTAGCTGTCACAGTTCAACATCCCAGGACATCAAATTGTTTTCTAGACTTTCAGCTGGACTCACTCTCCCCACAGAGAACCTCAAATATTACTCATCTGTGTCAGAGAAGATCTAAAAGTACAAGAAGTCAGGAAAAGAGAAGGGCACAAAGAGGCACTGTTTCTGCTTTACTTTAGAGCAATTGCAGGGAGGCAATTAATTTCTGTCAGAGAAATTTCTGCATTGAAAAATGTTTTGATTAAGAGAACCATTGCTGTTTGCTCAGTTCTTTGGTGATCAGCGCTGTTGCCTTCCTGGGCTGTGCTTGCTGCTTGGCTGTCTGCATTAGAGCAGTAGAGACACGTAGGGCTCAATTCAGTTGGCTGAATGCAGGTATGAAGTGGCATTAGGAATTCCCTGTAGCACCTTACATGGCTGTAGCAGCCATTTAGAAAAGCATAGTCTTTGACAGGTCCTGTCTCACACCAGCCAGGCCTCCTGTGGCTCTCTCAGGTGGCACTAGGTGATTCTATTTAAGCAACTTCATAGAGCCCTTGCTGGACACGAAGAGCATAGATCCTTCATTCCCACGTAAACATGAACACAGTGGCATGTTGAGCTACAGTTTCTGAAATTGAACCCTACCCTTAGTCTCTCTTAACATCTCCTCCACAGGAGACTTTCTATGGGACTTCACACCTAAATTCACATCACAGGATGCCTAGGAGTAACTATTATGGCCCAATAATAACACTCAACTGATCCTATAAGGGAGATGATGTAATGCAAGTCCATTGAGAGTTTTACATTTTTCCTGCTTCCTGCACATCAATATGAGTTGCTTCCTACTAATACCTTTGATTTACATCTTGAAGGATTTTCCTTCTTATAAGAATAAAATGACAAGTGAGTCATAGCCCACCTAGGAGAATACCCACCTGTGACAGTGGCTGTGTTACAGATTCATAATCCTACTCATGATTCAACCATTTCTGTGGATACTGCTATGGGAGAGCTTGTATACCACTACATGTATCAATTGAACAAGGTTATAACGTCAGCTTGGAACGATCTCTGAGAAGCTAATACACACAGCTTAATCTCAGCTTAAATTCCTCCCACAGATAAAACATTAATTTTGTTTTTTAAGTAACCAGTAGGACAGCAACTCTGTTCTGAAAAATTAAGATGTACTATTTTGTCAAGGACACTTGGTGTCTGTGACTGGGAGAGGAAGGACATTTACACTCAGAACAATGTTAGCATGTCACAGAATTAGCAGAGAAGTTAGGAAGGTAAAAGATTAGTTTATTTAATAAAGATTTTACAAACAGCGTGTTGTGGTTTTGTTTAGTGAGGGGGGGGGCCTAAGGTGGTAGCTTCTGTAGGAAACTGCTAGAAGTCGCTCCCCTTTGTTCAGTCGACTCGGCCGGGCCTAGGGTGGACCCGCTGCTGGCCAAGGCTGAGCCCATTGGTAGCAGAATGTCCCGTGATAACACCTTTGTGATAACGTATTTAAGAAGGGGAAAACAGAAAAAAAAAAGAGAAGAGAAGATGTGAAGAAGCTGAGCGGGGGCAGAGGCACAGAGGGGGAGGCACAGGCCTCGTGGGCCTTGGAGGCCTCACCCTCTGGCCTCTCACCAGGCGGCCGACTGGGCCCAACTCAGCCCGTCCCGGCTGAAAGAAGTGGAGAGGAGATGAGATGGATGATGTGAAGAGATCCTGAGAGGCGTCTGCCAGCCTATTGTGAAGAACTTTTATTGTGAGAGAAACAACTGCAGATGTCAAGGTCAGTGAAGAAGGAGGGGGAGGAGTAATGCGGCTCCTGGCCAAGATTCCCTTGCAGCCCGTGGTGATGACCATGGTGGAGCAGGTTGTCCTCCTGCAGCCCATGGAGGTCCATGGAGGAGCAGAGATCCACTTGGAGCGCGTGAAGGACCCTGCACCGGGGAAGGTGGATGCCTGAAAGCAGCTGTGGCCCATGGAGGGCCTGCTGGGACAGCCGTTCTGGAGACACTGTACTCCGTGGAAGAGATGACCCACGCCAGAGTAGTTTCATGAAGGACTGTGGCGTATGGGTGGGACCCCACACTGGAGCAGGGGAGGAATGTGAGGAGTTGTTCCCCCAACTGTGAAGCAGCTGTGTAAAACAACGCATAATGGACTGACCACGACCCCCATTCCCTCTTCCTCCCCTGTGCCGCTCGGGGCGGGGGATGGTAGTAGAGATAATGTTAAGCTCGGGAAGAGGGAGGGGTGGGGAGGAGGTTTATCTTGTTTCTCCGTCTCATTATCCTGCTAGTTTTAGTAATAAATGAATAGTTCTGCCCAAGTCAAGTCTGTTTTGCCTGTAACGGTAACTTTAAGGATTTTCTCCCTGTCCTTATCTCAAACCTCGAGCCATTTTTCTTATATTATCTCCCCCTATTCTCTTGGAGGGTGGGGGGAGTGAGAGAGAGACTGCGTAGTCTGGTCCGGATCGGGGCTGAACTACGACACAGTGGATGGGAAAATTAGATCCCATTGCTCTCAGCTTTGGGGAGATCCTTTTTTTTTTTTTTTTTAAAGGAAGACCAAACATAACAAGCCAACCTCAAAATAGCCTCTGCTTTGCAGGAAATACATGAATCACCAAATTTTATTCTGCACATACAACTTCCCCTTCCTCACTGCCCAGTAACAGTCCTGCTTTGTGCAAAACTAATGAATCAAGTGACTGGAAAGGCCGTGATGAAAATAACATACATGCTCTTACGCTGGTGAGATCAAACAGAAACCTTTGCTGCAAGAGATCAATATCAACATTTGTGACACCACATAAACCACAGTACAGAAAGACAATTCCTACCCCTTAAAGTAGACACTGACATAAAGCAGAGCAGGTCAGACAGGGAACAGGAACAACTGTACAAATACTTTAGGGTTATCCCTACCGTTAGTTGATTCTAGTGCTCTCCATTCATTACTTGCTCACTAACATAAGTTTGGTGGAATAGGGGAAAAAGCTACATCATATAAGAGCTTCAGAGTTTTGTAACTGATTTAGAATCAAATTCCATTTTGGATTATGTGTTGTGAAAGAACTGGCGATCTTCACCTCTGCTGCTGCACAAATTCGGCGACTAGACAGGTTTTGTGACCCCTAAGTAGGACTGTATTCTTGCTTATGCTATAGCTTTTTATCTTGGAAAACCAGACTTAAAAGTTTCCACACTAACTCAGTACATATTCCTTGTTTGTGTTTGGGGAGAAAAAAAAGAAACGAAAAAAAAAACCTATTCTGGATTCTGAGAAACTCCTGCACACCACAGGCAAATAAAACACTGTGATCGATTACTCTAATTCTCATAAATTTTCCTTGTCCACCTGGAGTATAAGCTTGTTTCCATTGCCTAAGGTAGGAGTGATTGAGGAAGTCAAGTATTCAGTCATTTCATGCTTGATGCTATGAGATTACATCACTTTTGCCATCATTTTCTTTGTAGCTTCTTTCCAAGGATGCTATTGTGTTATGGATTAGGTCACACTTCATAGTTTTAGTCTCTACATGCTCATACAGCAAGCGTATGCAGCTTTGGCTTCAAAATGCCATCTCTAAGTACGTGCTACTTCACATAACACCAGTGCCCCTGCATCTTACATAGCTTGCTGTTTCAGTCAATGTCTTCGTTTAGAGCTCTCTCTCACATCTCAGATTTCATCTTATCTTGCAACAGTAGTCCTCACCTTTCCAGTGTGTACCCAGGCTCAGAGACTGGAAGGGAGGTCTCTTTTTAACCCGAGGTTCCCAAAGACAGACCTTAAATAACAGGAACACAGACCTTTGAAAAGATTAGGAAAATGTGGTTGATTAAATGCAATGAAAAGGACCACAAAATGAAGCTCCAAAAAGGTAAAATATTTCATTTGTACCCCTTTCAGTCACTCGTGACCTTTTTATTAATGAATGACATTTTTACAAACAGTCTATCAGTGACATTTGCCTTCCTTTCAGAAATATGCTGAGATCTTTATCACGTTTCTGCTGTTTGTGATTGCAAAATGGCCTGGAGCAAATACCCAGCTCATGTAATTTGACAAAACTCCACAGAAATCACTGACGCTTTGAATGCTTCTCTGGGGAGACAATCAAACTCAGAGTATACGTGTATCCATTTTTTTAGGAACAAATTTTTAGTTTTAAATATTTAAAAAAACACAGGTGTGACTCAAAAATGGTTTTGACTTCCCCCATCTCCCCAAATGCTCCAAAGGCACTTGCCATTTGCTTGGAAAAAACCTCCTGAGTAATTCCAGTCTCAAAGATTATTTTATTTATAAGCTATGAAGAACCAAAAATAGCTGTGCAGATAGAGGAGAATGGCTCTTTCATCCAGGCTCTGCATTTGATAGTTGCGATTTCACGAGCTGTGGCCAAAACCAGGAAACGGGCAGATCAAATTTCTGATGCTGTTAGTGCAGTTGATATTACCTCAGGGAAGTAATTATTGCCTCAGAGTTTGTTATAATACAGTGAACACAAACAATTTAAAATCACTGTGTACTGCATCCCCTTCTGACTCTCACAAACCAGCATCGGACTTTTTCCTGCTCAAAGGTGCTGGTAGATCTGTTTTCCCACAGAGCTGGTGCGCCAGGGACAGCAGTGCCACACACAACCCAACTTGCAGCATGCTGCTGCTACTCTGCGGAGCCACGACCATGATGTTACCTTCACAACAGGCTCAAGCACACTCAGAGTGGTGACCTGATTGCCATCCACACATGTTTTCAAGAACTCAAGTGAGGCTTCAGGCTGGAAGAAAATGGCTTGCCACCAGGCTAAAGCTTTATCCTGTCGATGATGGACCTACAGATGGAGCTGGGATGCAGAGACAGCTCTACTGGGCTTCATCTCACTGCTAGTCCCATTGCTCTGTAGGGCTGCTCTCACTTGAGGCACATTTGCTTAAATGTCCTGATTGCATCAAGCAAACTGGAGAGGACATAACACTCTCTATGCTCAAATCAACAGCACAAATTCCAGTTAGATCAAGTTAGGATGTGGTGTAGGTGGCAACCCCTCTCTACAAGCTGTAATGAGTCTCCAGTATCCTGGCATATCTCCAGATGCATTTGGATGGAAAAAGACTTTTGACCAACAGCCATGTGGAACACATCTGAACCAAGGATGAAAACGAACATAATCTTGTTGCTGCTTTCCCACATACCAGTTGTTAGCTCCTCACGCAGACTTTTCAGTTCACTTTTAGCTGAAAGTCTGACAAGGTAGAAAATAGAGCTAGTCATACCTGCTGCCACGAGAAATGTTTCCCTGCGGGAATCAGAAATGCATTTAGTAGATCCTTTTTATGACCATTTGTTGATTCCCAGCTAGCAGCAAAATACTCCAAAGATTAATTTCACTCTGTTCTATGCAGATGATATACATAAACTCCCAAGGGCATAAAGAAATATACAGTGGGGATACATTTCTATAAAAAAAGTACTTCTGTATTTTCAGATTCCATGAAGCTTTTTTTATCATTCGGTTCCTCCAATTTTACACTAGTGTGTCCTCATTTGATAATGTTTTTTTCCCTCATCCTGGTTTCCCATTAAAGTACTTTTTTTTTTTTTCCAGTGGACCTCCTTCTTAGTTAAAATCCTTCAGGTACGAAGAGACATTTCACTTTTATTTTGCTCCATTACCAAGCATTTATGATACAGAATGAGGATAGAATCTGGCCTACAGTGTTCACTAGTGTTCAGAAAGGATCCATCACAATTTTTAATTCATTTCTGTCAAATCAATTCATGTCAGATTATGCTATCAATTTTAACTGAGGAATGTTTTTTGTACAGAGGAATTAATCCCCGTGTAGAAGGGAGCACTCAAACAGCATGTACAAGTTAAAATACACTCTGCTTTCACAGTGATACACAGGTCTTAGATGGTTTCTCTGTGTTAAGGTGATCATTAGTCTTGAAGATGCTTCCACAGTGCAAAAGTATGTGTAGTATACAATTTTTCTCTTAACTTGCTTGAACTCCACATCAAATAGGAGAGGCCATTCATCAAATTGAAGACAGCATTTCCCTAGCTTTCCTGTTTTGCCATCACTAGTGTGTAGTAAAATGCAAATTAAAAACATATTTGTATTGTTACTACTGCCTTCACTATCACCCAGATTTTGGATATGAAATGAATAAACATTTCTGAATAGCAGTAGCACAGTCTAAAGATGGAAGAGTGGCCTCTGACCTAAGGGAAATTTTATCTTTGCCTCTGCCACACCGTGGGAGGGGACCACAGTGTCTCTGTCTGTGTCTCCATTTCCCCATTTGCAAAGTGCAAGATATTGTGAGATCTTTATTACTCAGTGGTAAAGTGCTTGCAGAACTTTAGGCTGCCTCAGATGCATGCAGGGCTCCATATGGTCTTTAAACAGCTGCTGAAAACATGTCAAGGAGCAGAATTTGGCTTAATGAGGTTTCCTAGATGACTGGGTGGGTTCTTCTGCCCCAGCTAAATGTCATGGCAGGGGAAATACATCTTGAAACTTAAAATGTTCAGTGAAAACGGGACTCTCTGTCTCCTACAATATTTATTATTATATAATAGCTCTTCCTTTCAGCCAGTGGCTCATTTGTCTTCTCTGGCTTCATTTCTTAAGGAAAATCATCCAAATTCAGGGAAGATGCTTTTTTTTTTTTTAAGCCATGACAGATTCTGACCTATAACTTGGTTTCTTCCCCATCTTTTAATGCCATATATTATTACAAGCCTTTCATCTAAGAACAATAATGGACTTGGAAGTTGTGTAGAACCTTTACAAGAGTGAGAGCTAATTCAGAAATAAATTAGATGTGCTGCTTTTGCTACCAACATAATGGAATAAGGATGAGTTTCTCAGCTAGTCCAACACCCTATTTAAACTAACAATTGATTTATGCTTGCTCTGTATTTGGCCCTTCTTTCTTATGGTGTCTTGTGTGGGCTATAAATCAGACACGCCATACAACTATGCATGATCTTTAGAATAACTTTTCAGTTTAAAAAAGATTTTTTAAAATACAACTTCATTTTCCACAGAATTGTTTTGCTTTATTTGCAAAATGTTGGGGAACATTTTTGTTTTATTTATGCAACAGCACAGATGAAAAACGCAAACCTGTTGGTTTTCAGTTGCTTTTCTTTCACTGACAATTTTAATTATTTTGCAGAGTGGTCCAAACTTTTACCTAATAGGAGCATATTCATTTTCCATTATGTAGTAAAATATTTTCATTTTCCAATACTAACCACCATAAAATAGAAACAAACCAGCAAAAGAATTAAAAATATGAACAGTCATGTATTATCTCAGACTTCTCCCAAGCCCCGGTTATTACTTTCTTACACGGACTCCATTAATAATAATCTCTAAGATGTCTTAGAATCTTCCTAATTTCAACAGGATAAACTACTGCTTTTGGCAACGTTATTCTCAATTCTTTTCATACTAGCACTCAAATAAAGCATATCAGCCTGTTCTAAAATACCATTGATTTATTCTCTTACACTCAGCCAAATTAGGATAAAATTGCAGTTAAGAGTCCTTTCTTCCCCTGATGTGAGATCATTGCACATTTTACTGCTGTTAATAAACATTGTCATTACAGATTAATTGTCTTATCTTTGAGACCCCTGTGTGGTCTTTGTTCTGTGCATTGCCACAAGGTGCAGCTTGTCTCTCCAACGTCTGCTCCAGCGATGGAGACAGGAGGCTTCTGAAATGACACATAGTGAGCTGTAACCACTGAATCAATGGTTTATTGCTGGATGTTAATATATTCACACTCGGTCTCCCAGAAAGTTCCTTTTATTACATTTGGCGGAGTGCTGTGAAGATAGCCCAAAATTAATGGGCAGCAAAATATAGGTAAGCTTGTTTAAAGAAAACCTGCAGAAATTCATACTACAGCTGTTTTAATTATTGATCAGCATACATTTATGCATGATGAGAAACAGCTTATTAAAATAAACATAATTATCTAGACAGATCTGACTGTCCATGTCCAAAAGCCAGCGTGTCACCTCTTCTTTAGTATCTGTAATCATATTCTTTTTTCAATCTGCTCAACAAGCCTTTTAGTATGCAGAAACTAAGTTCACATACTTTTTGCGGTTTATCAGTGGAAATAATTGATTCAATAAAATTCTGTTGTAACCTCCTTGTTTGAGCACTCTGAGACTGATAAGTTTCTGGACTTCTCAGTCCACGATATCAATTAGTCCTATATAAAGAGTTGCTTATTTTTACCAGTAGTTTTACATAACTCAGTTTGGTTGCATCTCTCTGAGAGAGAGGTTACCATCTACCCTACTAATGGCATCTGCCCAGGGAACTGCCCAGACCGGTGTTTTTAAATGGGTCACTCTCCCACCATTCAGGCTTAACCCCACTTAGAATCACCCAGTTGCCTCAACACCACCCAGCGCTTGGCCCTGATCCCCGACAGACCCCATGGCGCTAAGAGACAGTTGTTTTCTTTCCCACAATTTTTCACTTGGTGCCCGAGATCTCACGTAGGGTACAGGACAGCTTGAAAGAGAATGGTGTTTCTATAGCCCAAGAGTGCGGGTGTATTCTCAGCTGGTCAGTTCCCCTTCCTTTTCCATTTACATTTGGTAAATACTTGGTTTCCTTCATTTTATTTGTCCGCAATTCAACAGCTTTGTAGCTTCAGAACCAAACACATGAAGTTTAAAAGAGCTTTTTATTGATTTTTTCCCTTACTTATCCCAACACTGGCTATTTATTTTACAGCTCCTAAGACGCCCCTAATATTCAATCTTTTTTCAGTGCTGTCTTCACCATCTCTACCCCCTCAGCTGAAAGGTGACTCAGATGTTACACTATGAGTTGTTTTACATTCCTTTCAGGGATATTTAGAGAGATGCTTCAGCTATAAAGACTGTAACCAGATCTCAGTCTGTCTGAAAGGCTGGCTATGTTGGCTCCAATTGTTCTGGTTAATATTCATCCCTAGCAATGTTTAGTTATTCTTTAACTGTAAATTATGTTATTCATAGGCATATTTGCTGCAATTTCTTCCATTATAAGTGACATTTAAAATTTTGCTCTCAAGGAATTAAGGTAGCAATCCCTGAAGCACTTAAAACACTGGAACATACTGGAACATTTCACCTATTATGAGCTGCAAATGTTAGCCTCTGCCATCAAGCTAACAAAGTTACTTAGAAAAGTATGCTAGCAAATATCTAAATGTACTACAATTAAAAAAAACCCAAAAAACAAATAACCAAATAAATGAAACAACAATGACCACCCCCAACCCCAAAACTTCAGAAGACTACAAACTTAGATCACAGGGGAAATGTAAGTCCACTAAGGCTATTTTCAGTTTTAGTACTTTAGCTTCCCTTTGACCATATTTCTGATGTGAATTCTGTTCTTCTTACTAAGCAATGGCAAGCTTGCTGCACAGGACTCGATTCTAAATAGAAACACTGGGAATACAGTGGGAATCCTGAAGCAGGCACCCTGGATGCTGTATGCAATCCTTGCCTACTATTTCTTCTTCCCTTCTGTTGCCTCTTCCCCTTTCGCCGCTGCTCTAAGCTGGGGCTGGCAGAGTGCTACAGTCGTAGCTGCTCCATGCAGTCAGCCCTGTTACAGTACCAGGATTCCAGTGATGTTCTCCAGCTCTGCTCTGTACACAAGTGAGTGCCTTCAAATGGCTTCAGACAGGTTCAAGGAAACTGTAAATGCAGAGATCCTGGCATGTAAATGTGCTGATCACTTTCTGTTGTAACTTATTGTAAGTATTTTGTGCTGCTTCCATTCAAAGAGAGCCCAGAGCAGTTCCATCAAAGGGACTGCTTCCCAGGAGAGGCTCCAGCACGACTTAGAAAGGATCTGTTAAACAGGATGCAGCAATTAAAAAAATCAAACAGAAAATATTTACACTTAACTATAACTACTCCCTAAACTTACATTTATACCTTTAACATTTATACCTTGTCAACTTCAGATGGAATTATTACTTAGGTTTGCTGATATAGCATACACAAAAACCCTTTTGACAACAGTTTCAGGTGTGTTGTAAATAACACCTATTTAAAACCACAAGAAGCAAATGTCAGCAGTAGCCTCCAAAGCTTTGATGTAAAAAAAAAAAAAAAAAGGCATTTAAAAAAAAATCTCTACAACTGCCACTTTAGTGAAAGATGGTGAATTAACTTACTAATTTCTGCAAGGTTTAACGCAATAGTTTTATTATTCAGAAAAATGAGCACATTCTACCACTCTACATACTTGGGAAGAGATCAAATGTAGATGAAAGGTTCCACTTCAACCTTTATCGATGTGTAAGGAGACAATTTACAGAGCTGCTCTATCTTCTCTTATCAGCAGCCTCCTAAATCTCTTGAACTGCTAATGGCTTCTGTGAAGCAATTCAGATCAGCATCTGGTGTCTTGTAAAAAACAGTGCAGCAACGTGTACTGATGCTTGAACAAAATCTGATTTTGAGATCTGACTCAAACAGAAATTTCCCATTCAAACAGCTGCAAATATTTTTTCCACCCTTTCTCTTTTTTCCCCTCATCAATTCAGTTGGAACACACAGATTCAGAAAATTCAGTTTTCTAATACATTTCTATTACATTTTGCCTTACAGAGGGGCCTGAGGCAAGGAAGTCCTGGGATGTGGCTGCTGCCACTAGCAGCTGGGCTGTTTGCCTTTATCCCTCCCTCCGCCCACCTCTTCTCTTTCCAAGAGGTAAGCGACCAAGACGAGACCATGATGGATGTGCCCTCAGCACAGCCAGAAGTGTCTGGAGATCCACCCTAACATTCCTTTCAAATAGTCTGGCTACCTGGCTCAGAGGAACACAGGAGGTCAGCATGCTGCTCCATGCTCCGTGCAGGAGGCCTACAGTTGAAAACCATTGCGTTAGCGTATTTCTCCCGTCGGTGGGACACAGTAGTCAACTGTGTGTGTGTCTCCAGACCACTGCAAATGTGAAGACAAGTTGGTTTAGCTGCTGCCTTTGGTGCTGTAAGCCAGCCGCCTTTGCAGGGTACTGGGAGTATCATCTGCTGAGCTCTTTGCAGCTCCACGGAAAGGAAGCATCTTCTAGTTGAAAAGCAGCTCTTACAGCCTGTATCGCTGTGGTATCTGACTGGGAAACCGCAAGTATTGGAAAAAAAAAACCCTTAATCAAAGGGGAAATAAATATTTCTACTTAGTATTTACATGCATACAAGTTGGAGGGGGACGGATAGGAAGCCTCTTCTCACCTTTGGTAACAACTCAGCTGGTTTTTGTTTTCAACAGAATATGGGGAGCAAGTGGAGCTGAGCAGCTTCCCACAGCTGGATGGGGATGAAAGGGGTGGAAGTGGTACGCTACAGTGTCAGACCAGGGACAGGAGAGGAGGTAGAAAATGAAGGAGGTTTGTAAACAAAATAATTATAAAAGGAAAATGCAGCTTTAGGGAGACCGAAACCATTTGTCAAATCAGCAAGCAGTCTTGTCCAGAAGAAAGGAGAAAATTGTTTCAGAAAAAACAAAGCGATTTTGCTTCAGAAACAGCTTTTCTGTTGCTGATTTGATGTCATTCTATAAAAGGTGTGAACGTAAGGCTTTACTAACCTGAAGAAAATAAATGCAGTGTTTCATTTTGAATTGAACGAAATATCCCAACTGGGCTCTTTCTTTCAATGTGGCGACTCAACCTTCCTTTTTGGTGGCGGGAAGGTACTGTGACCCACATCTGAGGTCTGGAGCCCCTAAAGGCATTCAGACTCTCTTCCCGCTACATCTGGTTCCCACTGCATCAGCATGCCCTCCCGTCACTCCTACCTAAAGGGATCTGCAAAGTGCCATGGTCATCTCCTGAAGCGCTTATGTTACAAAGAAAAGTGCACAGCAATGGAACACCAGACAACAGCAGTCACTGGGGCGAAGCACTGCGTTTTCATACCCATGTGACTGAATGGCATACGTATGTTTATATTGTTACTTGCATGAAATTAAACAGATATAGCCCCTTATGTAGTATAGCTTGGTAAAGGAATGGGAACATTGTTATCGAATTACCTAAACACTTTGGTTCAGTGCAGTTTGTCATTAACTGTCAGCAATACCTCATTGTTACATATGCTTTCCTTTTTAAACCTGTGCTTTCCACTAGGATTTAGCATACTGAACTGGAAACTGGAATCTAGACGCTCAATATATCAAGGTCAGGGATAGCAACTTTATCTGGAGGAAAAACAGAAAGATGCAATTGCAAATTCCCTCCCAAATTACTGCATTTTGGACAGAGAGTGTTTTGCAGCTGCAACTAAACTGTCCTACCTGAATCTGGGCTGTGTGAGCTGTGTGTGAATATGTATGTGCAGAGCTGACAGTATGCACGAAGCAGACACTTAGGTGCATCAAGGACTGTGTACATAATGTGATGTCTGAATAATGACCATGATGGTCAATTAACCTCCGAAAGGACACTTTAGAACTATTTACTGTGCAGCTGGCAAAAGCTACCTGACTAAGTGGCAGCCTATGAACAGAACTGTCCGCTTCCTCTGACAGCATTAATTGCAGTTCACATCATCCAGCACCACCGTGAAATGGCACGTTGACTTTGCCTCACAGGTCATCAGAAGAGCAACTTACACAATCTAAAAATCAGGTGGATGGGTATTATTCTCCTGGTTTTCAGTTGTCTTTTCTGAAAGCAGAACCATTTTCTTGGATTATAGACAGAAAAGCTAATCAGTTAGAGTAAATTGAGGTTAGAGTGGGCATTTTAGTCATTCAGTTACAGATGAACGGTCTGGTGAGGTCCCCGATGACTGGAAGAGAGGGAACATAACCCCCCTTTTTAAAAAGGGGAGGAAGGAAGACGCGGGCAACTACAGGCCAGTCAGCCTCACCTCCGTGCCTGGCAAGGTCATGGAGCAGATTCTCCTGGAAACCATGCTAAGGCACATGGAGAGCAAGGAGGTGGTTGGTGACAGCCAACATGGCTTCACCAAGGGCAGATTGTGCCTGACCAATTTGGTGGCCTTCTATGACGGGGTAACAGCATCGGTGGACAAGGGACGGGCAACGGACATCATCTACCTGGACTTGTGCAAGGCATTTGA
>WHYT01016761.1:74086-92547 GCA_009806455.1 Tetrax tetrax | reverse complement strand
AGAAGAGGAGGCTCCAGGGAGACCTGATAGCAGTCTTCCAGTACCTCAAGGGGGCCTACAGGAAAGATGGGGAGAGGCTGTTCAGTAGGGCCTGTTGTGATAGGACAAGGGGTAATGGGTTTAAATGAGAAGGAGGTAGGTTTAGATTAGATATTAGAAAAAAATTTTTTTACAATGAGAGTTGTAGAGCACTGGAACAGGTTGCCCAGAGAGGTGGTGGATGCCCCATCCCTGGAAACGTTCAAGGCCAGGCTGGATGAGGCTCTGAGCAACCTGATCTCGTTAGGGATGTCCCTGCTTCTTGCAGGGGGGTTGGACTAGATGACCTTTGAAGGTCCCTTCCAACTCTAACCATTCTATGATTCTATGATTCTATGAATGTCACAGCACATTTAGATGATCCACTTGCCAAACTTGTGAAGCTAAATGTGTTACGTTAACATTACTTTGTAAATATCTGACACATGCATGACAGCTGTATCTTCACATGCTTTCCTCAATTCTTTTCCAAGCAAAGCGCCCCTTAAAATCCACAAGGACATTGCTTCAAGAGGACTGAGTCAAAGACAGAATATTTATTTGCAAAGGCAGCTTGATTCAGTGTTCATCATACAACACACAAGTATCCAAGGTATGACAATACTCCTAAAACCTTAGGCTTGATTTAATTAACACTATTACACCTTAAAAGCACTATAACAAACACATGGGAATAGCTGAGGCAATCGTCTTCCTCTTTTTTGACTTAAACTAGGGAATAATCCTTCACTGAAGAAGCGTCTTTGGCGCATCCTGATTTTTTCATGTACCTTATCTCTTTTATCGTCACTCTGTCAAAGCTACAGTGTAATGTCTTCTTCAAATACTGTACTTGTTTGTTAATCTATAAAATAGAAAACAACTTATGAGTGAGGTATTATTTTTAATACACTATTCATGTAGAAAGCAAATACCCGATAGGGGACTCATGGCATGAAGGATTAGACTCGTTGACCCACACAGCTCTCTTTCAGTTCTATCTGCCTGTATCCCCGCTCCACTATTTACATATAAGTTTTATTTACATGTAATATAGCCTAATTTTTTAAGTATGTTATGGGCATAAAATTAATGGGACATCCATTTTGCAATACTAGCTGTCACAGACACCTAAAATTATTTTTGTTATTAATATGCTTGCTAAGTTTGTAAAAAATCAAGCTTCAAGTACTTAGCATTCAGATTGTCCACAATATCTTAATTTAATTACTTTCTGTCTGCTATACAACCTTTAGATGCATGATCATGTATTATTATTTCAAGACCTCTGTTACAGTTGATGTACGAGATGGAGGGTGGAAGGCAGAGCCTTGATAATGAATTCAGTTTCTGTATATTGGAGATCTGTCTCATTGATTGCAGAAGGTGGACACCGTGCAATTAAGTTTTGGATCTGATTCTGTAAAGCACCACCTGAGAAAAAATGGCCTTAACACATTTGATGCTACAGTAGTGAATATGTTTATTAAAAGAAAGGTCTTTACTTCCCACCTAAGAATCCCTTATGGTTATGGACTACAACTGGTCATAAATTTGTCATCAAAACCATTCTTCACCTATAAATTGACTTTTGATTAACCATAATTTTTATGAAATATTCTTTATATAACCAAGTTCATACAATGAAATAAAATTATATAGTAAAACCTCAGTTTTTCAGCATGCTGTGCTACATCTAAGAGAATTAGCTCTCAACTCCCACTTCAGTCAAGATGAGGATATGAACAAGTATAAACATATGTTTCTTTAATTTTGACTCTATTCCATTTAATCTACCGATCTTCCAAATGAAACACTTCAGTATACAGATCCCATGTTTATTTGAGATAAACAAAATAAAATACAGTGCCCAAGAAGAAAATATAATTGTAAAACTCATCCAAGTATCCTCATTGCATCTTCATTGTTTAGTATTACTATTATTACAAAGGCCTTTGGTGACTGTTAATAATGTAGCAGCTTTGTTGAGCTGATTAACATTGTGATCTGTGCTTTCAAGCTGTACTGGCTAAATTGTGCTAATAGATGCTTTACTCTGTGGGCTTTTTTAGGTTCATGAGCAGAGAATTACAATTTCCAGCATTACTGGAATAGCAAACTGTCTTTCAGTTTATCCCTTCAAAGTGCAAAAGATGACATCTCAGAAGTTCTACCAAGTCAGATAAAGCCCCCAACTAAGATTCTACTGAGTACTTTTTTTTTTGTCTCAAATAACTAACTTTTTCCCATAACATTGTGTTTTCTGTTCAAAAGATATTAAAGGCTAAATTTAGTTTCCTGAAATAGGATTAGCCCAAGCATATTAGTATTTTCCTCGTAAGCCTTTTAGGGATGGGACTGTGGTTTCTTTTGCATTTTTATACAGCAAAGAACCACTTCTGAGTCTTTTATAACATAAACAAAATAATGGTAACAATGCATAATGACTAGAACGGGAAATTTAACAGAAACATTCATTCTATATTTCAAGAATAAGGCACACAAAATGCCCAAAGCAAATAGAAAAAGGAATTTACCTTAAAAACCTAAAAAATTTATTAATGATGAACAAAAGAGAACATCTAGGAAAGACAATATAAACAGTAGAAGACAGACTGTACTCCTCACTGACAGTAATTCCTTTCCAGGCCTGTTTTTGGATTGTGCTGAGATGCTTCAAGAGGTAAAATCTACTGTGAACTGATGATACATCTGCCTAGAATCTGTTACTTCCTATTTTAAGAGTGCTCATTTAACACTTATTGGATCAAATTCTGCTTTCAGTTACACAGATAACTACAGATGAATTCTATTGATTTCTTTGAAATTACTTTGAGCTTGCCTCAAATAGAAGTTCTCCTAATGTCATTATTCTAAATACATGGAAAAGTGAAGAGGCAATAAAAATGTATGATTTTCTTTTAACTGGGCTGGTCTATGGCATATTTCAATTGTGGGATCTGTGTAGCAAGAATGGAATGTATTCATAAACTAAACACTAAACTGACTCCTTTGGGAAAAAAAAAAGTAAATTATTGATATTATTAAAGCAGATTAGGTTTTGGATTATTTTTCTTCACTTGTTTGTTTCTGATGGCACAGGTGGCATTGTATTTTTATGCAATCCTTTGAAAAGTAGGAAAATGGCTGTTCTCCTTCAAGTTGTATAACCACTTTGAGCTTGATTTCCTTCTGGTGGGGTATTCCAGGACAAGGCAAAGGTACCATTTTATTCTGCAATACATTGTGCAGTTAATGCTGAGAATGTAAATAAAGAGCTTCCCAGCAGATGAATGACTGTTATCACAAGGCTTCCCCAACTCAAAAAAGGAGGTCCGACGTCTTTGTCATGCTTAGACCCACACTCCTACATTCATTTTTCAAAGTAAGATTTAAATAACCCTATGTATAGCAAAGGGATCTAGATTCTTATAAAAAGGAATTCAAAACAGGTAATCATATTTTATTTTGCGCAATTAGTAACTTCTCTGTCAATGCCAGAGGGTTCAGTGGGAGTTTCATGTGTAAAAAAATGATCTTCATCTTATTTAGGCACTAAGGATTGCTAACAGTAGTATGAACTACAGCTCTACCAAAATAGTTTAATTTCAAAGTTGCCCAGTTTTTCTAAACCCAGACTTAACCTCTGCTCTACTACATCAGATTTACAGTGAGATAAGGTAGGAAAATCTTAGTGGTATAAAACTCCTGTGGCAGAGTAGGGAATCTGGTCAAAGACCCCCTCTTCATCATTTCTCTCTTCATCATTTGCTATTTCACAGTAACATGTAAAGCATGCCTCCTTGCTCTAAAAGTAATGAAATTACACGCAGGAAGGGCTGCAGCATGGTTGTCCACTGACAAGGTTTCCCAGTCACATGTTTGACCAGGGCATGTCAGGATCTCAGTGCTAACTATTCCTAAAGTTGTCCCACACCATGCCAGATTTTTACAGTTTGTGCTGCAGTTGAGAAATAAATCTCTATGCATTCCCGAGCATTCAATTTCCATGGCAATTGTTGAGACTGGAAAATAGGAGGGATCAGACTTTCTCACAAGATTTTACATGCTCCTTGGTTCCTCTCAGCTCCAAACTGCCAAAGGAACAGTCTCTCCTGTGGAATTCTGCTGCCTCTGTTTCTGGTTGACATGAAGAAGTGTTGAGGTATGTGTAAAAAGTTAACTTTCCCCCCTCCTCCGCATCTCAAATAGCATGCAAAGTTCAAATGCAGTCACAATTAGACGTCGGTTGTAAGTTCTCCATGTCCTCACTACAGATATTTCATTTCTAAAAGCAGCCTGTTAATGTCAAACATTTCCATTCTAGCATTCAGAGATTATGAGTTTATTGCAGCAGCTGTAATCTTCATGTATTTTAAGAGAAATATATTAGGAGACATTTTAAATGCATTTTCCTCTATTAACATAAATCTTGGCATCTTGTGTAATAAAGTCAAATAACAGGGCATAAATTACTCTCAAAGTCCTGAAATAATAAAGAAGTCCTAAAGTAAAAATAAAATTAAATTAAGATTTCAGGTTTAAAATTTTGTGTGGGCATGCAATTCCTCAACACCAGGTACTCCTTCTGTCATCAGCATACAAAAGCTGAGGCACTAGTAATGAGACACAAAACTTTTCACCAGAAAGTTAAATCCCTGTAGCTCCACAGCATGTGGAAAACCTGAGTCTCCCCTCTCTGGCTGCTTCTTGGTGGCTTGTGCAGAGCAAGTTTCAGGGAGAAATTAGAAACAGGTTGGAATCTCCTTATATTTGCATTTCATTTTTTCTTTCCCCCTCTTAGAGTAGCTATAGTCTAGGCTGCTCAGGCCCAAGTTCAGCCTAAACAGCTCCAGAAAGTTCCCCAGCAAATGGTCTACAATGCAGAAGGTAAAGAGCGTGGTCAGCGCACGTCTATGCACCACGGGTTCACAGCTGCCAGAACAGCCCACAGGGACCCTTGGCAACTGTTCCACTTTGCCAGCATGAGCTGGCCCCAATACCAACAGTAATCAATGCACAAGCTGAAATCCCACTCCAGCCCCCCCCCCTTAAGATGAGTTTAGCTGTCGTCCTCCGTAACAATCTCTTGCAGTCCCAAGCTCTGACTCAGCCTGCCGCCCTTGCTGCCTCTCCAGCACACCGCACATAGAACCCACTGTGGTGAGCATAAAACACCAGGCATGGGAGGGAGGGCAGGGTTTCCAGGGCAGGGAATAAGCCGTGAAGAGGGACCTCCCTTCACTGACATGTGTTAGCAGTGGTTGCAGGGCACGTCTGGCTGGAAAAGCTCTCGTGCTGGATGTATGCTCTGGGTAGCACATCACTGGCTCAACAGCTGTCATCAGTGCTAAATGCATCTTGGAGAGAAAAATCTCCAAGGTGTCATTTTACCTTCTGACGCACATGTGAAAACTCATGTTGTTGACGCCACCTGAACGTGTTGGATGCCTACTCAGGATCGTGGCTGCACGTCAGCAACATCTCTCAGCACATACACACCACAGGGTTGAAGTGGTGGATCTACTGGGAGGTTTGAAGGCAAACGTGTTCAAGTACCCTTCACATTGTTTAAACCCTGCACAGACGATACTGCAGCTGTTAGGAGAAAACAGAAATGGTAATTGATAATGATTCAGCTAAACATTTGGGGAAATCCCTTTAGTTAAAGTCCCCAGATTTGCCCTTAATTTATATTTAGTTAGATTGTTGCCATGCCTTAATAAAATAATACAGGGTTGTTAGGGATTTATTTATGGAAACTTAATTTCATTGCTGTGAGATTACAAATAATCTGTTGCATACTTGATTATTTCAGATGCTCTGGTTTATATAAACTTCTTTTTTTCCCTAGAGTTAAATTGAATGGAGGCTATCTGCAGGGAGCTTCAATGGAGGGGATATGTGTTGGAAATGTGATTACTGTATGTGGTGACAAACTTGAGTACCCAGTCTGGCTGGTTGGGAGTCTAGGTTGTGGGCTTTGGGGAAATAAAAACTGGTTCTGGCCTGTCTTCACAGGTGTGTTTCGCCTTGCCATCCAACAGAGCAGCCCTTCACTGAGCATCTGTTCTCAGACTTCCCACTTGGCTCTCCAGAAAGCAGCCTTACTGCTCACATTAATGGGACTTCAGGGACACTGTTCATGTACGCCCAGTTTGGTATGTACTGAAATGTGACCCCCTGCCTGGCCTAACAAGCTTAGCCCACAGCTGAACTGAGTCCACAAGGCCAGTGAGAACCAACCTTTCTGCATAGCACAGCTCTACGGAGGGGTCCCAAAGATGCAGGTATATAGAGGCACTCTCTCCCTCCATGCCTTGTGCAAATACTTTGTGCTTCTTTTGTCTTCTGCTTGCTAGACCTGTGTCTCTACTAGCTGAATAAATAGACCTTATCCCAGGAAAATAAGCCCATAGGAAGGCAATAAAAACAGAAGAGGCAGTATGGGTGACCAACCAATCTGTTTGTCCTGGTTTCTTAGCTTGATGCTGAGGAAATGTTATGAACATTATTTCCAACAGAAGTTGTTTCTGTGTGCCCTTAATCCCAGTTTTCCTTTATTTGCCACCACTTTCTTCACCCATTCCTCTTGATTTGATGCCTATTTGTGTTGAGCAGCCTATCTGATGTTTTATTTATTGATTACATTGTTTCAAAATGGAAATATGAGATGAGGAAATTTCAGAAGAAAGACACTACTTTGCGAAACACTGTGTATGTGCTGAAGTCAATGTAGTAAAGCTCTTGATATAGTAGCAAACCCAGTAATATTTTTTCTGCCAACGAGCAAGTCTTTGTGTGCATGTCAAAGCACTCACTCTCCCACTCTCTCAGAACTTTCTCGCACTCTTAGACAGAAAGCCAAAAACTGAAATGAAAATAGAGTTTCAGGGGTTGTACACCCTCCGTGCCTGAAAGTGATCTATTTTTGACTCTCATTATCTCTTTCTCTTGGCTTGCTCGAGTGTATTTTTAAAGCATTTTCTTCCATGCATAACATTTCATAAGGAGCCAAGTTAGAATAAGGTCTGCAATATGTAAGGCCTGAAGCTCTAGGTAGCCATTGTAGCTTCTACAACAGGCTCCAAGAGGAAGTAGTGGCAGGTAGGATATTAAATTTCTCTCACAGATGCCAAATGAGAATCCTGCTAGAAGCCCAAACATGCACAAGATCTTTTCCTGCAGAAGCTCTTTATGCCATTCAGGGATAAATAAAGGGAAGGTGAAGCATGAAGGGACTTCCATAAATTCTCTGGGCCAGACAGCTGCATTGTCATGTGTGCTATAAAGCCCGAAGGAGTTGAGCTCTGAATGTTTTTGTTTATGTGGCCTTACATGGTCCAAGCTGCACCATAATCCATGCTGAAAGCAGGTGAGTGGTGGGCAGTGATGATGCTGTTACCAGCGTCCTGTGATGGCAAGTGGCTTTGAAGTTGCAAGGCATCGTACAGTCTGGGTCAACAACTTCATCTCACTTCTCTACTTGCCCTTGTTCTGCTTCTGCTGCAAACTGCCTTATGCACCCAATGGCTGTTGTTGCCACCATCAAAATCAGTAAGGACCAAAAGAGAGGCACTGTCTCTGGTTGATCATTTTCGCCCAGAGTATTAAAGAAATGGTGAATGTATTGTGTTGAGCTCTTCCTCTTTTACATTGGCTTTATTAATAAATCATTGAAAATAAGGACCTTGAGGTCATCAAATCCACCCTGTAAAAGTTCAACTATATCTATTCTTAACGGATGTTTATCTTGTGAGTAAAAGCTTTTCTGTGACTCTTCAGCCTTCCCACAGCAATTTGTTCCAGTGGTTTATCATTCTTGCTGTTAGATGTTTGTCCTTAAAGTCTAACTGAACCCTCCTTACTGCAAATTTAAGGCCATTGCTTTTGTTGTACCCACAACTGCCTTTTAAATATTGGAGAAGGCTACTCATTGCTTTCTTGGTCTTAAGTAGCTCCAAGTAGAGTGGAGTGATTATTTAACTATTCTTACAGATGATCCTCTAGTTTAAACATATCGGTATAATATTTTCCCTATTTGCCTCAGACTGATTGACTCATGGTCATAGCCTCTGATTCATAAAATAGTTTGGGTTGGAAGGGATCCTTAAAGGTCATCTAGCCCAACCCCCTTGCAAGGAGCAGGGACATCTTCAATTAGATCTAGTTGCTCAGAGCCCCGTCCAACCCCAGTCTTGAATGCTTCCAGGGATGGGGCATCCACCACCTCTCTGGGCAACCTGCTCCAGAGTTCCACAACCCTCAGTGTAAAAAACTACTTCCTTATATCCAGTTTCAATCTCCCTCTACTTTAAAACCATTAGCTCTTATTCTGTCATAACAGGCTCTTGATAAGAAGCCTATTCCCATCTTTCTTATAAGCCCCCTTTAGGTACTGGAAGACCGCTATCAGGTCTCCCTGGAGCCTTCTCTTCTCCAGGCTGAATAACACCGACTCTCTCAGCCTGTCCTCATAGAAGAGGTGCTCCAGCCCTCTGATCATCTTCGTGGACATCCTCTGGACTCTCTCCAACAAGCCTATGTCCTTCTTATGTTGGGGGCTCCAGAACTGAACACAGTACTCCAGGTGGGGTCTCATGAGACTGGAATAGAGGGGCAGAATCACCTCCCTCAACCTGCTGGCTGCACTTCTTTTGATGCAGCCCAGGATGTAGTTGGCTTTCTGGGCTGCAAGTGCACATTGTTGGCTCATGTTGAGCTTTTTGTCCACCAGCACTCCCCAGTCCCTCTCTCTAGAGCTGCTCTCAATCCATTCTCTGCCCAGCCTGTATTTGTGCTTGGGATTGCCCTGACCCATGTGCAGGACCTTGCACTTGGCCTGGTTGAACTTCATGAGATTCTCATGGGCCCACCTCACAGGTCCACCTCTCCAGCCTGTCAAGGTCCCTCTGGATGGCATCCCTTTCCTGCAGCACATTGACTGCACCACACAGCTTGGTGTCATCTGCGAACTTGCTGAGGGTCTACTCAATCCTGCTATCCATGCTGCTGACAAAGATTTTAAACAGGGCCGGTCCCCATACCAACCCCTGAGAAATGCCACTTGTCACTGGTCTCCACTTGGACATCAAGCCATTGACCACAACCCTTTCGTGTGTGGCCATCCAGCCAATTCCTCATCCATTGAGTGGTCCATCTGTCAAATCCATGTCTCTCTAGTTTAGAGACAAGGATGTTATGCAGGACAGTGTCTAATGCTTTGCACAAGTCCAGGTAGATGACGCCATGATAACCCTCAGATCCTGGCTGGATAAAGTGATACCCAGCCAGACATCTTCCAGGCTGTGTTTACGTCATTAATTTCTTCAACCTCTGTGCCACACTTTCTACTTCTCTTGGACAACAACTCTTTTCTAAATAGAAGTGGTCTTTTTCTTAAAAGAATGGTCATCTTACACCACTTCTCCAATTCACCAGGACCATTTTGAATTCTTATTCTGTTCTCTAACACACATCTTGTCCATCTCAATTTAGTAGCACGAGCATATTCTCCATACCATCATCAAAATTATCAATTAATAAACTGCAGTGTTCCTGTCAGAGGTCAAGGGCTAAGAAAGGATATTTGCAAACTGACCCATTGTCTCTCTGCCACTGCCTCTCTTCTCTGTTTAGTTCTTTACCTGAACCTTTTTCCAGGCTGGTCCTCTTTGAGGCTTCCCTGTGCGTGCACTTTTCCTATAACTAGGACGGAACTGGGAAGAGCTGCTTTTTATGACTTACTCAAAGCTAAGTGTCTCAATCATTGAAAAACAGTCCTTGATCTCACTGCAAAGCACAAAGGTACTAAAGCTCACTTGTTTCAGAATAAAATAGCAAGTTGTCAGAAATATATTTGCTACCTCAGATTAAATCCAACTGTGATTTTAGGTTTAAAGTTCAAATAACTTCTTCTTTTTCATTCTTCTGAGCACCTTGGTGAGTGATGCACTCAGTCTTGCCCAGCACCCAGCTTAGTTATGTCTTGGTTTTATTTCTGTTTGCTCCTCCTGACCACAAACATAAGCCTGGCCAACACAAAGGAACACATCATTGCTAGCAAAGACTGGATCAATAATAACTACAGCAAGCAAATGTAATGAAGTTAATGCAAATAAGACTTTTACACTTGAGCTATTAATGAGCCTATTACACTTGAGCTGAGATGCTGAGATTAAAGCTGAGATGCAGCTTTCTTGGAATTTGCACTGGGATGAAGCAGAATGGGTCATCCTTGGAAACTTCTTGCACTTGAAAAGTGAATTTCTAACTTCTGACATTTTGTTATTTCTAGTGAAAATCAGCATTTTTCTTGGAGCTTTGACTCTTGGTGTCACACTCTGGTCTCCACTTTTATTACTAAGCAAGAAATTTATGACTCTTGGTGATGAAGATGAGATAAAAAATGTAGCCAAACACATTACAAAGACTGAAAAATATAAATATGAAATACAAGTGACTTTTTTTTTAATTTAAAAACTCAGTTCCACTGGCTTCTGAAGTAATTCCATTATTTGGGGTGAAATCTAGGTCATGAGTTTTGAGTCCCTGAGGTTGGCAGTATGACTCTGGCCTGTAGCTCAAAATGTAGCCTGCCACATGCATTTTGGGAATACATTACCGTTGTCAGAATCACACAGTGTAATATAGCAACTGCCCAAAGCAAAACAAAACCAACCCAAAATACTTCAAGATACTATAGTCATTATATCCATCTGTCTAGCTGTTATAAACTAGTTAGCTGAGGTGCTCCACACATTCTAGTTGCAATAACTTGCCATTCCTGTTTATTTTTGCAGGTGCCCTTGAACCAAGTAAAAAAAGCAAAGTGGCAGAGGGCTGAAAAGTGGACAATTTGTTTGCAGCACACAGTGAAACAGTAGGTCCTTTTCTCGAACCCTGAGAAATGATACATGAACTGCAGTGAAGAATTTCTGGAGCTGGTTCAATTCATTTTGACACTTTGGGGAATACTAATTGAGCGTTCAATAGCTTCAACACTGTGGGAGTGGGGTAAGCCAATCCTGGAAAACCATCAGCCATGGGGAAACCAATTTCCTCTCTCAAACTTATTGTTCCTGTATGTCAAAGGTGATCCCAAGAGATTCTACTTGTTGCTGACACATTCCAGAAATCATTTAGTTTTCCCAGAGCTTGTGTTTTTTTCTTTTTCTTTTAAATCAGCAGAAGCAGGTGTGAGAGTTAAGTATCACAAGGAGAAAAGAGAAAGCTGTAGCTTACAAAAGAAATGTTGAGAAAAGAGGCAAGACAGCTAAGAAAAGGCAAAGATGCCAAACCTGCTGGTTTCCACTGTCCTTGGAGTGCTATGCTGTCCATGTATATATATGTGTACAAATAACAAGTATATCTGCAAAAGGATTATTTACTTGACCGGTCTCTCTGCTGATATGTAATAGAGTAGCTCTGCTGAATTCTTTAGAATTACGTATTTGTTAGATCGTGGCTGCTTAGCTCACTACAAAACAAAGAGATAGATGGTCCTTGGAACGTGAAGCTATGAGATAAATGTTGCTGGCCCTCAGCTGCAAATGGCCTTCTGCTGAAGATGTGAACACCCCACACAGTGAGGATGTGCCAGGTCTAGCCTTATTCTTCAGCTGTGTTTGAGAAAATATCAGGAAATAAAAGAACTATATTAGAAGTAAGACCCTGCCTATTTCTCGTTAGAAAAACCTCCCCCCAAAACAGAGTTACATGCCTGTCTCTGAAAGGATGAGTGAAGACCCTTGACAGTCACAGGCACTTTTCATCAAGCAGACATTCCATCAGTGAACACCCAGAATGAGCAACAGGCATCTCCTAGTTGCACTTCTCTTCCTTTTCTATAAAGCAACTGTTAAAAAGAAAACCACACAATTATCGTATTTGCATAATTCTTGTACAAAACTAGTCTCTCAGCAGTTTCAAAGACGTTGCTTCATCTCCCTTCCATTTCCTGCAGGGATATTAGTGTCATCTGGAAAATCTAAGTCCAGCTGACAATAAATACTTGGGTGAAACTAATAGCAACGGAGCAACAGCTTTTAAATACTCTTTGTGCTTCTTGGTTAAGAAGCCAGTATTAAAGATTTACTGTGTGTTTCTCCACTACATTAAAAGTCTATACTTTAATATTTTAAAACTTCTAACGTTGTGTGCCAATAGTATCACATCTGTCACTGGCAACAGTACCCGTTCTATCGCTGGCAGAATTCAGCTATGGGAAAACATACTGTGGTTCTCCTTGTGTTGTGGCACACCAACAGTCAGTCATAATCTCTTGCCTACTAGGTATTATCCCTGAAATTTCAACACATGAAGCTATTCCTCACTTCTGTACAAAGTTTACTAGTACTGTCATCACTGTTACTTCAGGATCTCACGTTAATTAATTTATCCTTACAGCACTCCTTCGTTAGATGCCAGATTGTCCAGAGAGCTCAGACTCAAATTTTTGAGTGCTCAACACCTAAATTGGAGCCAGACTTTCAGAAAAGCTGGGTTCTCATTTAGGTTCTTAGAGAAGGAGCAAATTTCCCAAAGTTCCCCACAACCCTCACAGCAATGCCTGCTGCGCAGACTGTAAGACGCTGAGGACCCAGTCGGCTAAGCTTTTTTTCCTACATATGAATATTACATCTTGGTGCCTAAATGGGAGGTGATTTCCTTGTAAAGTCTGGCTGTCAGAGTGGGAGGCTGAGATCTTTTGAAAATCTGGATTGCTTTTGTATGGTTATCACTACTTTACAGAAGAAAAACTGACAGCGAGACCGCAGTGCAACACAGCATTTGCATAACAGGTGGGAACAAAATCAGAATTCAGGTTTCCAAGCCATCCATTTCTGTCCACATATGTTCTTGCAAATTGGCCTGCAGTATGGCTGGCTTACAATAGCATATGTGTTCAGCTCCAGTGAGAAATGCGTGTCAGCAGTGTGCAAGGTAGGCACTGGCTAAAATGCAAGCTGAAAAGCATCCTGCATGATGACAGAGCTGCTGTATGTGACACAGGGAATGAGACAGAATTAAGCAAGTTCCTGGAAAGCTGCAACATAACAACAGTATTCTGCCCTCCTCCTACTCAAAGGAGCTGAGAAAAACAAAGAGGTACTGACTATCTGTGCTTGTGTCTCAGAATCAAAGCAATCCTAGGAAAAAAAAAAAGGTTTTAGGTATTATGTATTTAGGTTTTACTAAATACAACCTTTTACTAACTCTGGTTTACAGTGCAAATATCATGCACCATGACGTAGATTCATCCACTGCAATTCCACAAGCTGGTAAGGTTCACGCCAGCCACCACGGGCTCCTGCTCAGGACAGCCCCTGAGTGGAAGAAGCCAACAGGACTGAGTGAACTCATGAGTCTACACGGCACAAGTATATAGTGCTGATTGACACAGGGGCAGAAAGCAAGACTGCGCAATAGCTCTTGGTCATTCTCACTGTTCACTCATTAGGTTGCCCTGGTTTTGTTTTAGAACAGGCTAACTAGCTACCTCCACGACAAATCTGCGTCAAATGGAATTAGACCTGAGCTCTTTGGTGCCACCAGGTCTCAGGCCTAAGAACTCACGGACTCATAGAATGGTTTGGGTTGGAAGGGACCTTCAAAGGCCATCTAGTCCAACCCCCCGGCAAAAAGCAGGGATATCTCCAACTGGATCAGGTTGCTCAGAGCCTCCTCCAACCTGGCCTTGAATGTTTCCAGGAATAGAGTATCCATCACTTCTCTAGGCAACCTGTTCCAGTGTTCCACCACCCTCATTGTAAAAAATTTCTTCCTTATATCCAGTTTGAATCTACCTCCCTCTGTTTTAAAACCATTATCCCTCGTCCTATCGCCCTCATCTTCAGGTCTATTGTTTAGCAGTATAGGCATAGTATAGGCATAGCCACAAAGCCCAAAACAACCAGCCTTGCTAACAGGCAAGGTTGTTGTTCAAATTCTATTTCCCATTTAGTGCTCACTTGGTGAGATCTGAACTCACTATTTCACACGAATAGCCATGCCCAAGTTAAAATCCCAGCACAGCCATGGCCAAAGCAATGGCAAAACTTAATGATTTGGTGGTGCAGGACTTCAGCTCAAATTAAAGACTCTGTAATTGGTTAACTGTTATGAATACTTGGTAAGACATAGGAGACAATACCTATTGTTAAGTTACCTTATAATGCTTTCCCTCTTTGAAAACATAAGCAAAGAAAATTTTCAAGCATTCTTTCTCAAGCTCTGGTGATTGTAAGGCACCTATTTTTAACTTTTGGTAAAAGTGGTTCAATTTATTAGGTACCGGAGCAAGATGGCAAGGGCCAAACTCACAGTTGTGCTAAGCATCGATGGTGCAGGCAGAGAGTGGCGGTTGCTTGTTGTGTGTAAAGGATTGTTGAAGGATGTTTCAAGGTGGGTCTAAATTCTCAAGCCCAAAGTGGCAGTACTTCACAGCCTCCCATTAACTCTGCTGCTCCCAGTCATGTATGCAGTTCCTTATTCATTCCCTCTCTCCATACGATATCTTACATTTTAAAAAAATACTTCCAGTCTGGCTGTTTAATGTGACAGATGGGAATACTCTGGCAGCTCCCTTCTGGTGAAACATTTATAAGGTGTTGTATGGCTTCAGAAAGCAAGATATTAGGGAAGGGGGGAAAGGAGATAGAGGGAGGAGCTCTCCTATTTTAATTTCAAGCAGCAGGAGCCCAAGTAGAGTGAGTCATAGCTCTTCAAATATGAATCCCAAAGCAAAGAATAAAGTGGAAAGCGGAGAAATATAGATTAGGTGGCTAGAGCAAACTTAACGCTTATAATCACTGTGGACCTAGATGGCAATTTGTTTGCAAAATGCCACACATGCCCACAGGGGACGGGATGCCACACACGGGTGTTTTAGCCATTGAGGGAGGTAAATCAATGCTTAACACCATTAATGGGGCCTAATTCAGCAAGTGACTTGGGACGTGCTGAATACTGAGCGTGTGAGGAGTAGTACTGATGGGCTCCAAAACAGCCGAGGGACCACAGCTTGTGTTCGTGGTTCTGCAAGGAAGGAGGATGTATGGCTGCCAAAGGAAAGCTGCCCTCTTCACAGCCAGCTGGGATGTTTACAAAGTTTAGAAAGCGGGAACAGTAATTACCATCATACTGAATAAGAAGGGTGGGCAGGGAAGATATTTCTGGTTTTCCTTACACCCCCTCCTAGCAATATCACTAACACGAGTACTCCCATAATGCGCAATATAATCGTATCCCAGCAACCGTGCTGAAATAATACCATTTTGTACTTTATGTATAGAGCAGTACCTGCGCAAAACTCAAAGCCCTTTACAAAAACGACAGCTATAATATCCTAAGGGCTAATTTTATAAATTAGGGAGGCAGTGGAATACCAGTGATGCTTTTGCCAATCAAACAGAGGAAACAGATGTGTATTCTCCTGCAGTCATTATTTATTTATTTTGGCCAAGAGCAGGTTCCAGTATGCCCTTCTGGACGGCTTCACCACAAAATCAGCCTTGATTACCTGCATGGCAAAATAAAGTTACGTTCATAAAGAGACACTATCTTTCTGTGTTTTGTTACTTGATGCTACTTAGAGATCCAGAACTCTCTTGGTCGCTGTGGTCCAACATACCTTTAATCTTGTCTTTATTTTGCCACTGCCAGATGGCACAGCTGGGTATGCTTTCCTGTTTGCTTAGCTGAAGCTTTTCCACTTTAATGATTACTAGAACTGCTGAGAAAAATTCCAGCAGGGTGGGTTTAGTTTTTTTTTCCCTCTTTTTCCACTAGCATTTGCTTACTTGTCAAAATCGAAACATTTTGAAGACACGGTTTGCTTTGACAGTTTTCCTTCACAACCCAGGAAGCATTGGGATCAGTCAGCACAAAGGCTAGGTTTCTTAGGGCTCTTGGCATTGCACTGCCTGTGGGGAAGACAGCCAAGATGTCTGCTCCAGAGTCCTAGTCCCATGGCTTTTTCTTTTTATAGTGAATTTTAAAATATATCTCTTGTCAGAATAATAGCAAATTCCAAACCATCTAAATTCTCTATTAAGCAGAATCACTTTTCAATGTAGAACTGCAATATTTATGCCCTTAACACCATTGCCAGCAGCACCAAAATACAAAAGAGTCCTATTTGGAATATGATCCAACACTTACTTATATTACAAATGGTAACGCAGTGTCTTTCTAGAGCACATGTGAAATAGAAGGTCTCCTCTCGTTGATTCATTGCCACCCAGATGACAAAGTCTAACTGGAAATGAATGTGCCTTGTTAGATCTTGGATATATCCCAGATGCTTCTCACTGTTTTTTCCGATCCAAATACGCTCCAAATTTTAACAGCCATGGTATTTTTAGACCTCTCTAGCATCTTCCATCTCAAGAGCTTCATAGCAGGCTTCTGAGGTGTAGGAAACATGACAAGCCCCCATTTTGCAAATGAGAAGGCTGAAAGCAGGAGGTTGCCAAAGATCACACTGAGGTTCCAAGGCAGCGTGGGGAAAGCAGGACAGATGGCCACCCTTGCAGGAGAGAGGAGCCGTGTTATTTCTGGCACACTCAGGCGCCTTCATTCTGCCAGCCTCCACTCTGGAAGTGGGATGGCTATAGGAGCCCTTCATTTTCTGTCCAGAAAAGTCACAGCTACTTTGTGCCATGAAACAGAATCCTCACTTTTCCCCTAAGAAGGCTGCATTTCAGAAGCAAGCAAAACAACGTGCTCTGTGTGGCAAATGTGCTAAAAGGGAAACATTTTCCTGGCAAAATACTGACATCCCTAACTGTGCAAACAGCGAGCAGACAATCTCCCATCCCTCTCCACCCAGCTTCAATGTCCCTGCCGGAGGGGACATGTTAAAAAGCGGTGGCTAATCTGGCTAGCATGAGCCACAAAAACATAAGCCACAAAAGCATGAGCCAACTGCCTGGTCAGTTGGCCCTTGGGGATGTGAGCAGCACCGATGCTAGAAGCCAACACAGAACCACACTGAGAGCAGAGCTCCACATCCCTGTTGTGCTCCAGCTGTGACCCACGGGGATTTAGAGACTAAATACTTAATTTATCCTGCAGAAAGAACTGTAGCGCTTTCACAGGAGCTTGATATTGTGCAATGGCATTCATCTTGCAGGGTACAGAGAACTCCAGCATCCTAGGCTGTTACCATTTATAGCGTTTTGAGAATCAGTGAAACATGCCGTCTGTATATCATCTGTTACCAAGGTCTGGAAGCATTCATTTCCAGATAGAAGAACAGCTGTAGTAAAGTAAAAGTTGTAGTAAATACATGGCATATAGCTGCATGCTACATTAGAATTGCTACGAAAAGCAAATCAACCACATCCATTTCTTCCAAAACCTCCTGCCATCTGCATGCTAAACAATGATTTAATTTTGCTGGTGGCCTGGCAGAACTTCTTTCTCTCAAATTAGTGGGGCTGCACCTGCTTATTCAGTGCTGGTGAGTTTGACTTACAAGCATAAAATTACTTTTGCATCTCCAGGTCTGTTTCCATTGCAGTTCGTGGACTATGAATAATTAACTACAGTCATCTGCAACAGAGACATCTGCTTTGGCACATGAATTCAGTTTTCAAGCTGCAGCTGAATTCAGCATTTCAAAATTATTTCAACTGAAGTCTTCTAATTCTCCCTTTGGTTCATTTTGGAAATATAAGAGGTGACAAAGATCTGCACTTAGATTTCTTCATTATGGCAGGACTCTTAAGTGCAGTTAAGTGCTTGTATTATCAAAATTAATCAGTAGGGGAACAGCAAGCAAAACCTCCTCTTGCCCTACTAATTCTTGTGGACGATAAGTTTGTTTCGCTCAGAAACATTCTTATTTATAAGCATTTCCTTCTCCCTTCCCATTTATAGCTTTCTAATTCTCTTTGATGTGGTCTTTAATGCCCACTGACTGGCATGACAATTAAGGAGAAACTGGCTGGTTTTGAGCTGTTTGGTTGTATGCTGGAAAAAAAGTGAAACCTTCTGCCTGTCCATCTGCAGCTATGCTGTGTAATGCCAGTAGAAGAGCTACACCACATGAATCCACAGTAACAGGACATCAAAACCCTACAGTATATGTGATCATCATGAGTGCCAAATGAAAATGGAGAGTGAGTGCTGTTGTGGTTTTGCTTAGTGAGGGGGGCCTAAGGTGGTAGCTTCTGTAGGAAACTGCTAGAAGTCGGTCCCCTTTGTTCAGTCGACTCGGACGGGCCTATGGCGGACCTGCTGCTGGCCAAGGCCAAGCCAATTGGTAGCAGAATGTTCTATGATATTGCCTCTGTGTTAACATATTTAAGAAGGGGAAAACAGAAGAAAAAAAAAAAAGAGAGAAGATGTGAAGCAGCTGAGTGGGGGCAGAGAGGGGGAGGCGTGAGCCTTGTGGGCCTTGCAGGCCTCACCCTCTGGCCTCTCACCAGGCGGCC
>WHYT01016761.1:36515-67934 GCA_009806455.1 Tetrax tetrax | reverse complement strand
TTACTTTTGTGTTTTTTTTTTTTTTTTTTTTTTTTTTTTTTTTTTTTTTTTTTTTTTCCTGTGGAACTGGAGTGGGTGGTGTTGCAGAGGTTGAATGTTTTGGTTATTGAACTTGCAATAAATGTGAAATGATTTTGCTTGTACTTTAGAACAAAATATATGTGAACATGAAACACTTCTAGAGAATAAAGCACTCTTTGTTAACTTAGACACTTAAGATCAACTCCTGGGCTAAAAGTGTTTCTTCTTCTGGAGTTAGACTGAAGCAAAAAAAAATCCATTTTAACTCCATTTAATGAAAATCTGCTCTTGAAAAATAGCTTTTTATAAAGAAACTGTAACTTTTGGAATAGGACTATGCATGCACTACTTTCCCATATACAAACTGTACCTATACTCAGGCCAGAAGTGTTAGACTCAGCAGATCTGAGTCTGGTGATGGAAGAAGAGAAGCACAGAGGCACGAGTGCCCTATGGGGCCATGTATTGAGGCCAGCAGCCAGAATCCTCTGTGTCTGATCTCTGACAGGAAGCACTTGTACCCATCCTTCTATATGAAGGCAGAGAAGCCTGATGTGAATGCCCGTTTGAAGAGCATGGGTCAGACCTTTCGAGACTTTTTGCAGCCCTACTTCAAAAGCCCCTCCCACCATGTAAGCCAGACATTTTGTCCTATTTTTCTAGCTTTGCTCCTAACTTTTTATCCATACTCAAGGCTCCAAATATCCTCCTTTATTTGTTGTTGTTTTCCAATGCCTTTCCTACATGCTTTGGAGCACAACCTGAGAATCCAATGCATGTCAAGGTGTAGCCTTACCACCTTAATGGGAAAACTCTGATGTGATCTAACTTACGAGTTATATTCAGCTCCAGTCATACAACTTAGGTTAATACGAACAAGAGCTGATCTCCCCATGCTGTAGTCAAATAACCCTTGCGATGATGTAGGAAACTTATCCTAAATGATCCTAATTCATTGTGATGTGTGTTTATAGGCACATGTGCCCTCAGCAGCTTCTCATTTTTTGTACTACTTTGATTATATTTTTTTAATTTACTTTGGCCTAGCTGATGAGAAATAGGCCTGATTCTATGGGTGGGTCCGATAAGGTCCATCAGGAGTTGAGTGAAGGACCACTTCGTGCTTGTGGGGAGAGCACAGCACACTACCATCATGAGAGCTACAGTGGTAGGAAGATATGGGAGAGGTTGTCTTTTCTCCTGCAGCATCCTCCTTCTCAGTCTTACCCTTGGCAGCAAGTGAGCCATTTGAATCTCAAGCTGCTGCCATGGGCAGCACTGAATGACAAACATAGGAATGAAAATGAACACTGAAGGCCATCAAGACTGTCAAACAGGCATCTCCAGTGCAGGAAAGTTTGAACAATTCTCTGCTTGACATACCACCCTGAACAAGTTCTTTCCAAACTTTTGAGAGTTCTTTGAGAACTGAGAGGGTTGGGGTTGTTCAGCCTGGAGAAGAGAAGGCTCCAGGGAGACCTTACAGTGGCCTTCCAGTACCTAAAGGTGGTCTACAAGAAAACTGGAGAGGAACTTTTGACAAGGCCATGTAGTTATAGGACAAGGGGCAATGGCTTTAAACTGAAAGAGGGTAGGTTAGATTAGATATAAGAAAGAAATTCTTCATTATGAGCGTGGTGAGGCATTGGAAGAGGCTGCCCAGAGAAGCTGTGGATGCCCCATCCCTGCAAGTGTTTAAGTCTGGGTTAGATGGGACTGCGAGTGACCTGATCTAGTGGATGGTGTCTCTGCCCATGGCGGGTGAATTGAACTAGATTGATATTTAAGGTCCCTTCCAACCTGAACTATTCTATGAAAGGTCTCATAACTTTCATCCAGTCCTCAGCCCTGAAAAGACTGGAGTTCAGCTAAGCTCCTGTCCCACAAGTCAGGATTGTTGCCTGTGACTTCAGGTGCTCTGCTGTTCCATCCCATGCTGTGCCTGCACTATTGATGGAGCATTGGCCTGGGAGGCTTGCTGCCTGCCCACGCTGTTAGATGCTTGTCTGCTCTTGAGTGCAAACTCTGGACATATACAGAGCAGAGTGGAAATAAAACTCAAGTAGTCTATCCTAGCCTGGTTATCAGGTGTGCCTCCATGTGCTATGGATCTGCTGCAGACTCAGTGCTTTGTGACAGTGCTTCCCCTACAGGCTTCCTTACTTTGAGAATGAACCTGCCCAGAAACCATCAGGTGGGCAAAGCTGAATGGCAAAACACACTTAAATAAGCAGCTTCATCCTAGGACCTGCAATGCAAAGTAGTAGGTTTTTGGCCTATGCTTCACCAGGCATCAGAGATGTAGCACTAACATACAAAGGCAATGCTTTTCTGTCCCACTCTCTGGGGCTAAGCTGTGCCATCTGTTCCCTCTGTGTGTTAGACATGTTACAGGGAACCACCAAGCAGTGCAATGTGGTCTTAGAAAGTGAGAGGTAGGGTGGAAGAAGAATTGTTTCCAACAAGGGCACAGAAAAAGGAGACCAGAAAGTGAAATATGCAGGAGTGTGTGAACGGTTGCATCCTACCTGTCTTTGCATTGTCTGTGCCTAGCTTGGTGTGACTTTCATTATGGTGTCTGTGGTAACTCTAATAATAGGGGTGCTGGGGAAAGGACGGAATATAGGAACTGAAGAGGAGGCTGAGGAGAGCAATGACAGTGAAGGAAAGCATGTGAGGGAACCCAAGTGAAGAGATGCAGCCCTTGCTTACTACACACTGGCCTTTTTTGCTTATCCAACCCAAGCAACATGCAGATCCTAGGAAAAATTGCTTTTTGTAAATGATTTGATGCCATGAAAACAGAGGTGGTGCCTGGCTGCAGTCAACAGAAGGCACTGAGAAACCATCCTAGGTAGAAAATGTTCTTTACATAAGGTTTAGTATTTGGGCCTGAACTAGTCAGTGGGGTTTTTTGTTGTTTTTCTAGACTTTTGGCTTGACTCATTTGTGCATGGCCCTTCTCCAAGAAAAATGTTACGCTGTTTCTATGGGATACACAACAAATCAGAAAGTGGTTTTTTTTTTTTTTCAGGATCTGATAATCCTACTTCCCTTGCATGCCAGTGTATACTACTATGTGATCTAGTAACTAGCTGTTAGCTGCAGGTACTACATTTTGATCCAGCAGCCACCAAAAACCAAAGCATGTGAATACCATGTGATGTCTAGAAAATATGGACAACTTTTAGAGTTCAGCAGCACATGAATTCCCTAAAGACACAAAGCCTGTCTCAATAAGACACACAGTATGCTGTAAAAAGGTTCAATCAGACATATGCTAGAGAAGGGAAGACCTGAAGAATGATACAAGATTCAAGTAGGTGTCAGAAGGTCTGAAAGGTTGATGTCACCTTGCCTTGCTTCTAATACAGTATTGTTTCTCACCAGGTTCAGCTAAGAAACTGGCTCTTCTACTGAGTTTAGTCTCTACGCATTCCAATGCTGGTCTTGAAAGTCTTGGTGATGCTATCTGAAGTGATAATGAAGTGTAATTCCATAGTCCTGAGCTCTAGCTAAAGAAAACTATCTCATTATCTCAAACCACCCCTGCAAATCTTGATGCAGAACCTGTAAGAATAACTGTGTAAGGCATTGCGCTCCTCCAAACGGGGAATATGATCGTGGTGGCTTATAAACCAGAATGCAGAACTTCACTTTGAGAGCTCCACATTTAGGCAAGTCATTTAATACCATGCAGGCAATACTGTAAGCTTGTGTTATTTCTGGATCCTTGATGTGGAAAATGGAAGATACACAGCTTGAGCTCTTGGAGCTGTACTTTGAGCACGAACAAATACCTGGAAAGGGATTCAACTAAATCATAACAGACTAGGATTAAAATCAGGACAGTTGTTCAGAGAACTATTCTAGAATAGTCCTTATGCTCCACGTTAACGCTGTCCCTTCTTATTTCAGAGCAACTTCCTTGTCTTCTGGAGATGCCAGCCCAGTTCTTTGCAGGATGTGCTCATCTTGGAGCTGCCAGTCATTGCAATGCGTTGAAGATGAATTAGGTTTAATGTACTTCTAAGGTTGCACTTGCTTATCTTTGTCCATTAGGAGAACAAATTGTGCACACCTTCCCTGACATACCTACAGCTGCAAAGCCACCATATATCCAGGCAGTTATACTGGGGGACGTGCACAGCAGTTTTAATTATGTCATCATGCTCAAGCTGTCTCGACTAAATAACTACATGGAGCAGGGTGTGTATACAGTATTCCTTACTAGCAGACCTTCACACTTACAGTAAAAGTAGGGATGCTTTTTGCCAAACTCCTTGCTCTGCAGTGACTTCTGGCTGGTTTCCTGTCTATAACCTTGGTTCTTGAAAGGCAGAGTTCTTAATTCTCAGTGCACCCTGATGCTCAAAGGCAGGCTTAATGTCTCAACCCACTTGGTTGCCATAGGAAAAGGGCATCAGATATACAACTAAGGGCTAATAAGTACCACTGGGATATTGAATGATGATTTCTCTCAACCATATCATTCTCTGGGACAGAAGCTTCTACAGGGGAGAGCTATTTCAGATGAATGCTTCAGTGCCAATGGGAAAAACATAGGGAGAGAGTTTAAAATGGACTGAGAGAAAAAAACATTTTCTTTAAACCAACTTGCTGAGTCTCTTGCATTCCATTATGAAACATTTTCTAACCTCCTGCCTTTTTAAAGCAAGCATGCAAGCCTGCCCCTCGCCACATAAAGAGCAGAACGTTCTTCTACTTCTATCAGAAGCCAATGTGCTTCACACTTTTCAGAAGGGTCCTAGCATATTCCTGGGTCTGGTACCAACTGTGTCGACCCTCTGCTCCAAGGCAGCACCAATTAGCATTACTGGCATTTAGTCTTGATAAACTTCAGTGCAAACTACTGATCTAGCAGTGACAAACTTGTACTATAGTAGGCGGTATAGTATCCAGCCTGTTTGCACAGGGATCTATGGATGCTGATCTGCTCTTTAACACAAACATGCTTAAATTTGGAACATAGATATGCCATATCCAGCTGAGGCTACAAAAATACCCTGCACAGGGAATTATCATCCAGCTATCTACTGTCAGCACTCTCTCTTCTAGAAAGAATTGTCTTTGAAAGTGCCAAGATCCCATCCTCTGAACTGCACAGACTTCCTAGCAGCATTAAGTCTTGGTTACTTTCTCTGGTTGTGCTTGTGGTGTTTGACCATATTGTTCTTTCAATGTGCTGCAGTGAAGGGATGTTGTGGTTTAGCCTCAGCCAACAACTAAGTACCACATGGCCGCTCACTCACCCAAAGTGAGTGAGCCACAAGCCTAACAAAAGGCTTGTGGCTCCAGATAAGGACAGGGAGAGATCATTCACCAATTATATTCATGGGCAAAACAGACTCAACTTGGGGAAAATTAACATAATTTATTAACAATCAAACTACAGTAGGATAATAAGAACCAAAACCAAATCTTAAGAACATTTTCCTTCTACCTTTCCCGTCTTCCCAGGCTTAACTTTACCCTCAAATTCTCTGCCTCCTCTCCCCAGCAGTGCAGAGGGACAGGGAATGGGGGTTGCGGTCAGTTCATCACACATTGTTTCTGCTGCTCCTTTGTCCTCCATGGGGGACTCCTCATACTCTTCTGCTGCTCTTGCATGGGATCCCTTCTACAGGAAGTGTCTTCCACAGACTGCTCCGGTGAGAGTCCTTCCCATGGGCTATAGTTCTTCACAAACTGCTCCAGCATGGGTCCCTTCCACAGGGTGCAGGCCTTCAGGAACAGACTGCTTCTGCATGGGTCCACAGGTCCTGCCAGGAGCCTGCTTCAGTGTGTGCTTCCCATGGGGGCTACAGCCTCCTTCGGGCATCCACCTGCCCCAGCTTGGGGTCCTCCATGGGCTGCAGGTGCATCTCTGTTCTTCTGTGGGCCTCCATGGGCTGCAGGGGGACGGCCTGCCTCACCATGGGCTGCACCACGGACTGCAGGGAAATCTCTACTTGGGCCCCTGGTGCACCCCCTCCCCCTCCTTCTTCACTGACCTTGGTGTCTGTAGAATTTTCTGTCATGTATTCTCACTCCTCTATCCACTGCTGCTTTCTCCGGTGGTTTTTTCCCTTCTTAACTATCTTTCCCGAGAGGTGCTACCACCGTCACTGATGGGCTCAGCCTCAGCCAGCGGCAAGTCCATCTTGGAGCCAGCTGGCATTGGCTCTATTGGACATAGGGGAAGCTTCTAGCAGCTTCTCACAGAAGCCACTGCACAGCCCCCCTGCTACCAAAACTTTGCCATGCAAACCCAATATAATGTATTTCAGGCCAGCATGTCCTAGCCATGTATGGGCTTGTTTGCCTAGTGACTTTTTGGGGGCAAAAAAAATGCCTCAAAAGTGAGGTGGGAGGGAATGTAGGAGCACTGGAATATGTGTTGTAGGATATAGTGAAGCATCTGAGTAGTGGACTCTGGTTGCCCCATGCAGAAGCACCCAGAATTGAAGGCTCCTTAAATCCTAGTATCCTCAGGATTCATCGTGGAGAATGTACTCTGAGTGTCCATGAGGTGCCCAGTGAATAGATAGGAAACTTGACTCTAAGGACCCTGCCAGAGATGTCCAGGCAAGATGGTGAAGGTACAGGTGAAGAAACAAAGTCCTTAGCTAAAAATATTCCAATTGTTGGCTTTGTCTCCCCTGGGAAAGAGGAGCTTTTCCCATATTCTCCCTTCCAAACATTTCTCTAGAATGATGTTTCTCAGCCTGTGGTTTCTGAATTGCTGGTGGTTTGTGTGACATCTGGAAGTGGTCAACAAAACAATTGACAAAAAATGGAGGGGGGGTGGAAATTAAAGTGAAAACAAAGATGCCCTGTGTGCATGGCAAACAGAATGGGGTGGTGGTGGGGAAGCATGTAAAGCTAAGCATAATTCTCTGGGGAGTACTGCAGAAAGATTCTTTTTTTTTTAATACAAGAAAATTACTTTGACATTAAAATTTATTGAGGAAAAACTAATTTGGAGGCCAAGGAGTAGACAGCAGTATAAGAAATACCATCTGCTTTTTCTCCCAGTAAATGAATTTCTTCAGCAACCCTAAATTCTGTTCTATATAGTATATGCTGATATATCTTTTATTTCCTCCAAACAGTTTTTTACACAATTATAACCCAAGCTGACACGCTTACATGTGGAGCCTCGCATTGCTGTGATATTCAACTACTTAAAGATCTGAAAGCATTTATCCTCCCCAGGCTTTGTTGAAATAATGATATATTCTAATAATCAGGTTAGAGGCGAAGTGACTGACCTAATGTAATGTTGTACAAGAAATCTGTGTCAGATAGGAAACTTGAATTCAAGTCACTAGCTTTCAGAGTAAGGTATCCGTTCCTTAAAGATAACTACATCGTAAGACATGGGGAACCAAAACAAATTAGAGCCAGGCAAATTTTGATAGACATGATCCTGTTTTCCTTGCACTGGTCTTTCCCAAATAAAGAAGGAAGTTCACCTCCCATTAAGGCTACTTTGCATCTTCCACAGTATAAGAAAAAGCAAACATACAGCTGTTGCCACACAGCAGCTAATAAACTATGGTGTGAAATTAATGCCTGGCCCACGATTAGTTTTTCATGTAACCCTCACTGAACATTGTGTTGCACTTGTAAAAGCAATGTTCCCTGCAGATAGAAAGTGGGAGAACCAAACTGTTCGGCTGGGCTGATATCTAAGCCTTGATTTGGTCTTGAAGCCAACTCAAATGGCAAATCTATCTCCAAAATCAGTGGCCTATAACATTAGTGCAAGCAAATGGCTTTCTTTTGATATATAAAATATGATCTATAGAAGCACACAAACTGCAGAAATGGCTTGTAAGAAAGGCAACAAAGAAAATTCCTCACAGAAAGTGCATTTAGGGAAAGCACAAATATTCCCCTGAGTCATAATTACATTTCATTTCCATATATTAGAGAAGGAGGAGAAAGAGGAGGTGGTTGTGGTTACAAACGAAACGGGAGGTTCCTCTAGTAAAAACTTCAGATGAGCAGTTGCTCCTTCAGGCATCTGCTTGTAGGAATATGCCAGACGAAAACTTCACATCCATATGGTGCACTGCAAACAAGGCACCCGTCAGTATATAAACATCAGCTGATTTTTGCACATCTTTTTCTTGTTTGCCTTACAGCAAACAGTAGAGAGAGTCCTCTAATCTCTGCAGAGACTTGCTGGTGCTTACCATAATGAAAGAGGAAGCAGGAAATAACAAGGTACTATATTCTTCAGGGCCTGGGAGAAGTTGAGGTAGCAAACGATTAAGTGACTTGCCAAGACCACACAAGGACTGAACTATCATCGATAACCCTCAGGCTCCTATTTCTTAGTCTGCAGCTCTCATTAGTAGATATAGGACTTCTCTCATTAAAACTAGGATTGCTCTACGTAAAGCATAAGAAAACTTGGAAACTGCATCAACGTACCCACTGGACATCCAGATAACCTCCTGGCTACCTGGCACCTGGGGACATAGGCAAAGAACCTATTTTAAACTCAGCGCCTCAAAATAAGCCACCTGTGCTTTGACATAAGAAGGCTGCACACCTTCTTGTTTTAGTGACTCAATGTGTAGCCTTCTTAATAGAGGGACTTACAATACCAAGGCTTGTGTGTGCAGGTCGGTAGAGCTCTTCTGAAGAATACTGTTGTCCTACAGGGGTTTTGATACAGAGGTTTTAAAGTGCTAAAGTATTTCTTTACAGTGAGAGAGATCTAACATTTCCTCTGCTTGGCTACAGTCAGATTAGGCTTTTTATGCTTTAGAAATTATTCTTAGGAGTTTGAGTGCTGTTTAAAAAAACAAAAACCTGACCATCACCCTACCAGCCCCCTCCAAAAAAAAAAAAACCCAAACGAACACCACAACACTTTGAATAGCTCTAGCTTGAAATTTTGTTAGACTTCTAGATAAGCATGTGTGTTTGTTATCACCTCTCTTATGAGGTCTATCCCTGCTTCCAAGGCTGTCAAGTGAAAAGGATGCCCTATCTTATGGCCCAACAAGCACAGAATGGCACCTTCCAGATAAAGTGCACTTGCAAAAGAAAGGAGCCAGGCAGAAGCAGAATAAAACAAGCCAACAACTTAAGAATCACATTAAACTAAATGTACCTGGTCAGATTTTGCTCTCAGGTTCACCAACATCAGTTTGTATGGTCAACTGCTGTTGCAGAATCTTGCAGCCGACAGAATTTAAGACACAATTCATCAGTTCAGCCTCAAGAAAAACCACCCCATACTGCTGTGACTGTGGTGGAAGGGGTTCGCTGCCAAGAATACAGATTTTTAGTGCCAGTATTTGGGTTTTTATAATACCTATGCTGACTATTAGCTACTAATAAGAAAAGGGAGTCTTCCAGGGACAATAGCACGTAAAGTTATGGCACTGTCTATGTGATTTGTTCCCTGTAGCACAGGAGCATACGAAATGCCCTCCTGGGTCAGATCAGCAGTCCATCTTAGCCAAGTGCTTCGTCTCCAACAATAGCAACAGGAGATACTGTTTAGGGAGAGCATGCAAGCCCGGCTGCTTTCTGTGGTCCGCTCCTCTCATTGAGACTTGTTGAATTAAGGATGTTAAGGCACATCCCTGCCTTCTGCTTTCAAAACCCATTTGTAGATCTGTTATTCATGAACTTGAGTAAATCCTTTTTGAACTTGTTGATGTTGCCTGTGCTTTAAAACTCTAGCAACAAGTTTCAGGATTTCATTACCTATTCTGTAAAGAAACACTTGTTTGTATCTGGTTTAAGCCAGACTTATGCTAGTTTCATCAAATGTCCTCATACTGTAGTATTCAACTAACTCTGTGTTCATTTGGCCCACCATTTTAATGGTGTGTAAACCCTGACCATATCTTCCCTCTCCCTTTTGCTTTCTAACTGGGGAGTCCCTTGGTTTTTTCCCCCAATGTCTCATTGTAAAGCTGCTGTTACATTCCCTTAATTTCTCTTTCTCTCCTATCCACCTTGACTGCAAAGCTTAATTCAGTCACAAATGAGCATCTTTTTTACTCTAGCCAGACTTGTGAGAGCTACCTATTCTGCAGAAGCACTTGCAGAACTATGCATCACAGGAGTGCAGGAACTCCTCTCCACCTTCACCTCCTCTTAGTCTCTCCCCGGGGAATTTTCTCTTTATCATCCACACTTTGCACTTGTATGGCTGCTTCTATTCAAGGGCATCAAGCATTTCCCTAAGATTAACAAAGCCTTCTCCTCATATCTCACCACAGGATGGTGAGTGAGGAACCCCAGAATGACAGAAGTTTTCTCAAGGTTATATAATAAATAGCAGCAGTATTAAGAACAGACGTTAGAAAACTAGGACCAAAGTCCCCTGCTGTCAACCATAGCACTCTGTGGTTCATCTCAAGGCAGAATTTCTGGAAAACATTTTAGCGTGACATTACTTTAGAGCTTTATACCAACCTGGCTTCATACATTTCAATATTTAACCTTGCGTTTTTTTTCTGGCTGCTAACTAACTATTGATGTAGACACACTTGGACTTTAGAACTGTCATTCATTTGCTAAGTGCAAATAAACATGATCCTTGTACTTGTATTCGTATTAAAACTATTCTCTTTAGCAGTTAAAACTCACTGAAAGTACCTTTGGATATTCACACCAACTTGTATGAATGACACTGCAAGTCCAATTATGATTCTCTGGAAGGTGTAAAAAGGCAAGAGGATGCTCTCTTCCTATATCATAGGAAGAAAATTATTAAATACTCAATATCAAACTAGTAAAGCAATTAACTTTTTATCCTTTCTAAACAGATTTTAAGCCCATTGCTCAAAAAGGTTCAAGCTCACAAGATATGTCACCTGTATCTTTTCTTACATAAAAATACAGAAATATGTTGAGGGAAAACTTCCACGAAGAAATTTTTTTTCAAGGTATTTTTGTAAATTTTTTGGTAATGGTAGGTCATAACATGTTTTTAAAAATCTAGGATCTGGAAATTCTCACCTGGATATAAAGGCATCCTGACTACAGTGAAGGATGTAACACTGACAATTCAGGATTCAAGCTTTCATATGCTTAGTTCCCAGGCCTGTGCAACTGATTGTCCAAATGTCACAAAAGAATGTGACATTCTGGATCTGTAGACAGCTCCTGTATCTTTGCTAAAGATCAGGCTTCTGTCACTCATAGATGTAAAATTAATATGCCTCAGGGTGATAAAAATACTGTTTTCATGCTCCTGCAAGCCACGGTGGAAACAGTCAATAAGGCTTTCAGAAAGCTTTGAGCAGGAAAAGGCTGACACAAAGGCATCCAGTTTGGAAGGACGTGTCCTCAAGAAAGGCAGCAGAGCTGTAAGACCTCCTTTCCACTGTCCTTCAGCAAGAGACACCTTGGAGGGAATGGAAAGAAAAGGGATGGTAATGGGGAGGCAGTGGAAATACAGCAAAACACCCCCTTGTAATAATGTGTAGAAAGCCTAGGCAAGATACAGGGTATTTCAGGCCCTTAATCTCCTACGTACAGGGACAAACGCTGAAGGGGAGTTTTGCATCACCTAGCAGATACACTAGGCAACAGTCAGAATCATTAACTTAACACTTGCATAGACCAGTGACGCTGCCCTTTCAACAGATCTTAGCTAAGTTCCACATATTTAAGGGCTTAAGCAAACAAAGGTACAAGTTTTATTAAGATATCATGTCATATGGGATCAAGAACTACACACCAACCCATGCCTCTTTTTTGCTTTTCCCTGAGTAATGCACAAACAAAAGTCCAAATCTAGATAAACTGCCAGAAGTTTAGGAGTTTGTCCAAAAAATATTATTTTTTTTTTTTTTCAAAAGTCTGCAAAATTGGCCGTACTCTCACTGGGACAACAGATATTCCTCATGTCAGCTTCAGACAAGGTGAAAAATACAATTCAAACAGCTTCCTTTAGTATTGCAGCACCAAAGTAGAAAGCGGAGAGTAAGGGGAACTGAGGGAAAGAGAGAGGAAGTTTCTTTAAAAAAAATTGGGTCAAACTCAGCATCTGAGTGAACATGAAATTGAAGCTGCCCTTAAATGGATTATTTTTCACGCAACTTGTTTTAGCAGCAGATGAACTCCAGAACACTAATTTCGTTCACTTGTTGCATTTGGGTAAAAACACATAGCAGAAGAGATGATCTATCTGGCTCTTGTGTAGTAGGGCCCTCACAAGGTAATATAAGTTTGTTTTAATGTTTAGTTATTCACTGTGTACACTTAATGCTCATCTGTGACATGTCCCCACACAGTACATGTATTTTTTTTTTATATAAATGTTCCAGTCAAGACTGCACTAATGGCGTAACATGGCGCCTGTGTTGGTGGTAAAAGTGTTGAGCTTTGCGGGTGGGATGCTTTTCACCCCTAGTCTAAACAAGGCACCAGCAAATCCATCAGACGAGATTTATTTAAAAGATTCATCACATTGCTGCTCTTTCTGCAGTAAAACAGGCTATAAAATTCCACCAAAGCTAAATAAGACCGTGTTGCTAAACTGTAATCTCAGGCTAAACAAAAGTTTCCTCACTGCTGTGTGAGTGCTAAGTCTTGGGGGAGGCATTTGGATTATCTCTCATTTTTTAGAGTTTTACGAGCATCTAGCTAAGATGAAGACCTAGAATTAGGATGAACATCTAGAATTAATTTAATGTACCAACAATGGTGTCTGGGCCTGCTGCTGCTGCAAGGGGTGTACTCAGGGTATTAAAACTGTTGCCCCCCAAGCTGCTCGCTGGCCTACTTGAAAATTGCATTCAGCCCTGCACTAAAAAAACATCTTTTTAAATAAGAAAAAAAAATAAAAATCACTCAGAGGCCACAAGAAACACAACTCAATGGAAGTGAGTGGGGAAGAATAACTGTTCTGGAATGGCTTCTCTCTAGGATGTTAGACAAAATAGAAATATAAATGATACCCTGATATCCCCTTAGTGGCTTATGTTTGAGAAGAGGTCTTATGAAGGTAGGTTTTTCTCTTTTAGTAGCGCTTCAGTTTCTCAGATTCATAAACTAAAATTTTCTCCTGAACCAGTGAGGTAAACCTCAGCCCTGCTCTTTGGATTATTTTTTGGGCTGGTGAGAGGTGTTGGCTTGCCTGCTGGCCCTTGAGACAGGAGACCTCTGCTTATCCTTAGTCTTCACTACCAGACAGGCAGTCGTGGGAGGGAGATCTCCCTTTGCTGACGTCTTGCAATCCTGCCCAGGAGGGAAGCATCTTTAAGTGGGTGACACTGATTCATTCTTTATTTCTGGTTGCACTGGATATAAAAAATAGTGTGTAAAAAGCTCCATCAAAGCCTAAGCGTGGAAGAGAGAAAGGCTCACACTGATGTGCAGAGACTTAGATGCCAGATGAAGTAAAGCAACTGAAATTTTGCCACCGATCTCTGAGTCTGGGAGCTACATTTTCAGCTTCCAGAGACAAATCTGTTTCAGATAAAGTAATGGAAAGGAAATTTTAATCCTATATTGCTGTTTGCTTTTAATTTCTTGGGACTTCTGTCTCCCATGCACTTCAGTACTTCTTCACAGTGCCTCTGTGCCAGCAAAAAGGAAAATGCAATAATGCCGGCGTGCTCTTTTTCCCTTACACGGCTCCTTGAAAAGAAAGGTAGTCTTGTATCCAGAGCTGGAATGTTTTCCATAAGGATAAACTCACAAGGAAAATTTCACTCCCAGCTCCAACACGTGAAACACAACTCAGGACTTCCAGAGGCACTGGCTCGCTACCAAACATAAGTATACTTTCACAAGCATAGCAAAAGCATTCCCTTGCTGACATGCTAACCCCCCTCTGTCATATTTTGAGTTCCTGCTCTGGGGAATGATGATGCTAGAATACCTACGTGAAGTGGCTGCAAGAATATTTTTAACACAGACACAACTCATCTTTTTTCTAACCTTGTTCTTAGAAACAAATATATTACTTCTGCAGACATCTTCCAAAAAAAAAAAAAAAAAAAAGCAGCCTGAAGCAGACACTCAGCATGGAAATATCCACCCTGAATAGTTAAATCTAAGCAATGTCCTAAGAAACTTAGAGAGGCCCTGGTATTACTCTAGTACTACTTAAGGCTACCTTAAATAGCGTTGCTTCCAGCTCCACCTGTCAGACTGAAAACTGAGGCCTACAGATGATGCTCATTCTTGTCAGAGAAAGAAATGCAGGAGCCACGCCGACTTCACTTATACAACTCAGGATTTTGAGACAGCACAGCTAAACAGTTCCTCTCACTGAACCTGTGACCTTGATGCTTTGTGTGCTAGTAACTAGCATTGTCTCCTCAGTATTTTAATTGCCAAAGTTCTCAACAAACGGCTTCTTTTTTCCACTGCCCTGAGCACTCTGAGCCAGGCTCATCTAGAAGGATCACCTCATCGCTGAACAGAAAAACACTGCAACTGTGGGCATGTCCTTGCTGTCCTGTGATAAGAAGCACTCTGCTAGGTTCTTGTATCTAGGAGATCAAGCCAGTAGGTTGTAGCAAGCCTGGATTTGTGCGATTGAAAAATCTAACATGCTGATTGTGGCAATTTAAACCATGCGAACAGCAGGAAAAGAGTCCTTGGTGCAAGGAGTCAGAGTCTAGATTGAACTGGAGAGGTCTGGGTTGGGCTCCTGGCACAGCTACTGGCTTGGTATCAATTAGTTCATGTCTTTGCCCAGCGCCTGTCCTCAGTAGGTGAAATATGTGCTACTGCAAGGGTATGTTAGTGCTGCACTGTTTGCAGTCTATTGCTGTTGCAAGACAGGGTTGGAAAAGAAGTCTGAACTACAACTTTTTCAGATGATGGACTTTGAGAGAATTTGTAAGTGCTCCAAATTCTAAATGCAAAACAACTCAGCACCTATGACTGAGGAAATAATATACTACGTTCTTCCTGAGGTCTACAGTTTTGTCCTTACAAGGTTTACTTTTAAATGGTATTTTGTCTTTCAATTCATTATTCTGTCTTTTCAATTCATTCTACAACTACCTGAAAGGAGGTTGTAGGGAGAGGTGTGTTGGTCCTTTCTCCCAAGTAACTAGCAATAGGAGGAGAGGAAATGGCCTCAAGTTGCGGCAGGGGAGGTTTAGCTTGGATATTAGGAAAAATTTCTTTACTGAAAGAGTGATCAAGCACTGGAACAGGCTGCCCAAGGAAGCAGTGGAGTTATCATCCCTGGAGGTGTTCAAAGAACGTGTAGACATGGCACTCCAGGACATGGTTTGGTAGCCATGGTGGTCTTAGGTTGATGGTTGGACTTGATGATCTTGGAGGTCTTTTCCAACCTTAAAGATTCTATGATTTTACTACTTTCCGAGAGAGTCTGCTAGCACTGGGTGTGGGGATGCCCCAGACTCCTGCCGGAAGGAATCCCTGGGAAGTGCCATGGAGGGACAGCAGGCATGGTCCGTGGAACTGACCTTGCTCTCCACGGACCTGCTCCGAAGCCCACAGAATTACACATATGCTTTTCCACTGACTTCCACTGACTTTGGATTGATCTCTAGATGTCTGTCAGTACTTCTTAATTGTGAAAATACTGCTATGTAAAGATGGTAATTCAGAGGAGACCCAAAACAGTATTTTTCTGGAGGAAGGAGAAAAAAAGAAAAAAAAGAAAAGCCTCGCTGTAAATCACTGCAGATTCTCCTGAATCAATTCTGTTCAAGCCACTGGAGTGGCTAAGGCTGAGGAAATTTTCTCTTAATTAAGAGATTTAAAAAAAAAAAAAATTGCAGAAATACCCAAATATTTACTTTCTGACCATTCCCTCAGTGAGTGTTTTGAAACTTGCACTTTCCAGATCTCCCAGAGCTGCCTCTGAATAAGGAGAGTCTCCTTTAAACTTAGACCTCCCTAGTAGATTATCACCTCTAAGGATAAGAAAACAGTGCAGAAATAGCAGCACCAAGAAGCAGAATTCAGATTGTTTGAAATAAAATCTTACCTATATATCAACCTCTTCCTGTCTGTGAGGGACACAGCATTTGTTCAGGGCACTGTACAAGGTTATTTAGTCTAGCATTTTGTGGAGTCTTGAATTAATTTAACTAATAATCTTTAATTTCCCATAACTAATGTTCTTCAGCTTTGCAAATAATCCAATGAAATTTCCATTTAGCTTTGAAGAGTTGTAAGAAAAGCTCACCTTTCTGTGACTTTGGTTTTTCATCTTCCATGAATGTTAACTTAGATTTTCTTTCTAAAACTGTCTGCATCTAGATTTCCCCCCAGTATGTGCAGGATCTCCTCTGTGCAAGCTCTTAGTTTCTTTGCTATTCTGTTTTCTATTCTCACACCCCAGTCATCAGTAAAAATATTCATGTTAGCTGAGAGTCAGCAGAAAGCTCTGTATTTTTGTTCTGATCTTCATGTGAATTTACAGAAGAAATTGCATCTTTATAATTGCTATTCCACATGCTCCTGTTAACCTCTATTCTTGCAAATAAGTCACTGCTGCACAAATTGTGCTGTTCATTTTAATGAGTTCAAATGCATAAAACTTGCAAGTTCTCATTAACACTCGTGCAGCACAGTCCAAACATTGACTCAGCTAATGTTTCCAACTTAGTGCCATAAAATTATATGTATTTGTTTTATTTAACAGAAAGTTATAGATTTGGTTTTTTTTCTTAAATACTCTAAAGACATTTCATAACTGTATTAAAAAAAATAATCTGTCTTAACAAGATCATATTTTTTTGGGTCAGGAAGGACCCTTGCAATGAAGGACATAATTTCCCCAGTGACAAGCTGGGGAACAAAATCCTAGGGTGTTCATAAGTTACCTAAAATTGGACAAGTTCTGCACCGTTGAGACTACTGCTAGAGAGCCCTGTACTGACTCCCTAAGAGTGGAGAGAGTCCATACATATATCTATCTCACTTTACTGAAATTCAAAGTTTCTCCAGCATCACTTAATATTGAAGTATGGTAGTAAGTGCACTACCTGTGTGACACTATTTAGGCAACAATGCTCTCTTTCAAATGCATTAGTTGAGGGACTTGTTTCACTTCATCTGTACAACAGAAAGCTTCAGGATGGTACAATTCTTTTTTTTTTTTTTTTTAGAAGCAGTAGTTACAATGTTGTGCTGACGTAAATAAATTCCTTGATCATGTCCCAGTACTTCACCAAAGTCCTTGAGTGATATGAGGTCTTTACACATTAGTGTCATTGCCTTCACTGCGCACTCCTGTCCTGTGCTAAAAAGTGTCCCTACCCATAAGGCTTTTTCAGTACTGGCTATCCCTCGTGTGACAGGTACAGGGATTAACTTGAAGGCAGAACAGTCATTAGGCATTATACAAGAGACAGTCTGCATTCCCATAGTGACTGAGCGGCTCCATGTGTTCATGGGGTTATTTTGAGTGTGGGGTTTGGGCTTTGGTTTGGTTTTCTTAGAATAGCTGAAAGCCTGCAGCCCAGACACTTTGCTTACAGGAATTAAACTTGGATCTCTTAGGTAATGTACCACCATTTTTCCTGGGACACTGGCCTTGCTTCTCAGAAAGCCTGCAATCCAATGGGGAACTAGAGAATGTCCCTCTGTGCCCTAAGCTTCATGCAGGTAAGGTTTTTTCTAGAGGTCAAGATTCAGACCAAAAATAAAAAAGCAACATCATTAAGACCATCCCTAAGACTTCAGAAACTGTAGAGGTGCAACTGGATTATCCCTCACAAAAGAGCGCCATGTGCAAAACTACTCTCACTGGGTTAGTACTCTGGGAGGCACATCGACCATCCTACTTTCGCGACTGCCCTGGGAACTTTTTTTCTGAGCAGAACAATTTGGGATCTAAGAGCACTTTTGCCATCAGCAGGTTCAAAGTGTTCTGAAATGTCATATGAACTACGCCTTTATAATGTCACAGGACTGTAGAGCCCTGACTTCTTAAGTCACCTATTAAAATGAACTGAGGAGTCCTGGAATTGCAGTGATTTAGTACTTTTAACACATGATGATGTCAGTCTGCCCCGGCTTGAAACTAAAGACTTTTTTCCATCCTCTGTGTCTTGCTAGCCACAAAACACAAAAAGCATTTTAACCTTCACTGAGAGCAATGGTATCAATGGGAATGAACAGAAAATGACAGTGCACAAGCAAGCTTCAAGGTGCTTTAGTCATGAACATGTTTCCTTAAGCCCTGTTCCAACTCCTGTTGTTGGTCACAGTATTTTCCCTGCCTTTTTGAATAACACGAATGTCAGCCACTGCCTGAGCAGAAATGTGAGGCAGGATCTAAGGCAGCAACGTATTGTTTTAACTTGTGAAGGTCACTCTCTTCTGTTGAGTCCTTTGCTTTTATTTGCAGCCAGTCCCTGTCCCTGCTACAGCACTGGGAACAAAAAATAGCACCTCCAGCATTGTGTTGTGCAATGAAGTTCCTCAGACTTGATGGTACGAAAATTTTCACAGCTTACTAGAAAGTATCATATAGTAAACACATGGCAATTGAAAAAATGCCATAAAATCAGCCAGGCAAAATTATTCTAGATGATTAAAAAGGCTTTTAGGTACAGACCTAATGTGAGGTAAGATGTATTATACTGAACATGAAATTAGTCCTAATGATTCTGAAGTGTTGTTCAGCTGTGTGTAGAAACCTACAGGCAAATTATGATACTTTTCATACCTCTAAAGTGCTAACACTTAAGAAATTGCTCTAGAGTGATATTGCATTTTCCATGTTCTGTCTCCCGCCTCATCTTCAAAGGGATGCCCAGGTAGCCAGAGCTGATGCTTATGGTACCAGGCAGATCAAAAACTGCCCATGATTTTACAGATCAATATACACCATAGGTGCTATAACTATTTAAGAAACAGGCAACTTTACTGAGATTTTGTCATGAAAATAAAATAAGAGAAGTAAATTCCTATATAATTTAGTGGTTTATTCTGTAAAGGGGGACTAAGAAAACAGAACAGGCAAAGCTCCTTTTTTAGCTCAGAATCCAATGTGTTTGCCTTTTCAAGCAGGAAAGAGTGGACATAGTGCATGATCTTTTCCTTGGAGCCCTAGAAGCCTGCAGAGCTATACATAAGACCTATCCAAACTACACAAGTATTTCTTACAGTGCAGGCTCCCAAACTCCTTCCAACACATACTGGGCACTCTGCAAATTTCTACTGGTTGCCGCCATAGTGATGCTGAGTCAAAGCTCAGGCGCCTCTTTCGCACTAGATCCTAAACAGAAAATTAATGAAGAAAATAGTTGTACTGAGTATGTTTAAAGTAGAGGTAGTTTGTTTTCATGGGAGAGACTTGGTTGTTTCAGATTCCAGGTCAGAAACTGAAAACAAAAATCCCTAAGAAATTACCAAAGGAATATTCAGGATGCATGGTGGGGGGTGGTGAGAAACAGACCAGTTAAATGGCACTGAACACTAATGAAAGAGTATTCTTGCATGAGATGTACTTATTTGAGATTACCACGGGACACTGAAGATTAATTAAAGGCAAGATCTTGATTTCTTGCCTCAGCCAGTGCTTGCTTTTATTCCAGTGAGACAGTAACGTGAGGAGAATGGTGGTCGGCTGGTGCTTCCAGAACAGGTCTGCCTCTCCCTCTGAATCAGCCTGAACCATGCAATCGGGTTAGTCACTTCCTTTCAAGCAAAAAAATGAACTTGGATTGCTTTTTGCATCAGTTACTTTTCATATCTTATCAGTACAACTCATTAACAAATCCTTCCTCCATTGACACTTAATGGCGAGAATTTTGATTTACATTTTTCACTTATCAAATCTCAAAAGCATGGGTTTCTTTCTGCTCAGTTTTGATTGTTTTCCATCTATGGCTAACTTATGTTAACTAGCCTCTAGCTGGATTATTTACAGCCATATGCCCAAGCCTATTTCTTCAGTCAGAAAGCCATCAATAGTACATGATTATTTGATAAATAAAAAACAGTAAAGTGTGTCCTGCATAAAGTTGTCTCTTGTTGCCCTCAACCTTTCTGCCTGCAGCTCTTCAGAGGCAGGTATTGTTCTTTCAGGATTGTGCATCTTTATGAGAAAATTGCTGTGCTCTCTTTTTTTGTCATTTGATCAGCAAGGTAAACATAAACAAACAGAAGGAGTGGATGTAAGGGCCCCATCTGCAGGGATACTTACTAGGATATGAACTACAAGAGCTCCCGATCCTCCTGCTTTAGTGAATTTGTTGGCTGTGGTCAGGAAACAAGGCAATTTCCTCAGGTCCCTCTTGCAGCAAGGGGAAAGGTGGTTGTGTGGGCACAGCACATCAGCGGGAGCCGGGCAGCCCGCTTCATGCTCTCAGCTTTGTAAGGAAGCTTGTTTGGCCAGATCCTCAGCTGGGGTAAGCAGGCACCCACTGCCGGAAGGGGTAAAAGACCACACATTACTGAAGGACCTATTTCTAAATAAATATATAAATAAGGATGCTGATACTCCTCTCCACTCCTCTTCAATAATCTTCTGTGACCTGCCATGCTTCCTGTAGATAAAGGCCAGGTTCTCTTAATTGGAGATAAATTTCCTGAAACTTTGCCTGGCAATAGATCTAGCAGACATGGACTCATGGGACAAACTCCTACCATGGATCACTATTAAATTATTTCATCTTGGAATTCAGCCTGGAGCAGAACCAGCTCCCGTATATGTAACCACAAGCATCCAGATGGGTTAAGCAGTAGTGCTTGGTGTCACAGATTCTGCCACTGAGGTTGGTTACAACAAGGTGTTTGTTTTGGCACTCATACTCGCATGCCCCCCTGTTTTGCAGAGTGCGGGGTTCGGGGGTTTTCTTTGTTTGCATTTTTTTTATGCTCCCCATGGGTCTAATGCTGCATTCTTCTGTGGTGACTCTCCAAAATATTTCTATTTATTCTGCAGCCCTATTTCAGTGAAGAAATAAATAGCCTTCTCTGATTTTTTGGCTTCTACATTCTTTCTTGCACTTTCCTGCTCCGAATGTCAGACTCGAAGTTCTCACTTGTAAAGCTCCCCAAGGGCACAGGTCAATTGCTGGGTAGGTCAGGAAAAGATCATGGTCAACAGCTTTGTATAACTGGCTTCCGGTGGGGAGTGGGATTTTTGTTTCCTATGGCAGGCACAGAGGTATGCCACTGACAAAAGCTGCCCTCTAGAGTAAGGTTGTGCCCATCTATGAAGGATTATATTAAGTTATACTCAGAGTTGGATGGCAAATATAGGCACATGAAGGGGAGAAAGAAGGTAAAGACCAGCTCCTTTTATGCTTGTGGTTCTGCGGGTCAAAATGAAATTAAGCCAGACAGGGTAAGTAGTGAAAGACAGGATCGCCAAATATGTTTTTAATGAAAAAGAATGTTATTTCAATGCTTTATTTTGCTGTCAACAATTCATGGCAGTGGAGGAGCCATAAAGGGTCATGAGGATCCCACAGGGCCTACCGGGGTTGGGGCTCGGGTGCTGGGTGACTACCGCCAGCTGTCTGCAGGCTGGATCTCAGCAGCCCTGGCCCAGAGGAGAAATCATGGAAAGAAGCTTTGGCAATTCCCTTGGTGACTGGAGACCATCAAGCTCCTCCTTCCTTCGCCTCAGTTCCACATTGGCCACTTGAGGATAGTCACAGTGGTGTGCCTTGCAGGAGGGTCATGGCAGTGGCCCTTATTCCCATAGCCCTTTGGAAAGCTAGAGTGCTGTTCAAATGCTAAAGAGATTCCCTTCCTGGGAGAGTAGATCCTGTGCGCTCTCCAGTTGCATCCTTCCAGCTTGAAAAACTTTTCAAGCCCTTTATCCAAACAGTTCCCACATGGTAACGCATCACTGCCCCAGGCCTCTGCTCTTGCTTGTCTCCAGCTTCCTTTCTCCCGATCCCTGAGCGGCCGCAGCAAAACAACCTGTGAGCATCAGAAGCTCCATGTGCTCTTAAAACCAGGCTTGATGTTTTCAACATACTCCCTCATTTTCCTGTGCGCAGACTACTGTCTAACATTTCTGGAAAGGCAGCTGGAGACTCCAGCCAATTTCTATGGCATTTTAAAGCTGCACATATGTTTAATATATCTACTACTTCCTTCCCCAGGGGCTTCATGCTTCTCTCACCATTCATCTTTTCATACTGTATGCATAGAATATGAGTTATCTACAGCATCACTACCGTAATATATGGCATTTCCCAACACCTACATGGCAAATCCATTAGAAACTGTAACAGCTGCAAACTATCTCCAGCAGTGTGAATGCTCTACCTGGTGGGAAACAATCATAAAAAGTACTTTTCCCATTCCAAATTACAAAAAGGCAATAGAAACAGATGCACCCCCCTTCTCAGTTATCTTTCTGACTCCAGGAAGAAGTAGGAGTCAATGAAATCGAGGGACATGGTTTTATCTGAGGCAAATGGGAAGAAATGTTAGTTCAAACAGCAGGCCAGGTTGAGGGCCAGTGAGGTGGAAGTCCCATAACCAGTAGAGTGGCAACGGGGAGTGCCCCACAAACTGCATGTGGAAAGGGAAGGAAACTGAGGAGTGCCTTCTCCCAAAGCTGTAGCTCTGCCTCTGCAGGAGCAGGTATAGTAAAAGACTATCAGTAATGCTGAGCAAGCACAGATTTGGAATCAAAGCAGCAAATGGATGAGGATGCCGCAGCTTCTGCACCCACTGCTACCTTACAGCAGTTCTCCTGCTCTCCTACGCACCACAGCGTGCCTGCTAGGGTACAAACACCTTCAGTCAACAGCAGCTAATGACAGCCCTGTAACCACAGCTCAGCTGAAGCCTCAACCATTTTGTGGGTCCTCCTACTTTAAGGCAGGGTTAGTTTTTCATTTACTTACATATTTATTTTTGGGTGCTGTAAACGTAAAAGGCGTAAGGGTGGCACAAAGATAAATGCAGAAAAAGAAAGTTTGCTTGGGAAATACAGACATAACTTGCTTCTCCTGCTCTGCTACAAAGCCAAAATAGATGAATTTACCCACTTCTATGACCGAGGCTAGCTATGTAAAGATACACACTGCTTCCCTTTTTAACCTGTGTGAAGCTGGTAATTACACAATGACTGTCTGGAGCAGTCAAAGCTTGGAGCATCCTCAAAGTCCAAGCCAGGGAATGGTTTCTGGGACAATAGGAATCACTTGACAATGGCTGTTCTTTGCTACATCACATCACTGCTGCCAGGTCAGCTCATCTGGATCTCGCACACTGAGCCTTTAATGATGCACTGACACTGTGGGCAAAGAGTTACGAAGGAGCTGGAGATGAGAAACAGATGCACTAAGGAAGCACTAAGTGAGGAGGCTGAGCAGGCAACTGTAAATACAAAGTTTTCATGTAAAGTACAATACAGAAGTGATTCCACCATACGCAGACTTTAGGGAACATGTACTAAAATGGCAAGGGAAAAGAGAGGTGTGACAGCTGAGAAAAAACAAAGCAAAAAAAGTAGATGCAAGGCAAGGAGTAGGTAGGTACTCCAGAAACCAGGGAGGTAAAGAACAAGCTTGTGGAAGAATAAGAATCTCAGCATTTCTGAAAGCACCCATTAGAGTCAGCAGCCTGGGAGACACCAGTGCATTCAGTGACGTGGTGGGGAACAGCAGACTGACCAAAACACTGCGAGGCTTTGTGGCAAGCTAGCGAAGGATTCCGGGTTCTCCACCAGGAAGCTTTTTTGGCTGTCTTTCACAATAACTACAGGAGGCAGAAGTGGGCAGGATGACTATCTTTTCAAGGCAAGAGCTGCAGGGGGTGGCTGGGCACAGGCCTAGAGAAAAATCTGTACTGCACACATAAATCTTGAATCCTGGCATTCCTTCCCTGGTAATCAAACTGCAGGCTATATTTAGCCCAACCTAAACAGAAACAAAGAACAGCAGGACTAGTCTTAGCTCTAACAGCTGCCCCCAGCTGCTCAGAGGGGACGCAGGTAGCGCCGATGTCAGATGTGGTTAAATGAGATGGAACAGGGAAGGCAGCTATGCTTGAATGAACAACGTTGGCATTTGGTTAGAGAAATTCTGCGTTTTATTATTTCTTGGTTAGCCAGAAGGAAGATCAAATGTCAAGCAGAGCATGAATGCTTTCTACACCAAGAGCAAGGCTACAGTGAACCACAGACAGGCAAACGAGCAGAAGAAAAGGAGGAGGTGACAGATACAAGTAGACCATCTTGCCACTCCAAGCAAATGCTTGTGTGCCTAGCCCAAGTTCTTGGTGTTCCCTCCCTTCAGTTTTAGCATAACAAGTATCAACAAATACAGTTTTGAGGAAGTCCAAGAAAGAATGATTGTCACACAGCTGCTGACTAAAAGCTTGTATATGTGTGGCAAGGCCAGTGGGGCTTTTCAAAGCAGCCCACAAGTACTGCTGATCCCAGAAGGGCCCTGCACTTGCTTAATGTACACCCTGCCTGGCCAGAAAACTGCACATGTTAGGGCCATGACAACAGCAGCCCCTCTCCTTGTCAGCATGGCAAGGATCCATGTATTCATGAGTGACAGCGACTTATTTCACTGATCCATGAACCCAGGGTTCTGTATAGGCATCAATGTCATCCACTGGACAGGAGCGTGGAAAGGTCATGTTAATGCAACTGGTTCCTTGCAATATTACCTGCTCCAGGGGGGCATACTTGCTGAGGGAGAAACAATCACAAAACCTCACCCAGAGTGACCTAATTACTGTTACATTTCTACTAGTACGTATACACATACATGCACAGTACCTCAATGAACTGATACCCGGTTGAAAACTGTAAAGCCAGAGGATGCAAAAACCCCAGAAAATCCACGGTCTCCTTCCACCCACGTCGCTGGATTTCAGAGGTACCTTATTACAGGAATCCTCCCTAGATACATCAGTTGGTGCAGCATGGACTTTTAAGCTTTTGTGGTAGCTTTCCTTGCCTTACTAGCAGAGCTGTGAGCTCGATGACTAATCACTCCCTAATAACTCAGGTTTCCTCCCCGAAAGACCCTGAAATGAAACTAGCAGAGGAAAACATATGAGCAGGGATTTGTGAAGTAGAAAATCACTCTGAAATGGGCTTCTTTCCCAGTAACCCATATGTTTTTTTGAAGGGGGGGTGGTGGGGTGGTGCTGAATTCAGTTCTATTCCCCACGTGCTCAGACCTTGCAGTTGGGAAGTGATCCCTAGTAGTGTATTTCAGACACATCCCCATATAACAAAAACAAAGCACAGATTTGTTGTAGGCCTCTCTGGCCTGCCTGTTCCTTGAATTTGTTCTGTAGGAACTTTCAAATCCAGGTATCTTTCTTCCAAGTATGTTCCCCTATCCTGGGTTAGATGAGGAAAACAGTGTAAGCCAACAGGTATAAATCTACGTCTACTCAGGACTTTCCCAACTGTGACACTAAAATGACTGAAGTTGGTGAGATCTTCGTTTCTGAGATGGGACAAGCTCTTTGCAGGATGATTTTTTACTGATGCCACTTTATCAATCACCCTCTTGCCCAAACACAAACATCTGAGCTATTGCTGGATCAGAAGGTGACAACAGCCCCACGTCTCATGTGCCTGATTGCATAAGAAAATTATTTGCATAGCTGTCTAGAAGCAGACACACATTTACCGGTGGGAGCATGTAGGAGCTTTAGTATCTTCCCTGTCACTTAAGCACCAGTAGGAACCACACACACTTCCATGTCACGCAGCACGACTGCAGCTGCATGGCCCGTCCCAACAGACGAGAACTGCATCTGCCCGTGGCTGGGCACACCATACACGCTAACGCAGAAACTCGGAGTATTCGGCCTGGCACACACACAGCAAAAAGGCAAGTTGAATAGCACAGACTGCAGCTGGATATTCTCTCATTTTTGGCCAAAATATAAAGGCTCCTAAGCAGAGGTATTTTGAGCATTCATAGTTAACTGAATTATGAGTTGGAAAAGCATCAGCCATGCAGTGCTCTCTAGTGCGTGCCCTTCTTTTCTTCTCCTGGTTCATACATTTTCACTCCTCTTTAGCTTTCCAGGCACATACTGTACCTTGTGATGACATGGAAGAAGGCGGCCTTTAAGTATTAATTGTTACTACTGTATTTTTAAAAGGAGCTACTTAGGAAATTATAACTTTTGTTTCCATAGGAATGAGGCTGTAGGATTCAGCAGAACAACAATTTAAGCAGCAATGCTTAAGTAATTTGCTTCAACTTTAATTCTCCACTCCCTCCAAGCTCCTCTTGGACATAAAGAAAAAGAACTTTAAAAGTTCTCCCCTTCAGCATCGCTTGACTCTAGCCCAAATATAGGAGGTGCAGCCCTATCATCTATAGCAGGTTTTAGCAATGTCCCTTCCCACCCACAGAGCATCTCTTCTTCCCAAGTAAAGCAGCAGCAAAGTGCTTCTTGGCTCAGGCAGAGCTCCTCATCTGGGTTTTTTCAGCTAGTTTAAAACACTCTTTATGCAACCCTTATACGTTAAGAACTGGGTGAATGGAGGAGCATCCAGCCCACTGTACAAAAGCAGGTTGGGATGCTTGTACCTGATGAGCTTGCCCAGATGAGCTGACCAGTGATTTACTACTCAGTGTAACTCTGAACTAGGTGCCTTACTAGAGCACTCTGACATAGCCCTTTCTGAGTTGGCTGGCTCCCCCTTTTCTATTTGAAAGGTTTAAGTCTACATTAAGTAAAAACCAAAACAGGACAGGTGAGTTGATTAGCAATTCTGCTGGCCTTCTCCAGCAGGCGGGAGCAGACAAGGTAAGAAAGAACAGTAAAAAGCTGACCCTCAGGCTTGCTGTTCCTCTCTTTGTTTTTTAAACCTCTGAACCATGTAAACTTGATAAGCAGCAAGAAAGTGGAGGAAAGTTTTGTTTTCCCTGGCTTTAACTCTTTTTCTTTTTTTTGAGATGCTATCACTGTTTTGACTTGTGAACAGTGTTTTGGTTTCCCACCTCATATTCGAAAGAGCCTTGGATTACTCGGAAGGGACTACTTAGTAGACCAAGGAATCTTGCACCCCATTAAACAGATGTCTAGCATTGATGATGAGATCAGGATGTTCCTCAGCTCTCAGTAATGGTAACGGTTCTATTGACTTTCATAGTGCATGAGGGACAGCTTTAATTCTCCACATGTCCTGAAGCACAACATTTCTTTCTTCATAGTTGCTTTGACTCACTGATTCAAAGTCCCGGTCAGGAACTGGAAGAGGAGTCTCTCCAGGATATTACAGTATGCGTCTGTAACTTCACAGACGCTGTCAGGTGCTGAAGCCACTTAGAGATTAAGAACCTAATGCCTGGCTCTTCCTCAGCAAAAGAAAATGAGCCAAGAAAGCAAGCCAGTGACCATATTTTGGCATGACTTTCTGGCAATTACAGAGGCCTTATTTATCACCCAGCATCCCCTTTTCATCACACGTATCTAGTGCGCTCCAGCGTTCTGCCTTGCATTCTTGCTTCTAGAGCCTGGCTTATCTTTCAACTGTCTGGCCAAGCCTACTCTAGTAACCTACAGGCACAGCATCCTGTCTTAACAGCACATTACAAACTGGTCACAAGGACATGGAATTACACAGCTACACTAAAAAAAAAGACACTATCAATGCTAATCTAGCAAGGTACTTATCCGCCAAACCCAGCTATCTGGAGACTACTTCATGTCCCGCTCAGCTTTTAGCAAAGGTGTAACAGCGCTTGCACAGCTCCCACTGTTGCTACTGTTGGCTACAGGCACGTAGGTATTTTCAGAGACTTCCTCCCCCCTTACACACACACACTTATTTCTTGGGAGTTGGGTGAGCTGCTGAAACCAGATCCTTTTATGGGAACGTACAAGAGGGGTTTTCATAAGCAAGCTGGAGATTCTGGGAGGCACAGTTGCTGCTCTGTTGAGGTAGCTGACAGTACTCTGGAGTCTCTCCACCCCCTTAAATTCACCTTCTTGTGCTGCCCACTTATTTGTGCCTTCATTTTCACACAGATTCACGCGCATGGTTACAATCAAAAAGAGGGAACCTTAGTCATATTTTATGTAATGTTTCCTTGCATCTCAAAGGAAAAAAAAAAAAAAAGAAAAAAGAGAGGAGGAGGACTCTGAAGGACTAGGATGTTTTTATTGGCTTTTCATTAAAAATTATCTCCCACCCAGTTCCAGGTTTCCTTTAGAAAACATTTTTACCATCAAATCCTAGTATAATGAAGTCTAGAAAAACGATACAGTAGAAGAAAAAGGCTCATGTTGATCCTGTGCTGGTGAGGCATTTTAACTGAGCACTTAACTGGTAGGTTTGTGTTTTTTAAATGTAAGATCTCAAATGATTAGTAATATCGGGGCAAAGGGAGTCTTTTAGTGTTTCAATTTTCCTGCAAATACTTCAACATCCTCTTGCATTATTTTGAATCCAGCCAAAAGACTGGACAACCACAGAAACCATCAACCGAATGTAAGACAAACCAAAAGGATAACGACTGAAGTTACTCGCAAAACTTGGATAGGACAATGAAATACAAATACAAAAGAGGGGTGGGGTGAGTGCAGCAGGGGAAAAGGAACAGTTTAAACTTATCCCAGTGTATTATCAGCATTCCCTCGGGTATCTTATTCAAAACATTAGAATTTAATCTGCATTGTCTTTGTATAAGCGGTATAATCTCTAACAACCTCCGCCTCACATACGCCTTTTTTCCTGAAGGCTGACAAAGCTACTTCACCAAGTGTGTTCTGGTAAAATACCTTCTGGGTTAATGTGCTGCTTTAAACAACCTGTTCTGAAGTTAACAAAACTATAACATTTATGGGCCAGAACTTTGTCACTTCTAATACAAAAGTTACTTCTGGTTGACAGCAGTTGAGAGTCTAGCCTAATGCTCTTAGCAGTACGTCCTCCCTCCTGGCTTCACTTGTGCGGATTTCTCTAAAATAGACAGCATCTTACAAGTCCCAAACTGGCACAGGAGCATGATCAGACTCGGTCTCCTTATTTCCTCATCCCTGTGGTGCAAGGACATGTTAGAGTGGTCCTGGAGCTGTCAAGTTAATGCAACACCACCGAAGTACCTGAGAGAGCTCACAACCCTCGCATTACGCTCCTTGTCTCACCAAAGGAAAGGCTGTCTGTAGAAATGGATTTTTAACATTTATACCTCCCCCTTGTGTTTCTACCATATGAACTCACCAGACTCTGTTTATTTCTGAAAAGATCTCTCCAAATGCAAACTTTACACATCATACTTTCATGGTTTCCTTCTAAATATGTAAATCCAAGAGAGCACTGAGGATAAAAATTCTTGCAGTTGCTGAGTCTAAAATTTCCCACTGAAATCAACCAGAATTACAGCTATTACAGAAGTCATACAATATTTAACAGAGGATCTGATCTTAGATTGGGAGCATAATATAAATACCTTCATCTAGCACAAGCTATGAAGAGACAAATTAAATATTACTAATTCTGTTCCAATGGAAAGAGGAATCTTCCCACTCACTTCATGAGAAGTGGGATTGAGTTGGGGTGGGAAGTTTGCTTTTTTGTTGGTGGTGGTTTGGTTTCTTTTAAGCAATAAAAGTACTTATATTCTGGAGAACCTCGGGAAAGCAGCATAGAAAGCAAGAAAGAGAGAACTCCTGGCCTGACCCCAACCTTTCTGACAAGAATAAGGTCACAGCTGTCTTTTTGTACAGACTGTGTGCACAGAGGGAGCAAAATGTTACCTGATGACAAGCAGAAGAAAAAATCAGACAGCAAACATACCTGACTTGCCCACGCCAGCTCGACCAAAGATCGCCAGCTTCACTTCTGCACTCTTAGCCATGCTGGAAGGAATGGAGTGGTGACAAATCCACTCGATTATCAAAAGTGAAGCAGAAGAACTGTTCCCAGCTCCTGTCTTCGTCTTCACCGTGTCATTGTGACGTCAATGCAGAGCCTGGGGAAGAACATCAGGAGGATGGAGCTGTAAGGAGCCAGGCTCTCCCTCAACCTCCCCCTTTTTTCTTTTTTTAAATAGTCATGGTAATTGATGCTACATTCCCACTTTAAACATTGCAGTAACACCACTGACATATTTGGCACTGTTCATGCAAAACCTACCCTTCAGCTTTCTAGCTCTCGCTGTTTCTAGCTCTCATACTGGCACTGTAATATTGCAAAAAGTACTTAACAACCCAAAGAACCTGCCTCACACCTCCGCATAAGGTTCCTTATTCTTTCTTTCTCTTTCAGCTGCAATTGCTTATATTTACGGTACTTGCCTCAACTCCAATGAATGACTTTTTGTAGAATGTATTTAAAAACCACAAGCACTCATCAACAGTGCCTGCAGATACCTGATCTTTCCTCAAGCCCTCCAGTTCCAGAAAGGTTTCAATTACTCAGCTTAAAAAAACCTCTAAGGCACTTGTACCTTGCCCATTCTGCTAAACAAATCCGTACCCAGAAGTTCTCCAGCACTCCTTGTTTAAGCTGCCTCAGCTCATACATAAACATTCGGCAAACCGTGGGGTTAGAAAAAGGATGCCAGAATTTCTGGTAACACACTTTTAACAGGCCACATGGGAATTATCTATATTCACAGCTTTGCTGCATGACCTTGAGCAAGTCACCGGACACTTCATCTCCTTGATTTCTCTGACCTGCACAGTAAAAAGCCGTAACAGTGCCCGTCATTGTAAAATGCTTCAAGCTCCTGGGTGAAAAATATAATCTGTGACAACGATGATGATCCTCAGCCCTGACTAAAATCTCAAAAATTTAGTCTCCCATTAAAACGAGGTAGAACTTAGGAATGCAACCCAATCTGAAGATTTGCTAAGGTGTCCGTTTTAGCCACAAATTCTAAAGGTGACGTAGGAAGCACCATGTTAATATTACCCGCTCTACACCGAAATGCGTTTCAAGGATGTTCCTTGAAACGAAAGCCTGGGAATTTTGCCTAAGCTTGTAAAGAAAATTAAAGAGTAAGGACACCTTACGCAGAGAAGAGTCCCGATGCACCTCTGAGGTCTGTACACTCGGGTTCATTTACAACGGCAGATACCAGACCACGCTCGCTTTGCGCGAAGGGTTAGAGACGCAAAGGGTTTCAGCAGCTCTGTCACCTCACCGGGTGCCTGGGAGGGGGACACCGGTCGCCCGCCGGTACCGGACCCAGCGCCCTGCGGCTGCTACCGCTCCGCGCCCGCGCAGGCTCCGCTCCCCGCACGCCCCCCGCTCTGCGTGACATTTCTACGCGGATATTGATTCATCACCGCCTGCCCCGTAACTTCGGGTGGGCGCTGCTCCCGGGCCCCGCTCCCGACAGGTGCCGCCCACCCAGCGCGGAGCGGGTCCCGCGGCTGCGGGCACCGCCACTCGCCAGCACGCCCGGCTCCGCACACCCCCGCGCCGCACCTCCCCACTCACGCTCCTCCCCACGCCCCTCAGCTCCTCCCTTCTCTCCGCACCCGCGGAGAAGCCCC
>WHYT01016761.1:0-36495 GCA_009806455.1 Tetrax tetrax | reverse complement strand
CAGAGGTGTTGCCCCCCACTCGCCGCAGGTGCCTGCGGGCGTTACTCGGGGCCCGGCGTGGTCTCGGAGAGTGATGAGCGCAGCCCTGTCACTCGGCGTCTTTGGCGGAAAGGCAGCCTTTTACCTCTGCCCCACAGTTTAACTGAGCACCCCAAATACTCTCTCCCTCTTCCTTGCTTGGCGCCGCTTACCAGTAGCAGCCTGTATAACTCCACGGGGAGCCAGACAGTCGCTCCCGCTCCTGACAAGTGTCACAGCAGGGTGACAGTAAGGTCGCTGTTCCATCAGATCGCTCTCCGGTAGTGCCAACTTTCACGCAGCGCTATTCCTCCCTGCATCCCAAAACGGCTTTATGACAAAGAAAAGCATTGTTATTTCCATTAGTAAATGGGGAAAACGAACCGTGTCGTTACATCAGTCCATCCAAGAGGCTCATGTCAGAGCCAGGGATCAAGTTCTGAAACGATGGGACCAAATTCATGGGAGGACTCTTGCTTCCTTGTTTACTAAACTATCCAGTAATGTACAGATTCATTAGTAACATGTGTGAACCACAGCTGGAAAGCACTTAGAGTTCCATGGATGTTCGTCCTCTGTTTCTGTTCCAGCCCAGATCTGAATGAGATACAAGATGAGTAAAAGAAAATGCTCTTCCCTCACTGTCTTTCTTGATGCAAAATCAAGTAAAAGTTGGGTTGGAAAAGATCTTCTGTGATCCAAGTCTCTTTACAAGAGCACAATAAGCGTTTAGGGGGCAGGGTGGCAGTCCTGAGCAGAAGTGGGCACCTACTGTTCCCTATGATCTGTGCCAGCTGCATGCACGCAGGAGCAGATCCTAAAATAGTTGTACTGAATATCATTCAAAGGAAAAAAAAAAAAAAAAAGAAAAAAAAGAAAAATTAGAAGGCAGATGTGAAAGCAATAGTGTGGTTTATGCTTTACTTGTTAAAAAGAAATGCTGAGGCTTTAAGCCTTCACTCTCTGTTTGGTTTACATAATTTAGAGGGATTAGTTTTTTCCATCCTCCAACTGGTGAGTGTCTATTTTGCATCTGGGGAAATGTGTGTTAGTCTCAAGGCCTGACATTTGTTTTGTGTCGATGGAATTCACCCCGCATGGGGCTGTCAAATTAAATACGATAACTGGCTTTTCCAAAGCAGCAGATAATTTATTGGTCATTAAAAGTCCTAGTCGCTGTGCAGTCTGCTTGCGCTGAAGTCTCTCATTGGTGCCAGGGCATAAGAATTTTGTAAACACTGATCATGGACACAGGTTGAGACCCACAGGGCTGGTCCAGGACCACTTCAGTTGCTGTCTGCTTTCTCTGTACTCACTGTGCTTCTCATACATAATGTTCACGGGTTTGGTTTTTTGTTTGGTTTTTTTTTTTTACCTAAAAGGGGTATTGAAAGTCTTAGGTTTTAGTCCTATAGGGCAAGGACCACCTTGCTTTATCAGAAGCAGTGGCTTGCTGGCAGTTGTGGCTGTCATGGTGTATTTTCTCACCGGCCTTGGCACTTCTGCTGATCCTAAAACATGCTCATAGGTATTATCCTGGCATGGGTAATGAGATCAAGGTTTTCCTCTGTGAAGACCATCACGTGACTGACTGCCTGAATGATGGGGCAGGTTCCTTTTTCTGGAACCTCATTAAAATTTGGGAGAATGGAAGCAAAGCTGAAGGTACTGGGGTCTGATCCCCAAGTGTGCTGTCAGTCCAAATTCAGCCTGATCCAGCAGAAGTCAGGAGCCCCTCCTTTCCCACCCTGCCAGAGTCACATGTCTTAGATTTCTTCCTCTTGTTCCTTCCATCTTTGGCGAGTTAGAATGTTGGTTGATTTTTGAAAATAGCACTTTGGTATATTTAAAAATACTATTCTTGTTTTACCAGGAAAAGGAGCAGTCCCAGAAGAAGAGGATAGCTGATTTATGGGAATTATTGGCTGCAGTGGAGCTGAGGGAAGCTCGCTCCTTTTTGTATGCCCCTTTTCTGCAGTGTCAAAGCAGTGAAGTGTGTCTATCCACAATCATCAGTGAGCTTATGTGAGGCTTTGTGTCTCCTAGGGGCAACACTGAGCCGTGTAATTGGGCAGAGCAAGTGGCCTCCTCTCCCTTGGTGAGCTCAGGCGCTGTGAACACGTTGAAGCTGCGGGGCTGGGCCCAGCCACTTTGTGAACACGGAAACTGCGACTGCAGGTTCATGGCTGTGTAGTTACACCAGGGCACGTAATGTGGGCCGGAATCTCATGATGCAAGGGTTATAGCTGGCTTAGCTCCCCTGTTATCCACACCTGGCTGCACCACTTTTTGCTTTGGAAGCTGCCCACCACTGGTCCAGAGCAAGAATTTTTGTTCATTTATGGTCTGGTAAATGCCTGCAGTCAGAGCATCAGACTACCTCTGTTCATCAATAACTCTTAACATCTGAGGAGCAGATAATGCAACAGGAATGTGAACAACTTGAAGTGCAGATGAAGCCACAGGCTCTAAATTGAAGGAAAACGCTGTTTCAGAATCAATTAACAGTGATGCATCCAAGCAGCTGGAGTTGACATAAGTATTTTAGAAAGGCTCACAATTTTAAGTACCACCAAATAATACTCTACTGGCTTAATAAGATATTTAAGTGTTGCCAAAGTCTAGACTCTTCTTTTTGTCTGGTCCGAGGGTGCTACCTCTTTATCGTTAAACACTTCTACTGGCTTATCATTTTCATTCTGGATGCTTATGGTGTATTTTCTGGAGGACTTTCTGTTGTGAAAGCCACTGGTATTTGCTTCCTGAAAGGTAGGAGAAAGGACTACCGTGATGCTGCAGGCCTGAAAGCTAACATGTGAAGAGGATGTATGAGCAGAAAAGAAATACTGAAGGTTTGTTTGGGTTTTTTTTTGGTTTTGTTTGGTTGGGGTTTTTTGTTCGTTTTTTTTTTTTTTTCCTGAAGCTGGAAATCTCATTATGGATTACAATTTTGCACATTTCAACAAATTCCAAAACAAGATTTGAGCATGCGATTTGATGGGACTCGTGAGAGAGGAAAAGAGAACAGAGACCTGATTTCAGAAGGTCATTTAGGAGTCTCTGAATCCCTTGGAAATGAGTGGCCTTTCATCTTCTGCCCACCTTTGTGCAACTGAGTCCAAGTGCCTACAAACTGTAGAGCAGATCATGCCATCAGTGGCATGGAGGAGGAAACAGAGTCCTCTTGTATGATTCCTGCAGTAAGGAAGGGGTTGTGGAGCTAAGGACTACTGTCTGTGCTGCTGCTGTAGAAGAGCAGCCCAGACTTGCTGTGAGGATTTCTCCAGAGCAGAGCACACCTGGTCGGAGCTGGCTCCTTTTTTCAAGCAGCAACCCATCAGTGACTTGGTTTACTTTTGCACCCTTCCTTCCAGCACTCTCCTAAGAGCTGAGATGACACTTGATGACTAGTAGAAAAACTACCAAATAAATAGCATGTTAACACAAATATTTGTAGCTATTATTAAAGGTTCACGGGGAAACATTTGGATTGTTCTCTTCATTTTCACAGAATATCTTCCAAACATTTTTGTGTTGGGTCTCGGAAATGCACATAAATCTCTTCAGTTATGCTCATCTAGCACAGTGAAAAAAATTGCAAGTCTGTCATTAAATTATGCATGAACTTTTCTGTTTGTTTGGTTTGTAGTCAATATGAAATATTGCTGGTTTAAATTAATATTGCATTTTCTCATATTTTCCTTTGCGGCTTATGAAACACTGGGTTTATAATGATGACTTTTCTTGAGTGTACACTAAGGATTTATCACTTCACTTTCTCTCAACTTTTTCCTCACTATATAGAAGAAAAATCAAAATCATATTTGTAAAATGAAGGCTTTATTACTTAATAAGTGTTTATTTCTAACGTAGTAAATAAGACCACAATCCTGTAAACATTTGTTTGTATTTAACTTTACATGGACGGGCTTAATGGAGTGGCTAAGGAAGCTATAGCTTCCCCATTAGTAGCACTTGATGCCATGCTAACTTTGGAAATAGGAAAATATCTATGTGAGTACATAATCCCTACACACACATTATTATTTCATTTTCATTGGATGGACCTATGAACAAGTAGATCCATAGGTCAGAGGGTTATTTTTTATTTGCTAAGCCAAGTCTACTTGTAGTGGTGTAGTACCCTGAAAAGTAGTAGCAGCCTTTATGGGCATTTAAAAACCAAGCAGATATTGAAGTCTACTGAATTTTAAGCTACAGCCAGAACTGACTCAAAGCTTTACAGCAGCCTGACTCTCACTGTAGCCATGTGGAGGAAGGTGAGCTGCAGAGTCACTTGCGGAATCTGAGTTTCAACATTTTGTTCCGTTTGGTTTCACAAGGTGCAAAAAAAGAGCACTGGAGATGCTCTTCACAGCATCCTGTGGATCTCACACATGCAAATGCCTCTATGCTATGTCCTAATGCAGGCCTTCTATTTCAGTAGGCATTTGGCATGTTTGCACAGAGACATGTAAATGCACAGCTCGTGTTTCCGCAGCAGCAAGATTTTTATCAAGTATATTTAATAAGTGATACGTATATGAAGTTAAGAGGCACAGCTCAGTAGGAGCTATGCTAAGTAGAGTAGTAAAGCATAAACTTATGTTTTATAACACATGGCTAATGGGTACTCCTCATATTGCCTAAGTTAAAATACCTAAATTCTGCTAATAGGTGTTTCCTCTCACCTGTGCCATTGACTAGGTTGTATCCTTGCAGTCTGCCCCTAAAAATGAGCAAGCTGTGACTTCACACTCATGGGAATACAGCAGTGAGGGCACTGACTCCATCACAGTTTGTTACCTTATTACCGGTTTTGTTCTTGGTTAAGGGTTTGCTTTTCTGGTATTGTTATTTCTCCTTCCATACTTACTCAGATCATAGAGAGATCCTTTAATAGGTTATTGTTAGTGTAAAATTAATTGCTGTATAACTCTAAAGAAAGCAGGGTGACTGTAACTCTCTTGCACATATTTATAAAGATTAAATACTTACTTGTTTTAAAACCAAAGAAGTCCAGTTTCTACATCAAAGCATGTTTGGACTAATAGCTGAATCACCTACATAATATTCTGCAAACTAGTTAGTACTCTTCTGCTAGAGAGATTTGTGTTATGGTTTTAATAAAGTACAGTTACAGAATTAAAACCCACTGGTAACCACTGCAAAAAATTTTGCAACAAATGTGCAATACCAGACTTTATTAATGAATGAGTTACACTGATGTGTCATCTTAATTTCTTACAGATGTATTCATGTTCTTTGAAAGGACCTGTGGAAATCGTCATAAATTCATTTGCTATTCATGTTAATGAATGCTAGCCCTTATTCTTCCTCAGTGGTATTATGATTGCAATCTGGATTGCCATAGGGACCCCACTGTAATTCATCATTTCTTCAGTGTTCAAATTCTCTGGTGGAACCAGATATTGGTGTCGACAACATCTGGAGTTTTACATCTCTCATCTTTTTTCTACCTCCTTCCCTCTGTTTAATCAAGGGAATGGGAAGGGGAAATTGTTGCCGTTGTTAATATTTCAAGGAATTGAATGACTGCTAGGACTTTGAAGGACATTGAGACCTAGGATGTAGGAGATACGGACCTTTTGGCAGAGGTGAGACTGAGGAATATCTGCTTTCAACAAACTGTAATGCTGGTCATCACGGCATGTCTGGAGAGCTGGGAGGCCACACTCCCGTCTCCCATTCTGAAGCCAAGCAATGGATTTGACAGGGGATGCTCTTTCATGGGAGAGTGTCTTTGCAAACACAGTACATACATGTGTGTGAATATATACCCCATTTATTTCATCGGGGCTGTTTCATGTTGTATAAAGCAGTTCTCTACTCATATCAAGGAGAGAGGTAGGTTGTCATGGATTTTAAGTAGGAATCTTTATCCATGCATGATCAAATCTGGATTTGCTTTCTACCCAAGCCCTTTAGATGCTAATCTGTTCTCAGGGGCAGGGTTTAAATGTGCTTAGGGATACATTGCAAGGGAAACCTTGAGTGTGGGCTATTCCTGACCATGTCTGCCTGTCCTTGCTGTGTATGACAATACACCGCTTTGTGGGAGTGTGACCATGGCCAACATCAAATAGACACGTCAGCCTGTGTCCTTCCTACAACAATGTAATGTGCGAATGCTAGGCACAGCTAAGTAGGAGGATGGGGATACCCAATGCTGTCAGACAGCATCCATAGACATAGGTGAAAGGGCTAACCCCACAGCCCTGCGGCTAGTATGAAGACATTTCTAGCAGTCCCTGCCAGAAAGAATATTTAGTTACCTGATCTAGTCAGGGATGTCCCTGCTCCTTGCAGGGGGTTGGACTAGATGACCTTTGAAGGTCCCTTCCAACTCTAACCATTCTATGATTCTATGATTTAAGAAAACATTGGTGTAATAAAATGCTAGCATCGTACCTCAAAACAGTATGATATTTACGGATAGGGTACAGTCTTGTGAGTTTGGAGAGGGCTGTATTCAGAACTCTTCAACAAAAGGAAAAATTCAACTTGGCATTGTATACACAGCACTGGCTAAAGATAGGATAAAGATGAAAGAGGGAAAAAGTGAAGAAATTGTCACCATGAGAGTAATTTTCTTGACTTTTCTGTTTAAGCTATCCAGAACTGAAATGCTTAATTTTAGGTTAGCCAGACCACTACATTAACAGAAAATGGAAATTTTTTTGAAGGGACTTTTGAAAGGACTTTTGTCCTTTCTTTGTTTTCTCACTGATTTCTATTCCTGTGTGTAAAAGACAGCAATTTTGTTTATAAAATTCATCAATGTTTATAAATTCTCCAGAAATGTGGGTTTGTGCTTTCCTTTGTCCTGTCTGCTGTGCTGGGGAGGACCTCATATAAAGATAATTCATTATCCTCCTTCAAATCTAGCCCTTAGAATTGCCATAATCCCTAAAATCAATTTGACAAATGTTTGTCTACAAATATGTTATGACCACTGCCTATCATGCTCAGTAATATTTCTACAACATTTGTCCTTCTCCATCTATCCACATTCATCAATTTTCTTCCAGGACTATGAGCATGTTGTGGTAAGGAATCAACTTTTGTGCATCCAAATACTCCACAACCGGAATTGCCTCTGCACAATTCACATCAATGTGATGGTGACAAATCTTGAAGGAAAAGTAGTAAATACATTTTTCAGTCAAGGACTGGATGATCTACTGTCCATGAGTCTTGCGAACTCAAACCTGATTCACATACCGCAGGTTGTTGGAGGCTGAATGATTTCTTTTCTCCTCTGGTGTGTACTTAAACTATGTAATTTTGCCTTTAAGTGCGTCTGTGTATTCCTTTTCTTTGGTGTGGTTTTGGAGAGTGTTACTCTGGGATTAATATAGCCACTTTTCTCCACAATATTTGGGAACAAGTTCTGGAGGAAAAAAAAAACCCAAACCACTAACTATTTAGATACTTGACTCCTATGATGTCTTAGTGTCATCTCATACTTTTTTGGAACTGTCCCTGAATTTTTTATGTATAAGGCGACAAAGGAATTCAAGCAGCCTCAGACTTTTCTCTGTTCAGGGCACAGCTGGTGAAGGAAATGAGCTCTTTCAGAATTATAGGAGCTGATTGAAGCTGGTAACAGGCACTGAGCATTTCCATGCTGCTTTGTGACTGTAGGACATGAGGTGATGGCACTAGTGGATAATCTGCCCTGATCTGGAAATCATTAGTGCTAATCAGTCTAGCTTTTGTATACTAATTACTGTTATCATATTACTTATCAAAGTTCCTGTGAACTAGTTTCTGAGACTGTGTTTGTGCACTAAAAGTTTTAGTCGGTAACAAAGACCTTTAGGCACCATTTGTAAATGAGTGATTAATAACCCAACATAAAAGTTTGTTAGGACAGAATGAGAGAAGCAATCAGAGATACTCTCCAGCCAAACAGAAGGTAATGTTAACAAACAGATGTTACTAAAACAAATTTCTCAGCGTATTATCCTGTGGGGTGGAGAAACTCTGAAGGGACTTGTTTTAAAAAGCAACTAGTAATGCCATAATTTCAGAAATCTTTTAAGCGCACATTAAATTCCCGTAGACTCTCTGTTCAACTGAAGGCAAAACTTGAAGGATTCAGTAAGACAGCAGCAATTGAAACAGCAGAAAGAAATACCTAAGATTAAGTCTCTAGTTCTTTGCTCAGACTTCCCATCTTGATATAAACACAAATCCCATGGAAAACAGTGTAACATTATTATGGAGACTAACAAATCAAGCAGTAGCTACTTTATTTAAGCTGTTCATTATCTGAATATCCACTGATAGTGGGATAGCAGGAATACAATTAAGAGTACTCCTTAAGGAACAAGATCCACTAATGCCTGTACTATACTCTTAATTAGTGTGGTATCATTCATAATCATAATGGCTAAAAAATCCATTAAATGTTTTGGGCTCCAGTCAGACAGAAGATTAAAAGAATAACAATTTCATCTTGAAATACTTACAGCTAATTCTTAAAATTAGTTTAATTTCTTTTTTAGTTTTGGCTTTATCTAGAAAAAAAACATAGAGGAAACTCATAATTTACAGCAATGAACATAGCTGCAATATCCTTGCATGATTAAAGAACATCCTGTACGAAAGTACATTGTTTTTTTCATTTGTTCCTTGAGTTTTCTGCTTCAGGAATAAAATAGCATGTTTTCTCTAACATCACAAAAGTTTCTGGTTCAGCTGTTTAATGCATACAGGTGCTTAGCAACTGGGCACTGAGAAATAATATATCAAGTGAAATAGCTTAGTTATAAGAATTTTACGATATTTTGGCTGGTGTTCGTTAAATTTATTCTAAACTGTGCATTCTTAAACACAAAGACCAGTACTTTTTCCACAGTCAAGATGATTTCAGTTTCCGTCTGTTTAAGGACAGAGGTAATCTGAAGTCCTTGTAGCAAAAAAAGAAAGATTAAGACTTCTCTGTTTTGTTCCATATCCAGGCCAAAACACCGAAACAACAGCTCATTGCTGTCCTTGCAACAAAACAAGGAGACGTCAACATATTTGAAAGTGTCACGCACGAAGCAGAAAATGGCAGTGCGTCTCGTTTCACTAAAGTAACTCTGACAAATATAGATTTTATGATTGGAAATATTAATACTAACATAAAAGTTCATCATTTGCTTACCTAAAAATTTTAGTGAAAGATATTAGAAGGTAGTTGTGTTTCAAATTTTTCAACATCTGTTTGAGAAGTCTTTAAGATGTTATGATATTCATGAAGAATTTATAAGCACACTTTCTGAAAGTTAGGCACCCAGAGTTGTCAGTTGTTTTGAAAACACCAGCTCTTGTCTAAAATTTCTGTTAATTGAGTCGGTATTCATCTTTTGAGTGATTTAATTAGTGGATGCTTAATCTGACATATCTCATACCAGTTTGATGTTCAGAAAACAGTGACCCAGTATTTTGTAAATACTAGTTCCATGTTAGGTGTTTCCAAGCGAGCAGCTCAATTGGAATAGCCCATAGCATCCATCTTGTGTATGATACGGATGTGTGTCTGGGATGCTTTGCATTTCCTGTTAGTCATGTAAGTACATTGGAACAAGTTTTCCATTGTATTTAAAATTACACGTTACTCTGTATTGTTCCCTCTCTTGATTTAGTCAGACAACAGGCTGAGAGTCCGGCCTGAATACAACATGATATGCAGCAAGTCAATTACTGGAAGATAGCAAAAAGCAAAAAACCAGCTAGGCGTGGGGAGGTTATTTTAGCCATTAAATACACATCCACTCTAAGCTACTGATCTAACTTTCTGCAATCCACGGAGTTACCTCAAGCAAGCAGTTCATCTTATCTCTCTCTGAAGGCGTCTTGGAAGCTCCAGTGTTTCTATACAACCAAGCAACTTGCTGATGATATAATCTACTTTCAGCAAACCTTCTCACCTAGCTGGAGACTGGTCACAGGCATCCTACCTCCTGTGATAGTCAGTGACCTATTTTGGTGAGATGCATTGAGTCTAATGCACTCTTTTCTTTTTTTCCCCATTAACCGTAAAGGGATTTTAGTTGAGTAGCTCAGATGGAGCCATTTACTATTGGTCAAATAAATCCTATTTCCAGCTGAAGTCTTGAAGGTTTAGTTCTTAAGGTCCATCACTATAAAGTTTATTTCCCAAAAACTGCCCCACAGCTGGAGGGACAGGACTTTTCTCCAGAAGTTCAAAATTTGGCATTCATATTCTATGTGTGTGCCTTACCAAGCTGCTTTATGGCTTTCATTCTCATTTTTTGCAGAAGATGAGAAACCTATAAAAATGACATATATTTATGGTACAATGTCGTACACAGTTTTGGTCTATGGACAATGATTTGTTTTCCAGACCACAACATAAACATTCTGGAAAGCTTCATATGTGTCATTCCTGAGAAACTGTGTCTCTTCGTCTCTCTTAACTCCTGGTTTTGTCTTCCTCCAGCTTTTACAATTAAAAAAAAAAAAAAAAAAAAAAAAAAAAAAAAAAAAGAGATAACCTAGACACTGTAAATGTGAACTATGATCTGCCTGGCTTTATGATAAGATCTGGGGCTGTCACCATTATCACCCGCACCTACACAGACAGCTTGATTACTCCTTCTCCTGAGCCTGAGTGGGGAGACAGCTTGCCTTTCAGGAGGTCCACTATTGTCCTCAGTGCTAAACCCCACTAGCACTGCCCTGGCAACCACAAGCCTTTCAGGAAAACAACCATCTCCAGATGCACACAGCTATTTAATGTGGGTTTTAGGGTGGCACCTCTTAAAAGGGACAAACTAGCAGTCTGTATTTAGAAATTTGAATTCCTAGGCTGAACTTCAAATGAAACAAAGATATTTTCCCTTTTAGGTTTTCTGGGGATGCCATGGTGAGAGGAATGCATTTTCATGTCTTTTTTAAGGCAGGCAGCATGTGCATTCCATGGCCCTGTGCCATCTGTATCATTAAGCCACCTTCTTTCCTGATTTATATTAATCTCATAAGCACCAAAACTCTGGTAACTATCCAGCCAAACTAAAAATAACCTCCAAAAATAATCCAACTTAAAAATGTTTGCCTTCCAAGAGAGAAAGCCATCTACTCTTTACAGCTCTTCTACCATGTTAAAACATCAATTAAGTTACAGGTTACTGACGGTACCAAGAAATTTAAAGAAACAAATTGCTTGCGAGCTGCTTCTGAATGATAATTAGAGAAACCTGTATAGGTGCAGCTTTGAACTATCACAATGCTGTTAAACTGACATTGTGGAAGAAATATACTGAGCTCTTAAGATAATAGTGTTTACGCATGGAAATTTCCCTAATGGGGTTCAAATTTATCCCTGCTTTCTTTGATTTGTGCTGAGTGTTGAACACTCATCCTATATTTTTAAGAGTGTTCCTGATTTGTTCATTTTTCACACTACTCATTGGAAGGTTGTATTAATTGATCAAAATACGCAGATTAAAACTAACACTAGCACTGTGGCTGTTCATGAAATCTTGCTTTCCATGTATAATTCAGCTTTTAAAAAACTTAATATTTTAACAAAATGTATACCTCAAAATAAAAAGAAGAAAAAAGAAGCTTTGCAGTAGTTCTACCTTGTAAGCTTAAACCAAAGCTGGGGATGTGGGTTCATGATTTTGAAGGGCATTCATTTTGAGGAAGGGACACTCATCTTTTTGAGTGCTCCTCTGTTTTCAGTGGAGAAAATGAAGGAGTCCTTCAGGTAATTCAGGATGCCTGCAGATCTTCACTTCTGGTTCTTATAATTCTTAACAGCAGCATCTCCTGATCACTGTTTACAAGGGGAACAAGGATGTTTAACCTCATGGAATTTATCCCTTTGCTTGTTAAGACTTATCATTCCCCCGGATGTCTTTGCACTTGTATGCCAGGTAACGTGATGGCATGTTGGGATGCAGACTTCTAAAAATATTTATTGATGGCTACATCAGTCACAAATGGTTGTTACACATGAGCTCCAACTTGATTGGAAAAGGATCATTGGATGCTGTGTGCAGTGTAAGGCTTTGAAATGTGATAGCCAGCCAGCATCTGGCACAGGAAAGAAATTTCTAGATATGGGCCTTACCAAAGCTCTCTGGATATTTGAATTTAATGTATAGGAAAAACAAACAAACAAAAAGACCAGACCATTAATGGCTTCTTTGTAATCTGTTGTGGTGTGTTCCAAACTGCTGAGACTGCAGCAGAACATCATTGGAGCTCTGTAGCCAAATCATAACAAGAAATCCCTTCCCTCTGTTATTTAGGATGATAGTTGCTGAGTGAACATTTCCAAAAACAGTGGGGTGGAGAAACTTCACATCTTCTGTCTGCCTGGTTTAATACTTGAACTCTGAAAAGATTTGTCAATCCAATGCAATGAATGGGGAATATCTGAAAAAAAAAGTGTTGGAAACACTTGTTTGCAATAGGGTTTCAGTGACTGAGTTCAAATTAAATTTTCTAGAAGCCCTTCTGTTTGGTGCGCTTGGTCTCAGACAATGACATTTACACCTAAGCACCCACCCCCTTTAAAACCAAGGCCGTACATTTCTCTCTGAAATGCAGAAAGGATGTTTTTATTTCTAGACTGCCTAGTCTATTGTATGGTAGGATTAACCTATACGCTTAATGTTTTAGCATGTAATTTTCATCCCCCTTATTTGTCATGGACTAAATAAAGCACAATATTCAGGGTCTGTGAGCCCATGTTTGGGGGGTACAGAGCAGATAAAGTGACTGCTTTGGTTTTGCCTCATTTTAGCATGCATATACTAAACTTGGAAGAGTGTAGAGATTAGCACAGCCCTGTGCAAGGATGACAACCAAATTTCTGAGTTATTCCACATCATGGAATGTGGTCACGTACCCCTGGACTGGAGCCTGTCTGCCCTTGAAGCTCAGCAGAGTTAGACCTCAAAAGTCAGTACTAGAATGGGAGACCTCTGAGTGCTGTAGGTTTCCAGCTTGACATAAAGAGGGGGGAAAAAAATCACCCTGAGGACAGTCAGACTTTGGAAAGGGCTGCAACACAGAGAGGTTGTGGACTTTGTCCTTGTGAACTTTCAAAACTCAGCTGAAGAAAGCCTTGGGCAAGCAGGTCTGCATTCAGTGTTGAGCCTGTTTTTAGCAGAAAGCCGAGCGGGATGACCTGCTGAGGTGGCAGCCAACATGAATTATTCTAGGATTCTGTAGTTTGAGGTTGAATGTTATGTGTTTCAATGCATTTATGTGGGTTTTTTTTCTTTTCAACAAAGTTACATGACTGTAGTGGTAATATTTAATAATCATGATAATTTTATCATAAAAAAAAAGAGGTCACACTTTCCGGCATGAATGGAAAAAATACTTTTGATAGATTTCTAAAGATAGCACTAATTGCCATAAGGCCTACTTTGTTTATGCACAGGAAAAATTTCCACCAATTGCTAATGATAGACTGTAAGATAATAGTCTATAAATGAAGAAATGATAAAAATAATTGCAGTATATCTTCATGGGATAAAAGGTTTCTTTTCTTTTCTTTTTTTTTTTTTTTAAGAGATATAAATGACCAAAACCATTAGTATATTTGTGATAGAAGCAGAGTGGGCTGGAGGATTCTCCATTCACAGAAATTACACAATACAGGTGTCAAACAAAAGCTTTGCTTTCCAAGATTCACTCACAGCTAAAAACTTTAAAGGTGTGTGAGCACACAGGAGGGCTGGTTTTGAAGACAGAGGGCCTGAATTTCAACCTTAATTTAGGTATTTTGCAGATGGATTGCTTCTTAGTGGTGCCTGTCAGAGTTCACTTTTGCAGGGAGTAGGAAATCTGGTCCTGAAGCGGTCAGTGATCTTTGCCAGTAGGCATGTTTCACTGGTTACTTATAGCATTAATTAGTCTTAATGGCTTCAGAAACATGTTATTGGGAGGAATGTGCTAGTTAGGTGGATTACCTGCAACAATGGCAAAGTCCTTCAGGGTGAGGCTTGGCGAAAAAGGCTGGGTTCCAAGAGGGAAATAATGGGTTTTGTCATATAATTAAGAAATGTATCACCGAGTATACACCCAGTGAACGTGAATTAGGAAAGCTTTAGAGTAGATGAATTCTGGCATTTTTTATTGTGAGTCCTTTCTGCTTTTTTTTTGTTATATATATATAATCTATTTAAACAGCACAAAAAAATACATATTTCATCCAAATATGTACAGAAAAGGCCATAATAGTGCAATACCTTCTAAACAGCAAGTCAGTTCTAATCAATTTGGGAACTGTAGCTGTATGAAAGGCAGCAGATTTCTTTGTAGGAGTTGCACCCAGTAAAAGATGCCACAGCAATGTTCTGTAGCATTTACCTCTAGGAAGGAACATGAAGACAATTAGGTGTTTAATTACAGTTCTTAAAAGAACATGAATAGAAATTCAGACTTCTAAATACCTTTTTGGATCTATTCTTTACTTTCTGCTTAAATTAGGCTACACCCAGACTCCAGAACCTGGGAACAGTTTTTAGGCTTGCAGGATGCGTGCACGTCCAGATGTATTTTGACGCAAGTCACAGCGAGACCCCAGCATGCACCGGCAGTTGTAGTCTGCCTCCCTTCCACCAAAAGGCAGCTGGGAGCCATCTGGCAACAACACGACGTGTACCTTCTAACATCTCAGCGAATGAATATAAATGTAGCTAATAGGCAGCTTCTCTGCATTCAGGATGTAGCCTCCTTGTTCCAAAAGTCGAGGACTTGTGCTGACAGTGGAACTGATCAAATTATTGAGAATAGCACTGATCTGCAATGAGATGCTCTCAGCATATCTGACTAACTCTTAAGATACACCTATTCTGTGCCCAGCTCAGCTTGCTTTTCTTGCTGAAGGTTGTGTCACTGTACATGTTTTTGTTAAAACATACCCTGAAGAAACAATATGCATAAGATTATATTAATACAGACAATAAAGAATTAACATGCATCCTATCATTAATTTCTAGCAAAGCTGATTTTGTTTGCAGGATTATGTGTGAAAGTCATTAATTATACCAACTTTAACCAGAAGCATTCTTTTCCTGACAGAACTGTATATCTAGATACACTTCCGAAATAACCACCTGTTTTCTTTTGTAGCATAGTCAAGTAATAATCCTTGAAAAAGAACAACTAAGCACTCACCATATTAAAGCAAAGCAGGATTAATGAATTATTTACTACATTACAAGCAATTTATATTTATAGTAAAAATACTAAATATTTAAAATTCTAGCACTGCTGTCAAGAAAGTGGGAACAATCTGTTTAGGATTATTTGTCTTGAAGTTAACTTGCGCTGCTTTCATTGTTTACTAGATTAGGCAAGATGTATTTCGGCTGATAAATAAAGAATGGAGGTTTTGCCAGATGATGCACTTTCCCTAAATCATGATTGACTCTGAAAGGATTTGCTTTGCTTCTTATGTAGTTTTTCTATTACATAGCTTGTTTGAGACAAGCTTTGACTAGCTTTGCAATGAGATATGCTTACTTTCTACTGCTCTATTTAACTGCAAAAAATGCCGTAAGCTGCAAATCTACTCACATGATGAAGTTCAGACTGGGGTACTGTCAGAGCTATGGACAGAAACTCCATGGAAGTCAAGAGGTTACTTCTCCTCTTCTGCATCCTTTTGAGGAGACAGGGAAAGAGCAGATTTTGCCCATCAATGAGGAATATGATGGTGTCAGGTATAGTAGCCAATGGAAATTATAAGATATTACTCAGAAAACTTTGTTGGATAACTTTAAAGTGAGAAAACATGGTAAAATTGCATGGGAGTTGAAGTCTAGAGGAATGTGAAGGGCTGACTTTGATATCTTTTGAATTCAACCAGAGCAAAGGAAAATAGAATTTTTCAACATCTTATACTTGAATGAGAATTTGTTCCCTAGCATACCACAGATTTCTACCCCAGTGATTTTTTGCCAGAAATATTGTGAATTTATGTTTTTGAAAGACTTGTTACATCTAAAAGTTTATAATCTCCAATAATCATGCAGGCCCCTAAAGCTTATTGGAATATATTAATGGATTTTAATTCCTTTGCCCTCTTTTTTGTTTAAGCCCTCTTGGTCCATGGTTGCTGCCAGGAAGAGCCTATGCTTATCTTGTTGCCAAAGAACCTATGCTTTCTTTCTCTCTCATCACAAAGAGGAGAAAAATTATACATCAGTATAGTTTTATGCAACCATACGGCAGGATCTACCATGGGAAAGACCTTTTTTCCTAGTGACCACCAGTCTAAAAGCAGCAGTGCATAAACACATCCATTCACCCAGATAATCATTTTCCCAGATTTGATCTAAGACACTTCATTGAAGTTATTATGCACATGTAAAAGAGCAACAATATATGAGTGAATCAAGCCTTAGGCCTTGATTTTCATCCAAAAGATAAAAGCAAATGAAGAAATGCAGAGAATTAAACAATAGGTAAAGAACTGGAACTGAATCACTTCTGGAGAGAGATTTAGGACTTAATCCTGCAAAGAAAAACCTGCTCTGGCCCTGATCCAAAACAGTACTCAAATCTTAACTCTAACTCCATCAGCAGTTTCACTAAAGTCTCAGTAGTTTCACTAAACCCACATGTCTGCCCAAGTGCTTTGTAGGCTAAGGCCAGAATATCAGTAATTTGCAGGACTGAACCCTCAAAAAAAATGATCCTGATCAATTGATAAGGACAGGTAATGAGCTGAACTTGAAAGAGAGATAGAAGGTGCTGGCTGTGGGCTTATCAATGGGTTGCTGAAGTCAAGTGAGGGTTAGTAAGGAACTCGTTGCAAAACTTACTGAAAGAAAATAGCTTTATTATTATTTAAACATTTAAAACTTTTTTTTTTTCCCAATTAAAATAATTTCTAAATGGATTTTGAAACCGCACAGTGTTTTTGAGAACTACAAATCTTTGCTGTGGCAAAATTCCTTTTTTTGCCCTGAAACTTTCCATCCATATTTGTCAGGTCAGAAATTAGATCCAGAATTTAAGCAAATAGAATGCCTCCACATTTGCTCTCTGGATATAGAGGATATTGCTTGGCTTTCTTCTCAAATAAATACCTCTACTGTTTGTCTAGTTATTTGAGTGGTATATACACTTCTTTTATTTGCACAGTTTTGAAGATGCACGATTAGTTTAATAGTACATGTATATATAAATGGTATATGTAATATATTCTTAATTATTTCCCATCAGTATACCCATGCAACCTATATCATACCTGATTCCTTGTAGATTACTATTCCTTGAGCTGAAATCTTTATTGAACCATTTAAAATTATGATTTTTCCATGATTAGTTACCTTTTCAGGTAAACAAGAGAGAGGTATTTTGGCTGTGAGGGAAAAAAGCAGAGTCTGAATGGAGAACATCTTTTCATAAGGCCGGTATGCCTCTAGCAATATCAGCAGAGATGGAAACAGATTGTGGATAACAGCTTGGCACTGAATGTAGGTTAGGTAAGACCATTTGATGCTAAGCGTGATGGGAGAACAGCCCAGAGCACAGAGCCAACCCAAAGCCACCCAGCCTGCCTCAGGGGGTGACATGGAGGATGCTGGATTTGCAGGTGGGTGGCCGGGTCTGCCTGCTGTCTCCTCCCTCTAAGGCCAGGTTGTGTTTCAGCAAAGGGACCGGACCTGCTGGCCGTCCTGGCCCCTGGGCAGGCAGACTGGCAGGGCCTGGGTCCTGGGGCAGGAGCGTGCCCACGCTGCCTTCTCCGATAGCTGGGCTTTGAGGGGTTTCATGTCCTGGAGGACCAGTTATGCCTGGTGCTTGCTCTGAAACTGCTGTGTTTTGGGTTCTGCATGCTCCTTTCCAAACCAAATGTGATAAAAGTTTACTTTATAAGGAGTCATTTGTGCAAATAACCCAGGAATCCAGAGCTCATATATGGGTCAGAGTTCAGCCTCAAGTTTGACCTCACACTTGCTGGCTCACAATGAGCTGGTTTAGAACTCCTCAAGCTTCCCAGGATTTGCATTAGGATCCAATTTTTTTTTTCTTGGATGTTTGGATCTGGGACTGTGGTTTGTAACACTTGAGACAGGTTATTCAGATCCAGACATAGAGCTTAAATCTAGATTTAATAATCTGAGCTGTCTCATTATGAGCACATGCAGAGGAACAGAAACAGGGCGTAAAGAAGGTGATTAAATTCCTCAGTGCTCCAAAAGTGTTCATATTCAGTTTCATTTGTATTTGGACAGAGATTTGCAATAATTTTCATGTTATTTAAACAGATTGCCTCATTATGTCTTAATCTAAACTGGACATCTTTCTAAAAAGATGTTTTTAAAAGCACTGGTATAAACTCAGTATAAATGACTGATGTGATGCAGAAATTACTATTTCAGATTCTATGGCTTATGGTATTTTAGTATTACCACTGGATGATATACTGGCTAACCATTAAGACAATTAAGAAGAAGACATGATTGAAAGTAACTGCAGATGGTCCTCAAGCTGCTGGAGTGCTACATCCAGATTTCAGATAGACCTCCAGCTGTTTAGGCTCTCATTATGCAAAGCAAAGGTTTCCCCAGAATTAACTTTTACTGAAAGCCCCCCATGAGACTTTGACCACCCAAATACCTACTAAGAAAATTTCTGCAATGTACCACTTCATTTTCATTTATGCCACACTTAATTATATGCGGTAAATAAGTGTAGATAGCAAACAACCAACAAGAGTCCTTCTGTCTACTACCTCACATGGGAATCATCTAACCTTAATAGAGAAGATGCGCTTTTGGAGTCCAACCAAGCTGGTAGTAGTCCTTCTACATTTGCTTTTCCTTCAGAAAATTGAGTTCATGCCCTTTCCCACTGAATAAATGGTTCTAATTATCTGAAACATTTCACATTGTTTCCAGTGTTTAATCACTGGCTTCCAAAAAGCCTGGACTTGGAAACGGCATCTTGAAGCTCTGCATGACCATTGCTCTTATCTAACTTAATCTTGCCCACCTTAGGGATAATTTACAGCTATTTGATCTGTTATGTAAAACACATCCAAGGCTATTGACCTATAGCCTCCTGCAGTCCCACTTGCTCACACAGCATATTCCAGGGTTGCTTTAGCTCAATTGAGCAATAATATTTTCTAAAAGCAGCCCCAGTGAAACTTGTAGGGCTGGCTACTTGTTTAGGAAAGTAATGCTCATTGTGTAAAAGTACTAGAGTCTGACCTGTGATAATGTTGCTTTCTTGATGAAAACATCATCTGCCAAGGAAATAAACAAAAAAAAACCCAACCAACCAAACAAACAAAACCAAACCAAAACAAAAAAAACAAACAAAAACTAAAACCAAAACCAAACAAAAACACTAGAGCCAGTATCATTAGCAGTATTTCTGAAGAAGGGAATCTACACTTATCTGAAAGTCTGTGGTTTTTTCATAGTGCTGAAGAAGATTGTAGGATTCTTATGGACCATTCTATGACTTTTACCTGTTACTGGCTCAGGGTGGAAGAGGATCCTCAAGCAAGCACTTGGATACAAGTGCTCCAAAAGTGGCTGCTTCTCAGTGCTCTCATGGCTTCAGGCAAACTGGAGTTAACCATATCCTCTGCAGTAAGTGGAAAACTGATTGCCTCTTGGGTGTTTAGTTTTGAAATTGCATATTCTGCATAAGACACTAAGAGAAAAAGATGTTATCCCAGGCACCAATCCCGTTTTGTTTCTTTCTGCTGTTAGCTGAATAACTAGATATTTTCAGAAACTTAACACAGATGGGCTTACAAAGATGAAAGTGCAATTAGGGGTATAATCCATCTCCACATCTGAGAAACTGTGTAAAACCAGTGAGAAGGAGCTGTACAGCAACAGTCACATGCTCTCCTTAAGCCTGATGCTGATAGTGACTCCTTGGCTGGTACCGTGTGACCTTGTAAAGGCTTGTAATGGAAAGAGGAAGAAATATCTCCTGACTCTAAAAGTCTAGTTTACTCTGTTTGAATCCCAACAAAGGCAAAAAATGTAAGCGTGTCTGCCTGGCGCACCGTGGAAGGAAGCAACATGCCTCCATTCACCTTTGGCTTACTGTGCCGACGCTAGAGTCAAGAAACATAGAATTTGAAATATATGTAAGAATGCATTGGATGCAGCATCAAAGCATTGTCTTAATCACCATCATCCATTCACAGTCTTGGAGAGTGTAGTAATGCATATTTTCTTGCTTATTCTTAGATTTGTAGTTTGACCTGTGAGAGTTATTTTTATCTCTTCCTGAGATCGGGACAGTAGACAGGCTACACTAGAGCTTTGATACATTAGCTGATCAGAGCTTCTGGCAGCCTTCAGCATGGAGTTTCTCAGCAGCCAGTTCTCCAGAGGATTTCTGAGGGTGGGATTACTGTTAAGTTTTTTTTTCCCGGTCACAGTCCTGCTGCTAATAGAGTGTGTGAAACAAAAGTTCAAATGTTGGCACATTCTCCTGTGGGATACCGAGATTCACAGTGTATAATTTCCGTATCTGAAATAAGCTACATGATGGTATTTTTTTTTCTGATCTTTGATCTGTGGTGCATCCAGAGGAAGCATATTCTGTGGTTACTAGTCTAGTTATTAGTGCTTCTGTGCTGCTTTTCTCAAGCTCGTGCAAATTAATGTAAGAAAAAAAAATCATAGAAGCTATGTGATTGTTTTTCTATGAAAATAGAGTACCAAGAATTGAGGAAGCTGGAATTCCTGCTGCTTCAGATGTCCGAGTTAGAAGGGTAGTCATTGTTCAGCTCTGATACAGTCTTTGTAGAATATTTAACCTCTGAATTTCCTCCAAAAGTGCTAGTTCTATCCATTTAGAATAGAAGGATCCTTCTGTAACTAATTCTTAAATTTGATACTTAAAATTGGAAGTGATTAGTTATTCCCCTCCCAACTGCTAACACCTTCTGGGGTTACTTCTGTTCCTTCAAAAGCTTTGAAATCTTCGATCAAAATATAACTGTGTTTTTTTTTTTCCCCTGTTTGGAATTGGATATGGACCTTACAGGGGTACACTCATAAACCACTGGGAGACTATCAAGAAATAACATATTTCAGACAGTTTGAAATAGATTCAAAGTAACCGAAATGCAAAAGATGCACCGTATCCTCTTATCAGTCTCTCGACACACGCATGTTAGCTGAGCAATGTTTGTAAGCTGATGCTCTTCATTGCACATGTAAATATTAGCTTAAGAGAATCTTGAAAGGGTTTAAAAGATTTTAAAATCATCTTTTGCTCCCTGTGGTAGTTAATCACAAGCTGTGAGTGCTGGTTTTTCTTCAGTGCTTCTGCTGAAGAAGGTGGCAATTTCCTTCTCTCATCTAGCCAAGTAAGAGAGCAAGGGTCCCAAAATATGTATGATCTTTGTGGGTTCCAGTGGAGGTGTTACAGCTCAGCAGAAGCTCCTTTCCACCTCCCAGCTGTATACTCATTACAGTATGCTGCAAAAATTCCTGCAGGAATTCACGATGTTGTCATCTTCCCTTGCTGCTGTCCTCAGAGTCCCACCTAGAGACTTTTAAAGGAAAAAGGGCTGTCTTTCCACCTTCTTGCATGTCCCTTTAGCCATCAGGTCCCAGCCATGGTCATGGTCACGGTGCCTACACCTGCCTTCCCAGCCCTTTGAACCACATAGGCGCACCATCCCATGCAGCTGGGTAGGGATCAGCAGGTCTGGTGTGGTGAGGTGCACACACAGACACCACAGCCACATTGCTGCATTTGTCAGTTAATTTCTCTGTCTTTGATTGGCATGCTGATATTGAAGGCTAAACCCATTCACAGTTCATCAGGGATCATTCCTACATTATGAGTTGATAATGAGGTCTGGGGGTATTTAGTATCTGCCAGATGCACATCTGTGGGGAAAAAGAAGGATGAGAAATTAGGAATACTCTCTCTTCCTTGAAGCAGTACTTAAAGTCTCAAGGCTTCTGGAATAAATTCTTGGCCTGAAGGAGTTTTAAATATATTGTGGTAATTCACATTTCCTTTGAGCTTGCCAAGTTCAGCCAAGCATAAGCAACAGAAAGCATCAAGCAGAGAATATGATGAAATATAATTCCTCCATATTCTAAAAACTCTATCACTCCAGAAAACATGTTCAGGAAAGCCTGTAAACGAGGGACAACGAGATAGAAAAGGCATGAGTATTAGCAAATTGGAAGTGAATTCAATACTGGGACGTGTCTTACAGCAGGTGCCCAGTGTAGGATAAAAATAAACAAGAAGCAATCTAAGAAATGGAAAATCTGAGTAGTGAGAAGACAGTTGTGCTACAGTTGTGCTACATCTTCAGGCCACGATCTGTACTGAAAACCTTAAAAAACGATCCGACATTGCCACCTGCGGGTCACTTTGGTGAGGAGCTGGAGAGGCACCCACATTTCAGCAAAGGGTTAATTTAGTTGATATATCTATTTATTCAATCGTATTGCATTTAAATCCAGATTTTTAATAAATATTTCTGTTTCTTCATCGTTTCATTCACTAATCTTACATTCTGATTGTAGTACATACATTATTTCTACGCCTTCATTCTTACGAATGAAATACAAGAATCAACAGTGAAATAAAATAAGTATAAAATGAAAGAAAATGCTCCATTGGCATACAAACACTATATATATATATATATATACACACATACACACATATTACACTTGTTATATATGTGCTCATGCCTACAAAGAAGCCAAAGTAAGAGGATGATGATGTGTTTAAACACTCCAAATTAAAGAAGTGGCGAGCGTTGAATTGGCTTGTACTCCATTTATGCAGGTGCACAGCAGTCGGCTGAGGTAACTTGAGAGAGTCACTGTAGAAGATGCAACGTAAATTATCCTGCTACTTTTCAGAAGGCTACCTTTCCTCCATGGGGTGTGCACAGAAACTAATAAATATGTGCAATATGTTATTTCGCTGGATCTGTGCTGACTTCTCTCAGTTGAAGGTCTGGAATCTGGCATAAAAATCTGCATTGGTTGGCAAGTGTTCTACTGACCAGGTTTTTCTTCTGGAAAGAACAAAGGAAGCAGATGGGAAGCTCGCAGAGCGTGTTGCCTGGATGCAGAATGACAAGTGGTCAGCTGCAGCGGGGCGGCTGCTGGTATGAGAAAAGGTGAGGCGGAAAGGTGGCCAATGCTGTCTCTGTCAGTGAGCACTATAAAAATAGTCCTAAAAAGATCTCACAGTATTACATGTTGCTTTTTTGGGAAAAATTAAAGTATAAATTTGTCGTGTTCTGCCCTATTGGTGATATGGTACCTGCTGTGTAGTCCAAGGAGGGGTGGAAGAACTGTTGTTCTCATGCTTCCAACTGCTCCTCGTATCCATCCCCAGCCAACTTATCCAACTGCTGGCTCCCTTTGTGGGCCAGTTTGACCTGTGGGATTAGAGGGAACCAAAATGCAAAGGGTGGAAGCTGCACTGGTTATGTGACCGTTAGCTCCCCCTGCTTTGGGAAGCACTAGGTTTGCTTCTCACAGACAAAAACATACTTTATAGGCGGGATGCCACATAATTCTTCCTTTCCTTTATCTGCCCTCTCATCTCCATTTAAAGTGACTTTAATTTCTTCTTGAGCTGATGGTGAGATGACAAAGATTAGAATACAATATAATTTGATCCATGCCCACATACTCACTGTTATCTTCTGCATAGCAGATGACCATAAAGTCTTTTGTAATTTATGAATGTAACAGCAAAACATGTGTGCAAATTATTATTTTTGCCTGTTGTTATGCAATATTATCTCTCATAGTGCTCTAATGTGAATTATAGAGTATTACAAAGCTGCTATGTAAAATAATTATCTTCTTAATAAAATAATGTGCATGGGGAGGTACTGAGGTCATATAAGTATGATGGTAGGACAGGTAAGCTATTCCTGCTAGGTACTGCAAATGGTTTCTGGCATGCAAAGCTTGCATGCAGCTCACCATGTCATCAAGAACCAACTTCCAAAAACTTATTTTTTACACTTTGAAAATTGAGCAGGAGGAATTCTTCCCCTGTAGGCCTTTTAAAAGGTTATTTGCTGTGCCTCTTTCAGCTGTGAAAAAAAATATTTTTGAAGGAAATGGATGAATTTTGGGGGATATACATGATGGATTTGAGAAATATTACTTAGGAGTGGATTTTTTTTTTTTCTATTTTTTTTGGATGCAGATGGGGATGGGAAAGGAGGGTCTGCTGTGCAAGTAGAGATTAATTAGGCTTCCAACACTGTATTTTAATCCAAATGTAATACTGGATTTCTCCACTTTCAGAAGCTTTTGAAGACACCATTGCTTATAGAACATGGAGGTTGTAGGTTATGCTAACTCCAGTCACTGTTGCTTGAACTATCCATTGCAACGTGTTGTGAATAACGTGTACTTCATGTATTCGTTCTGGAATGTAAGCGTGTGTGGCAAAATAAGAACGAACTGAAAAATCTACTAAAATATTTGAGGGCCTCAGAATTATTTAATGTTCCTCTTTCTATGCTCTCTGGTTTGTTTCACAGTCATGATACTTGCGTCTTGAGATTCTTTGTGGGACTTGAAATACTTATTGCCTAATTTCAGACCAAAGATATCAGATTGATGTTGGCTGTATGATTTGCAGGTGTAGATTAGTATATTCCTATTAGACTGAAAGGGGTTTTTTTTAATAGAATTGTGCCCCTGAAATTTCTTACCTCTGTTCATTTCTCTCTCTCTTCTTCCTTGGAAGGCCATGGTTGTGCTCACACTCACTAAAAAGATGCAAACCCTAGTTACACTACTGTAGACCAAGGAGAAGCAAATAAGGCCATGCTGTTGCTTCAGCCTCTGCTTTAGACTTTTACTCCTGCTGCATCCTGTGAATTGTGATATGTAAACCTCTGTTGGCCATAAATCCCCAGTCTTGTCAGAATGAATGCAGATCATAAAAGTGAAAGGAAGGGTAGGACGCATTTTAATGTTTTTAAGCTTTGCTGAGGACATCTGGCCTGTGGTGATTTGCTTAAAAGAGGATTAATTGTAATGCAAACTCAGGAAGAATGGGGATTCTTTAGTGACAAGTGTCAAGTATACAGGAAATGTATTGTTTATAGGAGCCAGTGGAATCAAAACAGAATTATAAAACCTTTCCAGGATCTCCCTGATGTTCCAAAATGCTTCAGAGAAATCCATTATATTTGGAGAATTTCCCCAGCAGGAATTCTTCGTGTAATAGAGTTTTGTCCTCAATGTCTTCCATTTTAATAAAGAACTTCTTTGAAATCCAAATTTACAGCAAATGAAGTGAGGCTAAATTGTGTTTTCCTTATGCATAGAAGTGCTTTGCACAAACACAGTTTTGTCATCAAATAGGCTGTTATGCATTAAATGAGAGTGTTTTTGCCTTGTAATTGAAGTTTCACATTACGGCTTATTTGTTTCAGATAGATGTCAACATGGACCCACAACTTTATTCCTGTGGATGATCATCTGCAGCCCCACAGCCCTACTACGTGAGGGAGGACTTACTAACCACAGACACAACCACCTGGTGAGCCAGAGGCTGCTATAGAGCTATCCAAGCTACCAGGGATCCCAGACAGTGTGGATTTCCAAAGTGGCTCAGAATGCAGCCCAGCCATTTTTGTGAAGTGTGGTCCTCAGACTAATAAACCTGCCCCAGACGAGTCTTTGGCTGTGGTCCTCCAGATACACATGGGGACAGATTCATGAAGTGAAGGGTGACACTGCACCAATTGGATTTTCTAATAACAGCACTCACTAGTTTTGGAAATGAAATAGTGAGCACAGAAAAGTGCTGATTTCAGAATAACGTGGAGGTCAGCTATTACAAGTCTTTGTGTGAAATAAATATTGGATACCAATAAATAAGTGATGTTACATTCTGAAATGTTAGAAGACTTTATCTTTTTATTCTAAGAACGTGCTTTTGTAGAGCCTCAGAGGAAGGCTGTTGTACGTGTTTTAAAAGAAGGCTTTATTTTTCCCCATCCTCTTTAGATATTTTTTGAGAATATGAGGGTAAATGCCAAGGCTGTCAGGAAGCAGTTGTGTGGTCAGGAGCATCAGGGAGAGTCCTGTCTGGCAGCAATATTTTCTAGAAATCCATGTATGAAGGAGAGTTGCGTTCCTTTTTTTTTTTTTTCTCCATTTCTGTAGCTAATTGCTTATGAGACCTAGAGCAATAAACAAATAAAATTGTCAGTTCTGTAAGACAAAATCCCTAAAAGGCAGAAGGAGAGGGATCAAAATGTTTCTACTTGGTAGTAATTTTTGTTGGATCACTTGCTGCTTTAGGTTTAGGCTTGTTTCCAATCAAAACATAAATTTAAGATGACAAATGAAAAGAAAATTGAAAGAGTAAAGAATTTTCAATAATTTGAGGTTTATTTCAGGGAAATAACTGCATTAATTTACTACAAATTTTTGAATCATATCAGCTGATAAAAACATGTACTTTAGGGAAAATATTGTAACTGAATATACTGTGACCTTTCCAAGTCACTTCACTTTTTGCTGTCTCCTTTTACACATACATAGAAGCAGCACAACCATATGTTCCAGCTAAAAAGAGTAACATATACAGAGCTTGTGTGTAGTAAAATTATTCTATGCTTTGCCTGCTCCTCTGACAACCTTATACTCACCTCGTACTTTTGTGCCACAGGTTTTTTTCCAGAGAAGCATCCTGTTGCCATTAGAGGATGAGCACCTGCCTCACCGGAGGTGGGACCCACTCTGGGGCAGAGCCGGACCCTGTCCAGGCACTGCTGGGACAGCCTTTTACAGCCACTGTACGTGGGTGCCCAGCCTGGCAGTGTTGGCTGGTGAAGAGAAACAATCATCACCTTATTCAAAACAAGTGCATCCCCCTCATTTTGACTGTGCTTAAGATTGAGTTTAGTAAAAAGATCCAAATCTCTGCTTTCAAGGCACATTTTGCATCATGTCTCTTTAAAGCTTCCCCTCCACAATCAGCTAATTACAATTAAAAGTAATGGAGGGGGTCACTCTCAGCAGCTTCTCATGGCAGCTAATCCATTACAGAAGAGGAAGTAAAGAAGTATCTCATCCAGCTGATACAGGAAAGAGCTTTTAAAGAGTCAGGTCATAACTGTCCAGACTAGAATTTGGCTATGATGGTGTATTTAGCACCCCTAATCTTATGAGAAGAGCTATGGGATCTTTAGCAACTATGTGAGTGGCTAGGAATTTGGTTTTATGTCTCATCCAAAAGAACTTATTGAAAAAAAAAAAAAAAAAAAAAAAAAAAAAAAAAGAAAGAAAGAAAAGGAAGCAAGATGCAGAAAGCTGCCAGTGCATGACTAAATTAGTTATGTTCACTCCATGTTTACTCACTTTCTCAGGAGCACTTGCTCAGGGTCCTTTTCATCATCACAGTTTTTCTGCTGACCAGCTGCAGAATTATTATCAGCACACTTGCAGATGGCTTACTTGAAAGTGGCTGATAAATCCTGAGCAGAGATTTAATTGGACACATGGATAACACAGCCCTTCTGCACATCACTTGTATTTATTATCTTGATTGCAAGTGCAGCGAGACACCCATTCCCAACAAGAATCCTGTTGGATGTGGTGGGGATTTCTGGATACTGGTCTTCCATGGAGGAGGGTCTGAGTGGGTGTTAAGATACGTTGTGCTTTGTCATGTCTGGGAGCAAGGAACAACTGTCAAACCCATGTATGCTTTTGTCCTTGAAGGTCGGTCCTGGGAGCTGCCTCCTGCAGGCAGCTGGCTGGATCAAGCCATGTGGTCCTCACTGCATCGAAGGTTCCCATGTACCCTGAGAAACCCCCCTCCCTGAAACACATGGCACAAAGACAGCCCCCACCCAAAGTATCTAGAGTTGCAGTGAAGTGGAAGGGGCCACATATGGTCAAAAAAAGGTGGCAGGTGAAGCAGAAAGAGACAAAAAGTGCCTCTACTGCTGGGGGCAGCTGCTGGCCTGGGCGGCAGTGGCAACCCTGGTGCTAACCATGATGTGCTGTAAGCTTCCACTGTCGAATTTGCAAAAGCAACCTGCCTCAGGCTTCCCGCATTTACTGCTGTTTACAGGCACCAGATCACTTCATTTTCTGTGGGTTTCCCCTAAGCTGCTTACTGTTCAACTGCACTTCTTTTTCTGAAGCGTGGAAAACTATTGCTGTTTGCTGGGAAGGGCTGAGAGAGGATCTCATCATCCTCACCACTTGAAATCTCATGAGGTCCCTTGCCATAGCTATGTTCTTTTTCCTCTATCCCATAGAAAGCATTACATTACAATAACATTAAGATCAAATGCTGATGCAGGCTGAAATCAAGAATCACTGAAGTTAAATCTGTGTACACTGACTTAATGCTGCTTCTCTGTGGGTAGTCTTTGGCTAGACAGCCTGATAGGACAGCATTTCTATATTCACCCTGCCTCCCAGATAATCAGTCAGTTCCCGACCACCTTGAATTAATTTTTCAGCCCCTCAGAAGTGCTGGGGGGAGATTTCCCCTCTGCTGTATGAGAGGGTGCAGCCGAGCAGGGGGTGGGTAAGTGAGCAGAAGGTCATGCTTCACCTGCTCCACCCTGTGAGTAGTTCAATGGCATTTTGGCTAAAATGCCATTCAGAGACCTGGCCTTTCTTCTTTGGTTTCCTGAGGTTGGGCCATCAGCAGAAAGCAATGCTCCTTTTGAGTGGACCAGTAATGCTGGTGGGTTTATCATGGGGAGCAGAGACAAGCCTCCTCCTGTCCCCTCCCTCTGTTCTGAGATGGGGGGAGAACAAGGGGGCAAGCACCCATCCATAAGTGTCACTGCCCTTCTAGGGTCCTACAGAGTTTGTCCATGCTGTGAGTCAAGATGGCCTCACTTCATTGTGTGGGCTCATTCCAGCAAGTCTTACTCAGGTTAGTGATGTGCTGCTTCATCTATTCTAGAGAAATGCATATTAACCACTGGGTTAACTCTGCTATTAAGAATGAAATCCACAGCTTAGGGGTTATCTGGATTTATGAATGTTTTGTAACCTCCATGTGACTGAGTGCTTCAATCCAGGAAGCACTGTGGATATTGTTTGGGTTTTTTGTGGTACTTAGACAGGATGATATATCTTGCAGGACAAGGACTAGAAAGGACATTTGAAATATCACAAGTGGCTAAGAATGGTACTGAGCTCGTTTCTTTTCAGACTTAGTACTTTTTTAAAAGAATGAGGATTTGTTAATTAAAAGACTCTATGGCCTGGTCCTACTATGTGCTTCAACACACATTTGTCTCTGAATGAGAGACTTTATTTTTTTCTTATAAGCTTAGATTTAAGCAGGTCAAGTACTAGGCTAGGTTAAAAATGTCAAATGTTTTCCAGAGGAAATTCCTCTGCCCACACGGGAAAAAAAAAAAATCTTTTTAACTTCTGACGTAAAAAACTGAAAATATCTTGACAGGTAATTTATGTTTAGACTAATGTATCCCCTTTCTTTGTATAAAAAGTGTGACTAGTTCTATGTACTTTGATAAAATACATAACATGAAAAGAACTAAGTAATCTGCAAACATCCCTCTACTTGTCTTTATAATAGCAAGATATTTTCAAAGTCTCTATAGCAGCCTTAGTTCTCTTGTTTCCAACTTCCAAATATTAACTAAATTATTGCCACACTGCTGCAGCTTTTCCTGTTTACTTTGGTGTCTCTCATGTCAAACAGCATGAAATCCTCTGCTTGTGTACCATATGTGGGGCTGGACTCTACCTCTCTGTGGAGAGGGGGAGCATGGATTCTCTAGTACCTTGGCGATTAAAATACTTTTTCTTACTCCTGGGAAATCAGCAAAACATTTCTCTGAATAAATGATGCATTTACAATCTTAGATAAATACATGAATATTCTAGGATTTTCCTCAAGATGGAATACATTTATATTCTTAACTCATGCAAAGTTTTACTGTGTTTGCTGTGAAAAATGATATTTTTACCCTTGGTGACATTCATGGAAATAAAAGGCTCTTTTTTTTGTTATACAAGTAGCCTAAGAAGATAAATCATCCATTTTGCATACTACTAAAGGGCAGGAGGGAGGATATTTTACTTACTTCTGAAAAAAAAAAAAACTAAATAGTGCTTGTTTGGGTTTTTTTAATTATTATTTTTCTTTTCTCCTGTATGTGCTTGTAAGGCACATTATTGTGATGATAAATAGTTAATAAGTGTTCCTTTTTAACTGAGCTTGACCATGATTTAAATGAGGAGCAGCTCCATTTGAGTCAGCACTACTATCTGAACTTAAAAGGAGTTAAAAACAAACAAACAAACAAACAAAAAACCACCAAGCAAACAATGACAGCAAAAAAAACCCCACCTCAAAACTCCTGTCTTATGATTTTTAAAAGCAATTGTTTTTAGTGTGATTTCAGTTTCAAATCTCAAGGGTGCTTTGGAAATTAGGGCTTCGCAGCCTACAGCAATTACTTGTTTGGGTTTTTTTGTTTGTTTGGGGTTTTTTTTCCTAAAATAATGACACTGGTTGGGGAGGAGTTGATAAAATCTTTCTATGAAATTTAAAATCTAAAGTTGAAATCTTCATCAGTATTTCAGTAAAGTCAAAAAATATTCTCTCTCATTAGCATGTCTGCCAGTGAGAATAGAGATGTGGACAGACTTTCCTGGCCAGTGAGGCTTGCCCTCGGTGGTCAGTACAGGCAGAATCACAGGCTCAGGGGTGAAGGGGCTGGAAGGGCTCTGGGCTGTTTGCGGGGTGCTGCTAATGTGAGAGCCCGCTCCAGCTGAACCCCTCACCACAGATTACCAAAAACTGGGTGAACCTATGATAAATGACTGAAAAAAAAGTAAAAGGTAAATGGATGTGTCTGATGTTCTGCAATGAGACACATGGTAATGCTCTGCTGTCCACAATGAGGTGTTGGTAGATGCTGTTTGCCTGCCTTACCTTTGAATACGCTATGGCAAAAGTCACATGAAAAATAATATTTTAAAATCTTCCTTGCTTGCCCTCAATCAACAGTGCAAAATGGTCATTTCATCTGTGGGATTTATACTTACTGAGTCACTTAAAATGGCAGTTCACGAGTTCTAATAATGTAATATTTGTGCAATATTGCACACACTTGTGTAAAGTTTCATTTTAAAATTCCCCGGTAACTGGTCTCAATGATGTTACTGCGTTGTATGAAATTGTGTATGTATGTATGTGATTTTGGTGTGTGGATTTTTTTTTTTTTTATGTTTCTTTGTTTAGGGTTTTTTACTATATCTTAGTTGGAGCTATTTCTTTGCCTGAAACATTTTTTTTCTTTTTAACATCATGTGCCATAAAGGTGAAAATGCAGATTTTGCAGCTATAGAAAAATTACACATGCCGTACTTTCAATTGCCACAGAGTGGCAATGTTTCAGAAAATTTTATCCAAGTCTACTGACAATATTTTTGAACCACAGCAATGGGCTGATGGTGCAGGGTTTCCCTGTAACCCTCTCTGTACCCTGCGTAATTCAGTGTGGCAGTGACAAGCACCTGGGTCAAGAAGCAGGAGGAATCCATTAAGATGCTAGGGTAGAGAACTGCAGTGGCTGGGGTGTGGATAGGGTAGAGAGATTTAATTATATTTTTAAAAATTCACTTCATCATCTTTTTGATTGGGATGGGAAAAACCAGCGTTGCTTCTTTCTGAAGTCTTCATGTTGTTTTCCTAATTTTTAGGATTTAGAGGATTTTCTTACACACACACACACACACACACACACCCCGTGTCCTACTCAATATATTTTTGTAGGGAAAACCAGAACTGTAATTTTCTTTTTTTTTTTTTTTTTTTTTTTTTTTTTTTTTTCAGCTGAACAATGGGCAGGATTGCACACTTACCTGTTTTCTTCACATTTACATCCGAATATTCTCTCATGCAAAAATATAGTAAATAAAATATTATATTAAGATACTGAATTACAGTAAGGCTGTTTAGCATCTTCCAACATTATTGTCTATATTTAACAAGTAATCTATGTTCACACAGATACTATCTTAACTTCTCAATGCACTAGGCACTCGTGCCTATTTGGAGCTTTACTTGGATAAACATGTATTGACACGTATTCCTGTGAAGGAATACACATCAACATAATTTCTCAAATTTGCCATATTTGACAAAGACCAAAGATAGGGCACAGCCAAAACCCGGGATCCAGCTAGCTTCAAGCTTACTCGGAGTCTTGTAGTTCAGACAGCTCTCTCTATTTCCTCAGCATTTGGATTACCTTACAGAATTACTGAATATTTAAATGTTAAGGTAAAAAATAAAAATAATTAGTTGGATTTTGGATCAACCCTAAGATTATGTTTTGACATTATACCCCATAATTGTTGAATGTCAGTTGTACACCAGCTCCTCGATAGTGAGTAGGAAGGAACTGGAATTCAAGGTTTGTGGAAACATGATATTTAGGAAAAGTTTTTACAGATTAGTACACACTGCTGCCCCATGTAATGACGTACAGGTATGGATGTACAAAACCAAAGGTAGCTTTTCCTTTTCCCTGGATCTGCTCCCTTTTCCTTCCTCTTTTGCCTAATCTTGAGGTGGAGTCCTTAGGCTCTGCAAACACACAGGCCTGCCCTAGCCTGACTCCCTCCATCAGGAAAAGGTACTCAGTACATACTGGTTAGGACGCTGGGATTACTAAGTAATTTGTCAGGTATGAAATTAAGCCTTAAAGAGAGACAAATAAAGTGGGAAGGTACTGAGCATGTCTCTGTGTATAGAAGTAGTCACTTACGCATTTTGTCCCCTGCAGAAGTGATGTGGGGTAACATAGGCAAAAAAAAAAAAAAGCGGCAAGGTGTGGCATTGACAGGTGCTGCTGTGAAGCTGTTGCAGTGCTTCTGCCTGTAAGAAGTAAAAACAAAGTTCAGGAGAAGTGAACTGAAGCATTTTTCCAGCCATATTCCTTCATTCCTTTACCGTAATAAATAAGGGAATTAAGATTAGACGACTTCAAACTTGTTTTCAGTGGTGTGGAAGACCATGCTCAATTATTAGCTTTCTTCTAATTCACAAACAAGTTCAAGGGGGACATTATGGCTACAGTTGTAAGATTTGTACTGTCAGTGTCAATTTTTGTAGCACTTGGTGAATGGATTGTACATTCATACATGGGTGTATTTTTGTTCCATCTGTATCACGTAGTTTAGTGTACGTCTGTTGTGGTTTAACCCAAGCCGGCAACCAAGTCCCATGCAGTCACTCGCTCACTCTCCTCTAGGGTGATGGAGGAGAGAATCAGAAGGGTAAAAGTGAGACAACTCATGAGTTGAGATAAAGACAGTTTATTAGGTAAAGCAAAAGCCTCTTACAAAAGCCAAACAAAGAATTCATTCACTACTTCCCATCAGCAGGCAGGTGTTCAGCCATCTCCAGGAAGGCAGGGCTCCATCACACCTAATGGTTACTTGGGAAGACAAACACTGTAACTCTGAACGTCCTCTCCTTCCTTCTTCTTCCCCCAGCTTTACATGCTGAAAGTGATGTCATATGGTATGGAACATCCCTTTGGTCAGCTGGGGTCAGCTTTCCTGGCTGTGTCCCCTCCCAGCTTCTCATGAACTGGCGGGGTGGTGTGAGGAGCAAGAAAGACCTTGACCCCGTGTAAGTACTGCTCAGCAATACTAAACCATTCCCGTGTTACACAGTTTTCAGCACAATCCAAAACATAGCCCTACACTAGCTACTAAGAGGAAAATTAACTCTATCCCAGCCAAAACCAGCACATCATCCTTGCCCTGTCCCTCTAATTTCGCAGGCAAATCTCTTGATGTCCCCCCCAACTGATGGACTAATATGAGCAACAGGAATTAATAGACAAGTCCCATAAATTCAATGATGCTCCTCTTAATTCTTACCAAGTTTGCACAGGCATACTTTAGCAACTATTAGTTTCCAGAGACATTCCTATTCCTGAGGGGTTCTTAATTCACTGAAGGATTTTCCTTACTAATTGTAGAATATTAAGCAATAGAGTTATCTTTGCTACCAATTTAATTAATTCTGCTGCAAGACACTAATGTATTCAGAAGGCTACCATTGATATTACGAGTGCATGTGTTGCTTATATCTAGTTTAATTTGGTATGTGGCACCTGTATTGATTTTTGCTTTAGCAAAATACAGTCAGATAATAATGCATGGATTTGGAAAAGCTTTATAGTTCATAAATTTTGGAGCATTCATATTTGACTTTGTCAGCAAAGGAAAATTAAATCAAACAAGATGCAATGATGCATTTGTTGCTTTGGGAGCCTCTAGTTCAGAACTTGACATTGATAAAGTGTTATAATTAATTCTTTCCATTAATGAGATAGTATACACTATCAGCAAATGTGAGCTTTGATGTCAACATATTATATTGACCATCTTCCTATATTAATTAGAATGTGCCTTGATGGAGTCTTTCCTTATACATGACTTAAAGCAAAATGTAGTGAATTTTGCTTATGTGCCTAACAACACGCATTCAGGCAGTTCATGCACGCTTACCCAGAGCAACACTTATCCAGTGTCAGAAAATATGTTTCAGTGATAAAGCAGAAGGAATTAGGAAAGTGAACTTCTTGGCTCTATTCCTGGATTTGTCATTGAGTCAGGCAAGTCATTAAACACAGTTTGACTCCAGCTTACCTATCTGTTTAATGTAGATAGTAATATTTTCCTGTTATGGAGAGAGATTTTAAGGCTTAATTAATTAATATTGTGGAGCTCTTCGCCATACTCAACTGAAAGTCAAAATATTACTTGGTATAGGTTAAAGTGTATGAAAACAAAGTGTAATCTGATAATGCTTTAATTTTATGCATTTTTACTGAAAATTAAAACAATTTGATTGCACTGATGCTAACATACAAGTACTTCAGGGTTATTGGAGAGCTCGTACTAAAAATGAATGCCATAATAGCTTGCAGACTTGCATGTAAAACACCAAGAATAGCTGGTTACCCATGCTGTTCTCATTTGATGATTTTATTTTGCTTTACAACTGCAGAGAAAGTGCCAGAAAAATAAAAAATTGCAGGATGTTTTGACATTAACAGACACTGATAAGTGATACTCAGTGGAGCTGCAGAATAAAGTGATTAAGTAGGTCAGCTTACTTAGAGAATAGAGAATAAAAATAAGGTTAAAATAGGAGTGTAAATGGGTAGAAAGCACAAAATCCATTAAAGACAGCAATATTTGTACAGCTGTGCCCAGGTGATGCACTGGTAACCACAGAAGAAAAGTATTGTTAATGAAAAACAGACATTCTGGCAAAAGACAGTATTTAAGATATGTGTGCTGGATTCCTACAGCACTTTATATGGGGAGGAGGGACAAAAGCCGGTACTTCATCAACTGATGGTGATTGATCTCAAGACTTCAAACTGTTACGCTTCTGCCCTCTGCCTGGTGCCACATCAGGCTAGTGCAATGCCTGTGTCTCATTTGAAATCTGGAGGACTTGAATGTGTTGCTACCAGTCAAGGGTTTTGCTTACTCCTCAGCTCTCTACCAGACTCTTGCTTGATGATGTTTTTTGGATGAGGACTCTGTAATAACGAGCATCAACTTAAACATCCACTTGTGTGTATTCTGCATAGGTAATGATCTTGGTAGTAAGCTTTCGATTCACTTCCATTATTTGATCTCTTTTTCTCAAAAATATTTTCCAACTTTATTAATTTCATTCTAGTGAAAAGAACACAACTACCTTTGCTTTCTTCAGTGTCAACTCCGCTTGTGAGATTCTTGGAAGAAAACAGGCATTTTCAAGCTCAGTTGAGCCTTTGCAGCTACACAGGCACTTTTTTTCCTATCATTGCAACAACAAACTTGTTGCCAGCACAGTAACGAGCTTCTCCTTTCTGATTCCTTTCGTGCTGACTACTTGAATCAATATTGTGTCAGTGCATAGTTGTTTAGAGTGTATTCCAGTTGATAGAGTGTCGTAGTTTAGCCCCGATCCGGACCAGACTACGCAGTCTCTCTCTCACTCCCCCCACCCTCCGAGAGAATAGGGAGAGATAATTTAAGAGAAGAGAGACAATGTAAGAAAAACGACTCGATGTTTGAGATAAGGACAGGAAGAAATCCTTACCGTCACAGGCAAAAACAGACTCGACTTGGGGAAAAACTATTCATTTATTACTACAACTAGCGGGATAATGAGACAGAAAAACAAGATAACCTCCTCCACCCCTCCCACTTCTCAAGCTTAACATGATCTACCTTCCCCCCCCCGAGCGGCACAGGGGGGAAGAGGGAATGGGGGTTGCGGTCAGTCCATTATGTGTTGTTTTATGCCGCTGCTTCACAGTTGGGGGAAGAACTCCTCACATCCCTCCCCTGCTCCAGTGTGGGGTCCCACCCGTACGCCACAGTCCTTCATTAAACTGCTCCGGCGTAGGTTATCTCTTCCACGGAGTGC
>WHYT01016760.1:154955-167458 GCA_009806455.1 Tetrax tetrax | reverse complement strand
AGAAATAACAGTATTTTCCATTAACTAGCAACATAAACTGGCATTTCCATAAACTACTGGCAACACATTTCCTGTCTCACCGATTTTACTCCTGCCATGCAGGATGTAGGTCTATTTCAGAAACACCAAAAAATTTCAGACCAGGTTTCATCAATGACTTTTTTCCTCCTCTTTTGACAAATGCAAAAGATCCAAGCTCAGATCTCAGAACTGCAGACACTCACTAAGTTTTTAATTTTGTTACCCTTGCGTACTAGGGACATTCACACCAATGGAAATGTAAAATTGCTATGTAAATACACCTAAGATTCACTAGTCAACTAACTGTATCCTTGATGTCTTTTTTCTTTTTTTTTTGAAGTCAAGACTTCCAGAAAGTTATTTTAATCATGTTGCTGGCATACACAAAATCAAAGATAAGAAAACCTTCCACCTTCATTTTAAAGCATGACAATAGTACACAGATGCTCTGCCTTTAAGAAAGGCTTTTGTTGAGTAGCAGCCTATTACCAGGTTAATATGTAAATAACTAAAAGTTCTGCACCAAAACTACTGCTTTAAAAGGGAATCCTGCAACTTTAAAGTGGACAACTTAGACTATTATTAGGACAAGCCCAAGTTCAGGTGCTTTAAAAATAAATAAATAATCATCAGGACCAAGTGGGCTGTCCAAGATGGTATTTTCCCAATAAAAAGTCAAAGTCAATATTCACACAACTACCTTTGCCCTCATGCAGCCCACTGAAAAACTGAGGATTAAGATTTTACAACTTGGATAAAGACAGCTTTCTAGAGATAATCTTACTGCTACGAAAATAGTTACGTCCTCCTCTAAAGAGAGGAAAAAAAAAATAAAATCAAAAGTAGACTAAGAAGTCCAACCACACAGCAGCACCGCTCCTCCACTGGTACTGTTCTGTTGCACTTTTCAGGCAAACAGATGACTGGTTTTGGGCATTAGTTTGGAATGTACAGTTAAGTGGAATTCAAAACCCCTTCTTCCCAGGCTCCTTGCATCTGATCACTTACAGGTCAGTTGCTCTTTTTCTACTACTATTCAAGTAATTAACAACTACTAATGGACAATATCATTAGAGTAATAACAAAAAGTACAATATCGCATAAAATTTTGGACAACAGGTCAATGGGATTTCAGGCATCTGCAGAACTCTCCTTTTCCCCTATCAGCTTCTTGCTCTTTGAAAAATGAACTTGCCCAAAGGAGAATTAGGATTTCTTATTGGGAAACTTGAACCCAAACCAGAGTATTACACAAGGTGACACTGCAGTAGCAACAGGAATGCACACAATACCTATTCCCACAAATATAAGACCTCTCCTCTCTAGCACAACCCTCCCTTCTCTCTACAGTGATTATGGTTTTTTTTTTTTTTTTTTTTTTAAAGCAAGCTCGGTAAACTAAGATACAGCTAACTAGACCTAAACTAAGACTAAACTTCAAGTCCTTGTACAGTTACAATATAGCTGATAAAAAAATAGAATGTAGTAGAGAAGTATTTATTAAATAGTAAACAGATTTATGAGAAAAAAGTTTAACATTGAATCTTGTACCAGATACACTTCTGAAGAAATAAAAACCAAAATAAAAGGGATTAGCCTGAATTCAAACAAAAGTACATGAGAACACTCAAGAGGCATGTTTTCAGATTTCATGCCCCTTTGCAACCTAAGTTCTTTGCCATCTCTTTCTGCAGAACAGAGGAATGCTGATTTAATGGCTGGAAGTGATACTCTGCTATCACAACAGTAAATAATTTTCATCCCCAGGCACAACCTGCTCTAAAGCAACTTAGCTGTGCCCTAGGAACAAAAGGTCTTTAAAAAAAAAAAAAAATAAAGAGTAGGTGAAAAATATTACTAGATCAGTTGAATAATTTATAAAGCCTCTTTCTGGCTAACAAGAAGTCTACCAGGCAGAGACTACTCATTAATAAGGAAGAGAGCTTCACTTTCTCCTTTAGAAGCCTTTAGAGCATCAGTATCTGTTCCTGGATAAAACTGCTGTAAATTCCCATCTTACACAAAACAGTTAACTACTAACATTCTTTGTTTGAGGGGAAAGGGGAAGACAGGGTACCTGCAGCTAACGCTGTTCCGTTAGTTACGTTCTTTTCTGTTCAGAATAACCAAAAGTTGCTTCAAGTGTACAGAAAAACATAATACTCAAAGCTTCCCACTTTGGTCAAGTTTATTCTTCTTTTAACACGCAATAAGAATTTGATTTACATCAGCAAGTCCTAGGTGCTTTGAACCAGGAAGGAGGATCAACACTTCATTATATACCTGCAGAAAATCAGCAAAAAAAAAAGAGCACGGAAGGTATATTTTATAGAACACTAATAATAGCATGCAAATTAACTAATCCACAGTGGAATTTAATTCTTTCTACAGTTTTATCTTTCCTACAGTTACATTTATTTTAGTATTTTCTTCAAAGTGGATTTAGAAGACTCAAAAAATACACTTCTGACAAAAGAACACTTGTCCTTCAAGCTTTTTATTTTAGACAAGCTTTTATTTCAAGGTTTCCTCCTATTTTAGTTCTAAAATATCAGGTTGAACATCTTAGAGAATATAACTTTCAACAACAGTCAAATTAAATTCGCTGGTTTTATTTGTCTGTATGCAACACCCAAACTTCCCACCCTTGCAGTTAAATCTCCCTAATGCTTCCCACCCAGTGCTAAAGCACGTGACTTTTCTCCATTCCTATCCTCTCCCTGTAACGGAATGAACCTAGACGAACTTCTTTGGGTATCTGAGTGTTCTATGCTGTATTTATCATTCTGTAATGAGGCATAAAGAAAGTTATCTTTGACCAACAAATCAAAGCTGTTCACCATTTAGAATGTCATCACTTAGGTTCACAAAACTTACCTCACTGTGTTTTCTAATGCTTCATATTCTGAGGCACTAACAGCCATAGTTCTATCAAGATGAACAAGAGTGGTGATACTCAAACTCCAGATGTACAGCCATGGGTCTTACAGTTAACATCACAGTTACCAAAATGAAGTCTTATTTATTTACATCTGAACCTCAACATTTAAGTTTAATTTCGAAAAACTTCAGAAAATTATTACAGGCTGCTTCTGTGCTTCTCTGGAGCTCAGTAACTTGGCTGAGGAAAACTCTTGCCAAGCTATGATTAGCATTTAGCAGCTTAAGGGCTAACTGTGCTTGTTGTTCCAACCTTGACAACCAACTGTAAGGACACACCATTAAATTTAAGCTTCCAAAAGCTTTTAACATTTGATTCTGCTGAAAATACAGTTTCACTACATGTTTTGAAAATAAAATCACTTTTTCCTCTTTTAGAGATCCATGATGATGCCAGACATATGCTTGTTTTCCAAACAACAACTGTTTAAATGAAAGAATACTCTTTCTGATGTTCCTGCCAAAAATAACATTCTGTGGTTTAAAGAAATCTGATAGTCGGCAGTTCACTCAGCTGAGGGAAGAAGGGTTTACATTTGGCAAGGGTTTACATTTCACGTCTCGCATCTACTTCCCTCCATTTTAAGTTTCTTCAGGGATGAATGTGGCAGTGGGGAGGGTTTCTGTTGTGGTTTGTTTTTTCCTTATGTCTCCAAGCATCTCACTCTCTAAAAAAAAGGGAGGCATCTGTGGGTTTTACCAGAAATGACACAAAGCAGAAATTCATCACAATGCATTTCCTTCTTACAGGGAATACTAGGATACAAAAGAGATTGAAAGGGAAGTAAAAGACAACTTCAGAAGAAATGCATAGGAGAGAGTTTTCAGCAGGAGGAAGTGAAACAGAAAATCCAAATGAGGAAGTAACACACAAAAAACATTAACAGTTTCAGCTTAAAATGTAGGACAGGGAGAAAAGGAGATGGATTTGGGGTTTCAGCTGCTGTTGTCACAGGCAGCAAAAATACTACCTGCCCAATAAGGTGGTTATTTCACTGTTTCCTCAATAGTCTCAGATTAAGAGATAGAACTGGTAACAGAAACATGCACATTGGACTACATACTGCACATGACTGCTATTTCTGTACACTTCAGAAAGTCAAAATTTTAAGACGAGGGTTCAATCTGCTACAGTATTTGACTTTGTCCTTCATTCATTTTACTAGACATCAATTAACAACTCGCAGAAATAGTAACTGGACCAATTTACTAAGTGATTTATTTAGTCAACTTGACCCATCTAAGACAACATAATTTCTGGAATTTTCCCCAATCATGGAATTTTAGTTACTACTTCCCAGCAATTTTTGCAAATAAGAGTTATAAATCCCATTGAACACAACCTTGCCATCAGTCTCCAAAATACAGACATTCCTGAAGGCTGCTAAACCTGCTCCAAAGTCAAGCCACCTAGTCAGAAAACACTTCAGCCAGCTGAGTGACCAAGAAGAATATGATCTCTTACATGACAGCAAGCTGCAGATCTATGCACGAAGCCCCTGAATTGTTAGTATGGCAATCAGAATAATATTACTGCAAAGCATGTACCTTCTTCAATAGCAGGTATTTTAGAAATATTAGGTCAGAATCTCAATAATCTTAGAGTAATATTTCAGATGAAGCTATTTCAGGCTAAAAAAAAAATCCTTAAGATTAAAAACCCACCTGCTTATTAGTATTAGAAAGTCAACATGGAAGCCTTTCCTGTCATTAGCAGCGCAAATCCAGGACAGAAATCCAGCATCTAGACATCAAGGTCTGTCTTTGCAGCATTATTAGCTTGAACTATAACTACGTGTTGCTCCTAATCTTATCTATGCGCTTGTGCAGAATTACCCACCCTGAATCAAAGGATGCTTGGAATTTCAAGAGAATCTACAAGAGCATGAGCAGTGTTTGATGAGAGAGGCAAATGTTACAATAGCTACATTTCGTTTGAGGGATGGAAAACTATACCTCAGAGCATTCTCAGACACTCCTCTTGAAGGCATTTGTACCTCATCACTTCAACATTCAGGTACTTCACGCTTGCCATGCACAAGCGCTACCACTCTTTACTTGCTATAAATATAAAGCAATTGCTACAATGAAGATGTACAAGACCCGTAGGATGTGAAGAGTTGAGAGCTTCTAGAGGAGAAAGCTTACTGAGACGAAGGAGGCAGGATCCCTTCCAGCTAGAAAAAACACAAAGCTGCTGAAATGCTAGTTCCTGGTTCTTTCTGCAAAAAGAAGGGTGGATAGAAAGCATGTGGCTTGCACATCTGCTTGTCTAGCATAGCCTGGCAAATACTCTCCTCCTACTACACAGTCAGATAACCTGAAACTGTAACCAAAGTACTTGTATAATTGTACCAAGACATCCTTTTCAAATTTGACTTAGAGTTAACTGCAGCCCCACTCCAGCTCCTGAGCTGGCATGCAGAGGTTAGAAAGAACTTCAAATTATATGCAAAAAAAAAACCCAGACAGTAATACATGCACGAGAGTGTCTTCAAATTCAGCATAAAATCAAACATAGGCTTCATTTGAAGTGGTGTGGTATGTCCTCCCTGTTTGCAGCTGTTTAAGCATTCAAAGCAGCAGCCGCCAAGCTTTAAAAACAGTACTTTCCCAGGAAATAACTCTACAATAAACCTGTGCTGATACGAGTTCCAGAGAATTTCAATGTTCTATATAAAACTCAGCAGCAAGCTCTAACTGCTGTAGAACAACTAAAAAAAAAAACACATGTTCACTAAAGCCCTCCTCCCAATTCAGAAGTTCAAACTCTCCATTTCTTCATTCACATGTAATGAGGCAGAAAAACTTCTCAAATAAGCATTTTCAAAGGCTGTTTGAAGTTTCAAAATAAAACAAGCTTCCCAGGCCTTGTCTTGTAGCACGCTAGTCCCCCAGTGCTCTGTCAGCCCATGGCAGATGAATGGTTTTCCGCGACATCATGGAATACTGAACTCTTTCACTACAGGATTTCAAAACAAACACCAAGATATTAATTCCAACATTCACTGGCACACTGTTGACATGTTCTGATATATTATCCTGTCACCCGTTACACATACAAGCTCTCCAAGTATTACTTGCTATGAGTAAAGTGGTTGCCACTATGAAGATGCACAAGAAACCTGAGATCCATCAGCTGAAAAACTAAGGTATTTGGCTATGAGGAAAGTATGTGTTCTAATGACATTTAATTTTCCAAGTCACAAGAATGCAGAAGAGAATCTTTTTACACCTTTACAAGTCTTTTTTTATGAAGTAAGTTACGGATCCAAGGGCTGTATACTGCTCACTTGCTCTAACAGGCCTCTCCACGAAGACACACAACAGTGACCCACCCACGACTGTCCTTTCCTTACAGGACATCAGAAGTGGAAAACAGAAAAGATGGGTTAGCCCTTCTAGCCTTCAAAGGAAGGCATTGCAACAAGAACAGTAGTGCTAGGCTGCAAGAAAAAGCTACTGGAGGGAGAGGAGTAGGCCACAGCTGCATACATCAGCTATGGCTGCATACATTAACTGTAAACCCTCAAATAAGGGGATACTCCAACGCATCTGGCTATTGCAGTCATCAACACTGAACAAACTTCACCCTTAGATTCAATCTGAACCCCAGCCCCTACTAACAGCCCTGTAAATGGTACCTCGTTCTGCAGCAAGTGACAAGCAGGTAACTGGTTAACCAGTTCATGGAAGAATGTTCTGATGGCCGCGTTTTATATAAATGCTTTTCAATCATCACTGATGAGGTGCTTTTTCACTTTCAGTTTCTATGAATATATCAACAATAAAAGGAAATATTTTTGCACATGCTATGTTCTAAACAGTCAGTGAAACTCAAGTCCTCTAAGGCCTCCAAAATACCATTACATTATAACAATGAGGATGTTCGAGTTCAACTCTCGAGTCCACACACAGCAGCCTAAAAGTTAAACCAGATACCCAAGAGCATTGTCCAAATGCTTCTTGAACCCCACCTGGCTTGGAGTCACAACCACTTCCCTGCGGAGCTTGCTCCAGCACTTCACCACCTTCTCAGTGAAGAACTTGTTCCTAATAACCAATCTGAACTTCCTCTGATGCAGCTTTAACTCATTCCCTTGTGTCCTGTCACCAGACACCAAGGAGTCAAGATCAGTACCTCCCTTTCCTCCCCTCATCATGAGGAAGCTTAGGCAGCAATGAGGTCACCCCTCAGCCTCCTCTTCTTCAAGCTGAACAAACCAAATATCCTCAGCTGCTCCTCCTAAGTCACGCCCTCTACTCCTTTCACCATCTTTGTTGCCCTCCTTTGGACGCACCACCCTTTGAGCGTGGTCGCCCAGTGTACTTCAAGTCAACAAGCTGCAGCAGCCTCTATACCTTATAGCACAGCCCCAGCCCAAACAGCATCCTGTTTTAACTGTCCAGTAAACAGCTTAAGTATAAATAAAATAATTACATGTGCTCATAGATAAGCCAGGCATCTGAAAACATTATATTACCTTAGAAAGACCAAAGGAGTCAAATTCAGTGAAATCTTGAAGAAAAAAGTTAGAAAAGGCTGAATGACAGCAAAGTATTTCAGCATTCTTCGATATTTTTCATTATGTAAACAGGCTTCTGTAAAATTTCTAATGTCTGAAAAATTATAATCATTAGCAGTGCCAGCTACAAAGTTGAAGGAAAAAAAAACCCCTGTTTTATCAATTTCATTCAGATCATGCATTAAACAGCATTTTCACTATTATCTAAACCTTTCTGCCCAGTTTTGAAGTTCTGTCAGCAAACACAAGGCTGACAGAGACAGAATCACCATAATATATAGAGAGAACTCTAAAGCAAGTGCATATTCAGGTATGAAAAAACCTGCCCAAAAGCACACTAATGCACAGTTACAACAGCCAAACAAGCCTTACCTATGCTTCTACACCAGCACAGGAGGAAACACAATCACTGCATAAGCCTCCAAAGAGTCTGTCTCATTTGAACGTAACGGTGATAAGTATTTTTCAATCTAAGTTTACCTGTGCATACTGCTGTGTAAATGAACAATGTTTGATAGAGTTTTACAACAATAAATTATTCTGCAGTTTCTCTATTGGGCAGATTTCTACAACAGGGATGCGCAATAAAAGCCCGTGCCAAAGAAACAGTGAAATAGAGTTTTGATTTATGGAACTGGAGAGAAAACAAGCCAGGCTGTAATTCTGTGCACAACGTTTGAAAATCTCTTTTTTTCTTGTCCTGAAGAAAAATACATTTAACTCAACCTAAAATTTCTGGTTTTGACTGATTAATGGAAGTTATGACTGCCTTAGCACAGGCTAACGCTGTTTATATCAATTATGAGGACTGTAAAATACAAACTCCAAACAGATACAAATTACCACTGATCTCTGTACATACTTTGTCTGTTTCACTTACCAGCATTTTAAAGGTTGCGTCACAATCCAAAGACTATTATAAAGCCTAACTTCTACAGAATGCAAGATTAATTCAAAACTATTCTATTCTATAAAAACTAAAGCAAAAATATCTGCATGCCAGCCATGTCCAAGACGCTTATTTTAGTTATGTTATTATGTTCACTAATGCTTAGCCAATTCTCTAACTCAGCACTCAATAGTCCCTGTCAGTTCTTTCCAGTACTTCTTACCAAAATACACTTACTAGGACGCTTGTAGTTATGAATGTTTTAAAGAAAACCTACACATTATGTATAACCTGTTTGACAGTATACAAATGATGAGAAAATATTCGCTCTATGATTTGTTTTACACTGACACCTGTATATAATGAATACTAAAACAATAAATCGTTAAATAAATTTGGCATAAAGATTTTTTACACATAACAGAAACACGCATTGTCCTCTATCACTGTATTTGGCTACAAAATCTCTCTTAAGAATAAAGAGATTATATTTGTAACCAACAGGCAGGAAGAAGCTCCAAGAATCTTGAACAAGTAACTAAAATTCTGCTAAATGAAGAAGTCCACCAAAAAAAATCCCATACAGCAATTGGCTCTAGACCCAGAAAACACCATTAGTTTAATAGCACAATATTTCAGTATGTGAAAGAAAAAACAAATTTGTAATGTGTTGAAATTCAAAATGCTTATAAATCCCTAACAAATAAATTTGGATTTGTTTTTATTAAAAAAAAAAAGCAAATCCAACAAATGCTTACCATATTAATAAGCCTTCAAAAAAAAAATCTCCAGCTATCTCACCTGCCAAAAACAAAGAAATCAAACAAGATAAGCTCCTAGTTCACAGCCTAAATCAGCATGAAAAACTTTCATTTTGCTCTCCAGCTGTTTCTACACACAAATTTCTTAATTTATTCCCAAATGTTTTGTTTCTCCTTTTGGCAGAGGAAAAAGTAGTTACATCTCTCAGCTGCTAAAAATATTTCAGTTATCCAAGTCTGCAAAAGAGAGGTGAAAAACAACAGTGCTTTTCCAGTTAAAAAAAACCACCGCAGTGCAACATTTCAGGAGCTTTTACAACAGGCTGGCTTCTGAACAGTTGAGTAAATAAATGCGGGTAACTTGAGGTTATTTTCATTATTAGCTCTAAAGGCAGACTAAGTTCTCAGGAGAGAACTAAGCAGCAGTTCTGCTACAGAGTTAAGGCTCTGGATGCCGCCATTTAATTCTTAGTTGAGTCGCTGATTTTCTGATATTATAGGTATTCTGTATGTGAGTCTTCCACACGGAGAAGTTCATACTCACTACCTACCTCTTTCTCTGCGTGTAACTGCTTATTCTATTAAAAGAACAATCTGCGACCCCCAGAATTTCTGGTACAATGCAGCGTCTGAAGGCAATGTACAGTTGTATGTAACACTGGAAGATACGTATTTGTAAATTGATCGTGTTAGTGATCTTCATATACTGAATGGCTTTAAGCTTAGAGAACTCAGAAATGAGCCTGAGAAGAACAGCTTCTCAGTGGAACATCTTTCCACTACCGGGTCATTAACAAAAACTTAGTACCATGACCCACTGGACACGCAGAGCCTGGTTAGTAACTCATGCTAGCGGTGCAATTCACCTGATTCACAGCCTGTAGCTCAATATCCTATGTAAGCAAGAACAAAATAAAAAGAAGTCACAGTAATGACCACAAGAAGTCCAGACATTTTAATTGGAGTCACACATGAACCAGGAAGATACCAAATACATCACCTTTGAATTAAAAAGGCCAAGAAGTGCTTTATTATACAACCTATATGAGATTCAAGCTTAGTTACAAGACCATATCAAGTACACACCAACTAAATACAGGCCTGTAAGGACAGGCTGAAATTAACTGCAACGACATTTCTTACTCATTCCTCACTAAAAGCAGTCAAGTGAGCTCTGGAAGGTGGTGCTATGGGAGAGGGGGATAGAACAAAGACTTAACTGCAGATATTTATCTTTTTACACCATGAGTCCTCCATCCAGTTGTCCCAAGGCTCCTCCCCACTCCAATTACTACAAACTACACCATGATGTAACTGTCCACGCAGGAAGTTTAATGAAAAAGGGAAGACTTGCAACAGCATGGAAGTTGAATCACTGTCCAGATGACACTGATACAGTGACTTAAACACTCAGCTACCATCAGCTCTTCTGGAATTCTTCACCAAAGTATCTGCTCTAGTTTGACTTGGTTTTTAGAAATCCTGTCCTGCTAGTTACTGTATATAAGAAACTTCAAAATAATATTCCGACCATCTGTCACACAATTTCTCTTTCCTCCATACAGGAATATTGCCTGCAGACACTGTTATTCCTTGTTTCACAGAAATATATGGCACATACCTTCTCAATGAAGAATAAAGTAAACAAACTTGAGCTAAAGTAGTCACACCAAAGAGCAGCTAGTCTGTAAAAAGTTTATACTACTACTCCTGAAATCATAATCTTTTGAGGCATGTTGTACAGACAAGGCATATACTGAAAAACAAAGCAGATTTATGCTGCTATTAACTATGAAATGTCGTATGTGTTGTACAACATAAATCAAACATGAAGCCTCAATAACTTACTCCTGCTATGAAAGCCCCTTTTTGCACAAGCAATTCTATTTCTGACATACAAAGTCATCTTTTATTACATCCATGGACAAACAGGAAGATTAACGAAGACCATACAATTTCAGTAACTATTGCGTATAAACAAGACTATTGTTTCAGTACCTATCTGATTAAAAAAATGTTTTCTGTTTTTCCTTTATTTAAAGAAAATAGCCACAGAACAGGAGAAGAAAGAGGACTGCCTCAATTATATACTATTTCATGTATGCATTCACTGTCTAATAACTACATTCACACTGCCACTCGCAATGCCAACACAAAACTAATCCTCCAGCAAGCAGTAAGAAAAATTTGCTTTGCACAACTCATCCCCTAAAATGCAGCTGGAAACAAATCAAGCTTCCACGTTGCTCAAAGGGAACATCGTCTGGTCCTGGTCTCAACTGAAGAGCAGCAGATAAAACATTCTTCTTACAGAACTTACTGAAACCCACACTCTTTCTGAGCAGGAATGACTTACAGCCTTTATTTTAACAGAGGCAGATAACTGTCCTTCTGTCTAAGTGCATTTTCTTTTGATGAGAACTTGTAGGCAAACGCAAGCTGTTAACTGAACATAACACAGCTCAAACATGCACTTCAATCTTGAATCTTCCAAGTTTGCAAGCACTGTAACTTGTAACTTTAACCTAACAGGTTTCCAGCTTGGATATTAGTCTACATAATTATTCCATATCATGTCAACCTCCATATATTGGAGACCACACAACTTAGCTACAGGTCGCTGTAGTGTGGGAGAGCGTGCTGGAGAACAAGAACTGCAGCCTTGTGCCATTACTTCATTCCCTTCTTCAAGCACACACGCTATTAACCACTACGGAAAATACTGTATCAGGCAAATTCAAAATAACAATCTGTCTCATATAAACGTAGTACTTTTTGATTCTGTAAGTAAAGTTTTAAAAAGGAAGGAAAAACTATCTCCTCTTTCTCATCCTCAGATTTCAAGTCTCTTGAAGTTCCTGGCTGCTTTCATAATTTGCCCTCATCTTCTTCTAAAAGGAATACTTTCCCCTCGTTCCCTGTAGTTTACAAAAGAAGCACAAAGAACCACAGCGAGACAGCTTTCTCCTACTCCTGCACAAACTAAACCACTTCTCCTTTGAAGTATTTTCTATCAAGGGATCTCACAACTGCATCCAGTAACCCATCACTCAAGTACCGGCCCCACTTCACAGATTGTTGCTCAGCCTAAAACTCTCAGTCCTTCTCCTGTTATCTGCAGCGATTACTGAACTGTATCAGAAATTAGAAGAAAAAGAATAAATAAATAACCGCTTTTCAGTGTCAGACATTCAGCAGTCGCAATAAATCCCTGTCTCCACATGCCTGCGCTCACTCAGACTCTCAGCTTCTTGTCAGCGACACATTCACTTCAGAAATAAGCGGGGGGGAAAAAACAACAATTAATCTGCAAAAACTACGAGTAGAAGAAAAAAAAAAAAAAAAAAAAAAAAAAAAAGGGGGGGG
>WHYT01016760.1:144021-154935 GCA_009806455.1 Tetrax tetrax | reverse complement strand
GGGAACACGGCGCCCAGCCCCGAGAATCGCCGGTCCGGGGGCCTCTTCCCCGACCCCACGCATGGGTGGGTTTCGCAACCCCCACCCGAGACCGACACGGGGGAGAGGAACGCGCCCCACGGCTCTGGGGACCGGCGAGGGGCCGAACAAAGCTTCCTCCCGCCCGGCTGAGGCGGGAGGGGCCCGGGACGGGCAGCTCAGCCCGGGTCGGAGGAGAGGGACAAACCCCGGAGCGACCGGTCGCTGCCCTCGATCGCGGCTGTGAGAGGAAAGGCGCGGCCGTCGCGCCGAGGGGGCTCCCGCAGGGCAACGGCGGATTTATCCCCGCGGGTGGGGGGCGAGGGGCCGTTAAACAGCGGCTGCTCCCCCTCACCGCCCCTCCCGGCGGCCGCCGGGCTCCCAGGAGAGGGGAACGGACACCCTGAGCGCTGCCGCCCCTCCGGCTGAGGGAGGCGGGAGCGCGGCCCCGCACCCACCTGGCCCCGCGCTCCGTCCCATCCCGCGCCGCCGCCGCCGCCGCCCGACCGCTCCAGCCGCCGCCGACCGCCTTCGCGGGATAAGCCTCCCCGCTGCCCACCGCCGCCCCGCCCCTTCGGCCTCAAGCCCCGCCCCCTCACCTCCCTTTTTGGCCCTTGCCGGGAGGGGCGGGGCAAGGCGTGCCAATGGGAGCCAGCATTTCGCCGCACTCGTTGTTGATCGGCGTGAAAAGCACCCAATGAAAACGCCAGGAGGGCGGGGAGAAGCTGTCAATCAGCGGTCCCTACCTGGGGTTGGCAAGAGGTCGGGCGCGGGGGAGGGGAGATCCCTCCCGCTGACCGGCGCGGCCGCCCCCTCCTCTCCCTCCCCCGCCGCCCTGGGCCACGGTGCGGCGGCTGGAGCCGGCCGGCTGCCCTGGGTGTCCGGTCGCCGCGCCCCTAACACCTACGTGTCCCTCAGGAGCAGCCGCGTCTTCCCTCAGCACCACGCCGGCCCCTTCCCCGCCCGGCCCCGCTCCCTGCCCCGCCGCCGGTCCAGCCTCAAGCCCGCTCCCCAGCCGGCGGTTCCGGCCCCCGAGCAGGGACCGCGCTTCCCTCGGGGCCGCTGTCCCCTCGCAGGCGGGGCGGGGGTGGGGGCTGCAGCGGCCCTGTCATTCCTGTCACTACTCTCCATCTGCGGCCGCATCTTCCCCACCCAGCGCCCCGGCTTCTGCACGCCCGTGGCCGGTCCCTCACGGCGATGAGGGCCGTCTTGGGGTTCCTCGTTGCTCGGGGCCTTGCGCCCTCACCCACCCGCCGGCACAGCCCCTTATTTTTTTGCCTGCCGGAGGCCTCTGCCCTCATTCCTGACTGCCACAGGCATCTGCCACCCCGGCCCTTTGCTCGTCTTCGTGACCCAGTTCCTACTGGATCCAAATTCTGGTCATCCAGACCCCAAAGGGGTTCGTGTTCACGCCTCACGCCGCTGGTGGGGTTCGGTGGGCCTTGCTGTGGCAGGGCGGGGAGGCCTTTGCCCCGCTGGGCAGGGTGCATTGTGAGGGCTGCAGCTGCTGACCCAGGCCGAACAATGCGGCCTTCCTGCGTGGCTTGAGATTTCGGCCTTTGTGGTTATCCCTGTGACGGGGGGGGGGGGGGGCTTTTGTTGCTCGCTGCAAAGCCTTTAGAAAAAAAATAAGTCAGACTTTATCATGTGAATGAGATTTTAGGGGGGCTGGGGAGAGTAGAACAATCACCAAATGAACTTTAATGGCCCAGGGCACTTCAATAAATAATCACAGCTGAAAGCAGAGGTTATCGAACGCCGTCTCGAGTCAATCATCTTTGGCAACTGAAAGTTTACTGAACTCAAACCCAGTTGTACCAGTGGCTTCAGTTATCCACACTTCACCTTACAGGGGAATGAAGCAAAGTCATGGGCTCCCAAACACCTCCTTTTCACAAAAATATAGTATGCAGTATTGCTGTTAGTTTGAGAAAAATTATTTGTGTTTGAGATACCAATATCGGTCATGTTAAGAAGCGGCAGCTGAGAACCACTGCTGTAATCACTCAAGGTTACCCGGGAAAAAGCAGCAAGCCGGCTGCACGGCTTTCCTACGCTTTGAAGTGCAGATGGTGACAGTTTTATGATCGCTAGCAAAGCAAACAGAAAAGAAGTCATTAAGTAACATAACCCTAAAAGAAGGAAGTGGCGGTCTTTTTCCTCAGTATAAGGGTTCAGTAGGACAAAAATCCTAAGAGGAAAATAGTCTCTAGGTTTTGAGAAAAAGTAATTCTATTCAAAAGGAGAGTATTTTCCCTAAAACACGTATGCAGCAAGAAAGAGGAAACTCTTCAGAGACTGTAAAATAAAACAGAGGGAAATGACCTGACATTGTTAAAACACAGCTGCATTCATGCTCACTCAGTTATGCTTTCTTCATCCTGAAAATGAGATCTTCAGGTCTGAAAAATATTAATTTAAATCAGACCTATCACTACCAGTAATTTTTTTCTGCTCCGTCAATGCAAGTAAGTAGCCTCTGTGATGCAAGGTATTAATTAACATTTATTTCATTCCAGCTGCTTTCCAGACTCTTGGATTCCATCTCAGCTTTCATTTTTCTCCTCTGTATTCCTGACATTTTTAATGCTATTTTTAATAATATCTACATCTTGTAAAAAAGAAATTCAAGCAGAGGTTTATTACATCTGTTTTGACCTTGCCCTAGAATTTGCAAATAAGGCAAATCTGCCAAACAGTCTGCATTTGATCTGCACTGACTTTTCATTAAGAGACCAAAAAAAAAAGGCAGTTACATTATCTGCAAGGAAGAATTAAATCAGCTTTTGTTCTAACCGTTAGTATTTTTAAGTGAAATCATGCTTCAGAAAAGTCCTCTGAAGGCAGTAGATTCTGGTTTGGACTGACGCACGAAGAGATGTCCAGAATTGATCTTTCTCCTATTAATTTCACTTGAAGGCCGAATCAGGCTTCAGAGGGTAATGAAAAGGGAGGGTTATTGGAGACTGAAGCCAAGATGAGTTAGCGGAAGTGAGCTTGACATTTTCTTAATATCTACTTATAATATTGCTGACTTATACCAAGTGTGTAAGGACCTCCTTTTGTTGAATAGTGTATTTCACAAAAACAAAACGCACAGCGTAAGAAGAAACAATATTTTAAATGTCTGTTATACTGCTTGATGCTTCCTGCTGAAGAGCATATTTCATGATACAGAAATCTTTTTCTCTTTCAGGAAGCACAAAATTGCTGAATAATGTTAAAATAAATAGGATTACGCAAATGATTTACAACGCCACCAATAATCATTACAGCGTCTCTGATTATTGATGAAACATTGATGGGCCCCTGAAGAGTCTCTTGCTGAATCAGCTTTTGAAATAAATTGCTTTCCCGCCAGCTGCAGCCGCACCCCAGAGAAAGGGGAACCATGTCTTGACTGAGATAATTGATTTAGGACAGCAAACAGATGCATGCAATGCACAGTGTAAGATGCTTTATGAATTACTATGTGTCTGTTAATGGAGTTTGTCTTCCATTAATCCAAAACTATTTCGCCTTGATAAGTCTGCACATGTATTTCTCATACTCTTCACGTTTTTACTGTTATTGATATTCTTCAGGAATATTTTCCTGAGACTATTAACTATTTTGGGGTTTTTTATTGTTTTTTTTCCTTTTAATATCCCTGGATCACTGGAATACTGAAAGACTAGCAAAGTGTATGAAACCAAGATGCAAGTAGATCCTCAAAGGAAACATTCAATATAAGTTCAAAGAGGCACTGTGTAATCAATCTTGAGAAAAAACATGCAGGCAAACAAGAACAAAAGGAAGCCTAATAACTTTTCCAGACAGCTACTTTCATCAACTCAACAAGAGTTGTAATTCTGCCAATTAATAGTAAGGTCCATTAACTGTAAGTTATAAAAACCATTTGCTGTGCAAAGCACTCATTTTTCTTTGTTGGCTCTGACACTTTGGTGGGGCAGTGTAGTAGGATATCCTACGAAGCAGGGACTGGTGATCTGTAGCAGGAGTGGACATCGTCTTTTAATGGTTTTAGAGCATCATCAGTTGAACAAGCTCCCTTTTTAAAAATAAACATGTGAAAGATGTAATTCCAAGTTCCTGGGGAGATTAAAAAGTGAAATTAGTAACAGACTATTGATTTAGCAGCTATATGGTGCAGGGCACAGCTAGGACTAAAGAGATCAAGCTGAGAAACAAGAACCATGGGGTGAATATCTAGTCTGAAAGAAGAGGAAAGAAGATTAGCTCACAAGGATAGTTGGGGTTCTACAAACAGGACTGTGTGAAATGTTTCAAAGTATGCTGTACCAAACATTTTTCCATCAGCTAAGGATGAGCTGAATTTTATTTCTCCTGTTGGGATTCACCAGAGACAAATGCTCTTTACAGACCCAGCAGTCCTTTCCTAAACCTCTGTGTCTTGTATTATGACCACCAATCATAAGAGAAGTATAATGCCAAGAGGAGAAAGAAAATTTCTTACTAGGTAAAAAAAGGCTCTTCCTTTTATAAAAATAAAAGAGTAAGGAATAGCAAGATGTTGCTCAGTGTCAGAGGATTTCTGCAGCTGAGTTCTGGGAAGTCCCTAACTGCTTTCTCCCTCTACTGAGCCCACAAACAGACATGGATATTGAAAGATACGGGATAACTGTGTTTGATTGCTCCCAGTCTGATGTCCAATAGTTATTGGTAGCCTCACACTGTCTGATTTGTCTGCCTCTCTTGTAGTATCATGGGTAAAGTTTACCAACACGGACTGGAATTATCCACTCCCCACTGACTTTCAGCAGGAGTTTATCATCTAGCTCCCCTGTGTGCCTTTAGAAATCTCTCTTCCCATCCATAGAAGCGCACAAAAGAGTGAGTGCATCAGTGTTGCACTCCACTAACATCTTTGACTTTGGGAAAGTCAGAGGGGTAGTGAGACACAACCAGAGCATGAAGATAAGCTATCTGACCATCACGTGGCTTTGGCTTATATTTGAACATCTGTGATTTGCATTAGATATGAAGATACTTGGAATGATACATGGATGTGCAAAACTTCTGAGCCAAACTCAACTTTGTTCAAGATCTTGGAATATCCCAGCAGCATCCTACCTCTTTGGACAGACGTTAGCTGCAGTCGAGGGTAGGCTAAGGAGAGAATAATGAAGGAGACAGATGTGATGAAAGGATTAGTTGCATTAATTGATTTTCCATCTTTTTTATTCAACTGTAAAAATCATAGTGGGTGCCACTAAAAAATATGCTCCTGGAATTGTTAGGAGGCATATTACGTAGCAAACAAACATGGAGAGTACTGTAAAAAATGAATAAAAATATTAAAAATACAAAAGTATCTCAGTCTTTCAACCATACAAGTATAAAAAAACTCATCAGAATAAAACTGTCATGGGGGCACCTTAATTACTGACCTCAGTGTCTGCCTCACAGGAATCAACTTCTCTGTATGCACAGCCAATTTATCAGCCTGCTCTTAGATTACAATCTTTTCATGGCAGGGACCAAATATGTGCATAAGTTTGCACAACAATGAGCACAAAATGCTTCTGAACTTTCCCTGCCCCAATGTATGAGGCCTCCTCTTAGGAGTTCTATGACAAGTGCACTGTTATATCCTGTTATATGGCAGGGGAGCGACACAAGGCCAGTGAGACCGTCTCCTTTCCTCCCAGCACCTTGCCAAGGAGCCTGTTTTCCAGCTGAGATGCCCCTCTTCAACTCCCTGACCCCAGCTGCTAGACACAGCCGATCACAAGATAGGTTTACCCAGTGGACTTGGCGTCTGGTGTCCTGGAGTGGAAGAAGTTGAGATGTAGATGACCGAGGTATGGAGGTAAAGGTAGGAGAGCATCAGAAGAAAATTAAATGCACGAATCTTGTATGGTTCAGATGAGATGAGACAGATTTTTATTGAGACTACCCTTCAAAAATATATGTAAATTAAGTGCAAATAGAAAAGTTCACACTAAAGTTAAACAGGGAGACTAGTGTTAGAGACACAGAAAATGAGGACATCTTAATCCACTCTCCTGTGCCAAGGCTGGGTAGATGAGCAAGATATGAATATGGACTGATGTATTTTAAGATACTTGATCTAAAGCAAAGAATTACACGATTTCCTCCTGCATTCTTGCCTAGTGTTTATTGTCAGAAAGCTTTTACTAATGCCTAATATAACTTTTACATGATGTAATTTTAGCACATTCTTTTTTTCATGCTACCCACAATGGATGTAGAGAATAAATGTCAACCTGTGATTATTTGAAGGCTTCTCACATCTCTCCAGTCATTCATTCAAGAAATTAAACCCCTCTGTCTTTCATTCTTGCCTCATAGGGCATGTTTTCTAATTCTCTGGTCATTTTCCTCTCTTTCTTTCAGATTGCCTCCACATTTGCTAAAGTTCACTGCACAAAACTAGACACGCAGCACTCAATAGCAAAGTCAGTCGCATGTTTACTTTTACTGTAATAGTATGACATTGTTGATACATATTCCACTTGTGAGTCACTGTAACCTCAACATCTTTTTCAGCAGAATTTCTGCCTAGTCAGCTGTTTCCCATTCTGTGTTAATGCACTTGATTTTTCCAGATTAAGTGCAGACCTTTTTGAAGTTCATCCTGGGTTTTTTTTTTTGACCAGCTGTCCCATGTGTCAGGATCATTTTGATTGCTACTCCACCAGCTTTGTGACATCTACAAATGTGCTAAACGTACGTTCTACTTCATCATCCAGGTCAGTGAAGTAAATATGAAACATTACCAAACTCAGCACACATCTCTGGAGAACCTCAGCCAAGAGTTTTGCATTGTAACAGTGAACCTTTGATAACTATTCTCTGATTACTGCTTTTCAAACAATCTTCTCCAGATTCTTAAAAGAATGTCATTCAGACATGTCACATAGCAATGTAAAAAACCTCTGTCTATACCAACATTTTCAAGAGAGCTGAACTTAAACATTTCCTTAATGTTTATATTAAAGTTGATTACTTATCTCTTGTATCTAATATAGAACACTTATAGCACAAATGACACAAAATTATGTTTCAGAATTGTCAGTGAAAGCCATGCATTTTGGACACCAGGCAGGCAAAAATTGGATTTTCACTCATATAAGGTCCTTAGATTTTGAGCGTTGGTATGTAATTTGTATTTGAGTGTTTGCTCACATGACTGAGAGTCAACATCACTTTCACACAGATTGGAAGGCCTTGTTCTATGCTTAATGCTCCAAATTATCACTTCCCTATGCTTCCCCAATATTCTTCGGTAACGTATCTGGCAGTATTGCATTCATTGAAAATATTAGCCTGAAGTTGAGCAATGAGTTAGATGATATTACAAAATTTTGCCTAGACTTTATCAGGAGTATGATATTATCACTGTAAAGACTGGCCAGTGATATCTAGTATGAGAGAGAGGGACTTTGCTGTTTTCAGGAGGCTTTGATACCCCCCCTACCTCCTCAAACATCTCTATTGCTCTAAATATGTTTTTCCACCATGAGCACCCCAAAGGTTTCCTTCTTTGGCAGCTCCAGCCACTATAGACCGAGCTCCTCTTTTGAGCAGCCCTCTGGTGAAAGAAGATGCCTTTAATAAGGCAGAGCTGAATGAAGACCAAGATTAAAAGCAAAATTATTTCCTGCTTCCGAAGCAATAGTGATTGTGGTTTGATCAAAAAAGCCACTAGATATTTATTTTGAAAAATAATCAGAGCGAGAGTTAGATCTTCATCAAAATATTAAAATAGTTGAAATGCTGTCAGTTTGAAAGACCAACTTTCTAAAAATAAATAGGGATGAGATGGGTATTTGAAAAGCAACCAACTATTTTACAGGGCAAAGCTTTATGCATTATTAATATGTCACTAGGGGATTTTTCAGCAAATAAATATAAAGCTAAACCGTTTAATTATCAAGATAATTTCAGCAACTTATTAATGCTTCTTCTGGTAGGGCACACTTCCACAATAGTCCAGAATGTTACTGAAATTAGCTAAAGTTGAGATCCAGCTGATAGTTTCAAATGTAGAGCTTGAAAATAGGAAAGAAAAAAAAAAAAGGCTTATTTTCACAGACATGCTTTTAATCTTGAAAACTACAGTCTTTCTTTTTAGTGAAGTTTGGAAGTGCTATATTTATTGGATTTCCTTTGTGAAGCATATTCTTTAATTGTCCTTAACAACAGAGCTTCAGCATGTGAATTCTCTAGCTTTTATTCTTCTTTTTGGCTGAAGCTAATACAATTTAGCTGTGTTTTACGTTCAAAAGCAAGGGAAATCATGCTCTTCCTCAAAACACAATGCACATTCCATTATGCAAAGTTGAAGAGCAATCATCGTGTTACGTTTCCATCTTGCACGTTATATCCTAAGCCTCCTGTTGTCTCCAATTACGCCTGTGTACCCACAAAGCATGAAGCATGAGTCTCTTCAGATATCAGTCATGGGTTCAGTCCTGCTGACTGCAAAGCTCCCTTGCCCTTGCATTATCATAGGGCCTCTTGCCTGAGCTCCATGGGGTTTTTAAAGTTCTACCTGTACTTTCTGGGTCAGTACACTCATTTTTTTTGCAGGATTAAACCTTATATTAAAAGAGCATATCATTTTCTGTGGGTCTTAACTCTGCCTGAAAGCTGCATGGATGCCTACGGTCTTCCAGGAAGATGCCTGTAGTTCCCATTCTCATATACAATTCACGTACAGTTGCCCCAATGCACAAGCACATCTTATCCATGTGCATGCAAACTGGAATAGGCAAGGGGCATTGCACTGCGCTCTGAGTGCTCAGTGTGTGAAAACGAACAGGAGTGCAAACTCCCAACGGTAATTAAGCCTTGCTGGGAAACCGAGCATATGCCGTATAGAATAGACTGTCTCTTCTGTTTTCCTTCACTCCTTCACCTCGTCAGCCCCATTTTGGGTAGAAAGGAATCAAAATACAGAATGAGGGGGATATTTTAAGTAAATCTTAACAGAAGCTTTTCAGTTGTAGGAAAATCTGTTGTTTGGATAACTGCATTAGAGGAGGAATTCTTAACTAATACAGGAGAGAAAGAAAAGTGACCACAGCAAGACAGAACAAAAACCTGTCAGAACAGAGAAATCTTAGTCAGCCCACAGGAAGGGTGATTGGCGTTCTCTGTGAGAGAAAGAGAGTGGCAGAGCCCTTATGCAATGTAAATGCTCGGGGAAGCAAGGCAGAAGGGAGAAATAGAGGCTATTTGCTCGTTCGGTTTTAGCTGGAATCAGAGATGGCTGTCTTTCCTATCATACATCAAACTGAGCTCCGGAACTCCGGAACAAAAACAGTTCAATACAGACTGTCTGCAGCTATGTCTTTTTGATTCTCATTTTTCAACCAATGCCTCACAGGAAAGCTCCCCCACCTCCCCCCAAAAAAGTCAGTTTAGAAACAACTGCATTACATAGCATATTTTCCTCATTATAAGGCACTTAAAGAACAAGAAAAAGCCATCTGCTGTAACTTGGCTGCCCTTTCCATTTTAGGTTAATCCACATTTCTGGCTTTTTCATCATCATTCCCAATTAAATCCTTGTCCAAAACAAATTTAGATGGTTTTACAATTTTTATTTAAACCTCCTTATTCAATTCCAGTCCTTTTGGCAGAGCATCTGACAAAATCATAGAATCATAGAGTGGTTAGAGTTGGAAGGGACCTTCAAAGGTCATCCAGTCCAACCCCCTGCAAGGAGCAGGGACATCCCTGACCAGATCAGGTTGCTCAGAGCCTCATCCAGCCTGGCCTTGAATGTTTCCAGGGATGGGGCATCCACCACCTCTCTGGGCAACCTGTTCCAGTGTTCTACAACTCGCATTGTAAAAAATTTTTTTTTTCTACCTTTTTACATGTAACTGATTTTCCGTTTTCAGGTTGATCTTTGGGGAAAAGGACTGCAAACTCCCATGTGACTAACAGGCCCAACTTTGTGCTGGCTGCTGAAGTACAATGGCATCATAGCATACCTTGAATTTTAAATACTTCTTTGTGCAAAATTTGTGTGTGGACCTTTCTGTTCACATCCACTTTACATCTCCAGGAGGCTACTAGAAGAGGCTGTTGTATTGTGCTTTGTACAGTCGGAGAATTTCACCATGTCCTGTCTCTTGGGGAGACATTTGATTTTTCTTCTGCCTAGTTCTATCTATTGTGCCTTAATCTAATACAAAAGTATCTGTGTAGAGAGTAGAATGATGGGAAATGCTTGCCCTGGAGTTCTAATGCTGTCTCTCCTATTTCAGTCTTGTTAATGAAGAGGAAAACAAAACAACAAGCTGGCAAGTCCGGGCTTCTCTTAGATATCACAGCAGGCACATGGAATGGCTTCTCCCAGGCATAGTGATCGCTTTTACCACATTTATAGTACTCTAATAAATGCTTCTTGGAGCCACTCCAGGCAATTGTAATTAATTCTCAGTGGGATGCTTATAGTGGTCACCCCGGATCAGAAAGGTCAGGACTTTGCCTGTGCCTTTACAACATCAGTAAAAATTAAATACCCACTTTCCCCAAAGGTCATCACAAGCCAAACACACGAAACGATCAATCTCAATCAGTTTCCCATTCCCTGCTGGTTCTCATTATTTCTGCAGTTATCCTAAAAAATTAAAAGTAAACATGTAAACAAATCAGAGCAGAAGCCGTTTTCAGTGTTGATCTAAATCTCTCTCCTACGCAAGCAACTGATGAAGATGTAAAGAGGAAAAGTGAGAGAGCCCCCCCCTCCCTGAACACGTGAAGAGCCGTTCACTTACGGGGACTCTGGCTTTAATTAATCTCCCTGGCTTCTTAGGGTGGCTAAAAGAGGAAAATCCAGGCTGGCAAACATCTGTTGCACAGGGCACCCAGCAGTAATTCCAGGTAAAAGCC
>WHYT01016760.1:128044-144001 GCA_009806455.1 Tetrax tetrax | reverse complement strand
CTTTTTTTTTTTTTTTATGATGCATATCTCGGAGCCTGGCAGTTCTGCAAAGGAGGAGAAGGGAGGAGACCTCAACCCAAGCGAAGCACAAACATAAGGAAGAGAAATGGAGCAGTGCATGCCCAGCCAGGAGAGGAAGCATTGGCCAAAGTCACGCACAAAATAAAACCAGTTCTGGACCATTCTAACCACTAAGTAACTCGAAACGACAGTCTTCCTGAGGGTGAGAACATAGAGTCATGGAATGGTTTGGGTTGGAAGGGACCTTCAAAGGTCATCTAGTCCAACCCCCCTGCAAGGAGCAGGGACATCTCCAACCAGATCAGGTTGCTCAGAACTTCATCCAACCTGGCCTTGAATGTTTCCAGGGATGGGGCATCCACCGCCTCTCTGGGCAACCTGTGCCAGTGCTTCACCAGTCTCATTGTAAAAAATTTCTTCCTTATGTCCAGTCTGAATCTGCTTCCTTCTCTTTTGAAACCATTACCCCTCATCCTATTGCAACAGTCCCTGCTGAAAAGTTTCTCCCCATCTTACCTAATAAGCTCCCTTTAGGTACTGGAATGCTGCTATAAGGTCTTCCTGGAGCCTCCTCTTCTCCAGGCTGAACAGCCCCAGCTCTCTCAGCCTGTCCTCATAGGAGAGGTGCTCCAGCCCTCTGACATTGGTCAAATTTTTCTCAGTGACAACTGCTGTAAATCCAGGTGCCTCTTTCAATGTCACTCCTTTCCCTTTCCAGTGCCAGAGAGGTCAAATTTGACCCTGGTGATTTTATTAATAAAAACATTTAAATTTTACAGCAAAATTTTTCCTGCTTCCTCTACTGTATTGTTCCTTTTTCTGACAAATATTATTTTCTCTCACCAGCCTGGTGGAAATCCTGAACATGATATTGCTTCTTTCAGAAACCATTTGATTTTGCTTGTAAATGTAAAGTCCCGAATGTTCAGCCCAGCCTCAGGACCAAGGCTTGGCTTAAACAAGTGTGAGAAACAGTGTTCAAAGACTATCAAACACTGGGTGTCATTACACTGCTAATTTCCCTTCGGACACTCTCCATCTCTGCTTATAGGCTTCTCACAAACCCCTCCAAAGTCTTAGTCTCAGCCTCGCTCTCCTCTGCCCTATCCTCACTTGTGTGCATCGTCTCTCTCACTTTGTTTTTCTGTTTAGTCATTTTGTTACCCCATTAAACCAGCCAATGAGGAGAAGATGTTCAAGTCTTACTGCTTTTTCCTCACTGCCTCACCTCCCTCAAAAGCCGGTGAGCCAAACTAAGGTGGATACCATCACATCCTACATGATGTTTTCAGGGATCTCTCTCTTATGTTTTACTTGCCTTGACTGCAACTCATTGGGCAGTCAAACTCTGAACGGTATAATCTCAGCATCTTTGGATGCTGCTAAAGTACAAATGAGAAGAACTGACCTGTCTTCAACTTGTACATAAGATAATTTCATTTTCCGTCAAATAGTGGTCTTGTAAGAGATGCAGACTGATGATGGACTCTGACTGGTGTTTATTATATGAAGTGCAACAACTCCTATAATGCAGCCCTCCGTCTCTGCTCTATCCCATCACATAATTAAATTGTGAACTCTGAAAGGCAAAGCCATCTTTCATTTCAAGTGCTGATCAACGTCTAGCCCACCAGGGCTCTGAGCCCTTATTAGATCTCTGATAATAGTGCAATGCAAATAGCGAGGGAGTTGCAGCTGCTTGCTCCTTGGCCCTGAGACTCCATGCTTGCCTAGTGCAGGGGATCTTACATATCCAGTAACACAATAGCCAGAGTGACAGATCATTACAGTGCTATTGTGCCAGAAGTGGTGTTATGAGTATAAAGAATTGAGCTGGTTATTAATCATCTCAAAGCACTTTATGTGGGCACAAACATAAATCACAGCACTCCATCCAGTTGGGTAATTACATTCTGCCACAATAAATTCCTTCTAAAATTTCTACCAATAATAGTATTTTTCGCTTCCAGTCCTAAACTTTGTGCTTTGTTGCTTTACACCACTAAATAGCTGATGCATTTCTCTTCTGAAGTGATCAATTGCCTTCTATGGAAATTCAGATGTACGCAGAGCTGCACTATGTTATTTATGCAGCCCTCACAGAACTCTATAAAGCCCTTTCTTCATATTAAATTATGTATAAATGCACAATTTCCTTACTCTAACGAAAATGCATTAATGATGTTTAGCAACAAAGCTCTTTAGGGCAGCCTTTTTGACTGCCAAAATAGTAAACATTGACTCCTAAATCATATTTACTCCATGATGTCATCAAATCCAAAAGCAGCCAGGAAAGAGAGAAAATAATCTCCTCATAATACACCTTTCAAAATCTCCACACAATTTGGACAGTTCTGAATATAATCAGCAATGTCATTTGCAACCGGCTATTTATTATTTAGTATACAAGGCTGTATAGCTGTGCATTCCTTTATAATGCATGAAGGGAGCTTTCAATTAGTAAAGCAGGGAAGTTTTGGCCCTTTAGGCAGCCACGCTTGAGGACGTCAGAAAAGCCTTGCTGAACCGCCGTTTCTGAAGACTTGCGCCACCGTTCATAGCCACCATTTAGGATTTGTTCCTCAGAAAGTGCAATTCCCCCTGACCACAGTAAAGTGTTTGCATCCAAATGAAAATGACATATGGGAGCACGCCATGCTGGTGGCAGTGCAGGTCATTTTCTTTATTAAAAAAAAAAATAAATCACTTCCCGGTTGCCTTACAGAAGCCCCAATGCACTCTTTAAATCAGCTTGCAAAGAGAGGATAGATGGACCGTCTTTTCAAAACAATGTCTTGAAATTATGTATAACACCTGATATCATCAGTTTGGCAGCTATCTTTGGAAGTTCCTCTGGTTTAGCAGCAAACTAAAGAGATAAGCAAATACATACTAGCATCTGCATCGTTGCTTAGAAACAATCAGTTTGGGAATGGCATAATCCTATTAGTCGAAAGAAGACCAAAATTTTAATAAACTTCATGCAATTCAAATGCAAACTCTTCCTCTCAAATCAAATTCTACTACACATATGTAACAGTTTTCCTCTTTTTTTTTTTCCCCTCCCTACTCAAGGGCATACATTAATGCCTCATGGCATCGTCACAATGAATAATGATGTGCTAAACCTTTATTGATTTGCTTGGCATTCTCATAGACTCCCCACTCCCGAAACATATGCATTGAATTACACGCTCACGTTTGCAGTATAAAAAATGCATTACATTCAAAAGAGAAGACTGAAGAGTTTGAAGAACTGCTAATGGAATATAGAGGTCTGGATTATTCAAGCTGGGCTTGGCACAAGAGCACATCTGGGAGCACAGGAGGGATGCTCACACCACAGTTTCAGGCAACTCGGTTAGTTAGCATGTCTGATTAGAGTCCTGCTGTTGTGAATGGAGAAACACCAGCATTGAGTTGCTGGAGCACGTTCAGAGAAGGACAGTGAAGCTGGTAAAGGGTCTGGAGATCAAGTCTTATGAGGAGCAGCTGAGGAAACTGGGGCTGTTTAACCTGGAGAAGAGGAGGCTGAGGGGAGACCTCCTTGGTCTCTACAACTGCCTAAAAGGAGGTTATAGGGAGGCGAGTGTTGGTCTCTTCTCCCAGGTAACTAGGGGTAGGACAAGAGGAAATGGCCTCAAGTTGTGCCAGGGGAGGTTTAGGTTGGATATTAGAAAAAATTTCTTTACTGAAAGAGTGGTCAGGCACTGGAACTGGCTGCCCAGGGAAGTGGTGGAGTCGCTATCCCTGGAGGTGGTCAAAAACATGCAGACATGGCTCTTCAGGACTTGGTGGTGTCAGGTTGATGGCTGGATTTGATGATCTTGGAGGTCTTTTCCAATCTTAAAGATTGTATGATCTCCTCTAACTGACCCAGAGCAGGTGACTAGCTTATTGCCCTGCTCTTTCTCCGTTGAGTACAGAAGGAGCCCTGCTAAAAAGATCACTGAAGTTGAGCAGAGCAGCCTCAGGCCTACCCTGATGTATTTCAGTTGTCTCAGGAGTCCTGTAGACACCCTGGGACTGCTGCAGCGTGGGGAAGCCCTGTGCTCATGCTGCAGTGCCAGCCTGGAGCATGCTGGAGCATGACTTGGTTCCTCAGCCCTAAGATGGAGATAGTTCTAGTGGTGACTCATGAAGACACCTTTCCAAATTCAAAGTGGTGCAGAGCATCGGGAAAGAAATAGAGGATGAAGCTTGTAGTCTTCCATGGCTAGAATTCCGTTTTCAGAAGGACTGAACTACGCACTGAAATCCATCGTTATTCAGAGGAGCTCTAATTTACATGGTGAACTGCCACCCACTTCAGTGGAGCAGAAACTTGTGTAAAGTCTACCGTACACACAAGTGCTTTCCCGGTGAGAATGCCTCCCACCTCCCACTTCAACCCAGCCTTGGGTCATCTAACCTACTGTATCAGCGTGAATCTCGCTTATTGGCTATGGGCAGCTCCTTCTGAACCAGGATCAGACCCACTACGACAACCCAGATTCATTCCATACCTGGTCAGCAGCAAGGCAAAAGATGGAAACAGCATTACAAACAAACCTGTTTTTTTGCCCGGAGACATTTCTCTTCAAGGCAGGGTTGACACACGCAGGGCAGGAATAATGCTGAGGCTTCTACTGATGTTGTCTGGTCTGAACTCCATTCTCTCAGGCTGTCACGCAAGCCTGTGCTTTCAACAAGTACAATATTCCTATTAAAATCATGAATTGTAAAAGTGCAAATGGGAGATTATGCTCAAAAGGCATTTTTATAGCCAGCAGAAAGCTTCATGCCAATTGCTTAAAAAGCCTTTGAAAGTTTTCCAAGACAGCACAACGCAGGCCCAGCTCACTCCTACCGGTTTAGCTTCATAATTGCCTTCCCTTTCAACACTTATTTTTGTCTTCGGCCGAGTGCCTCCCTCCCTGCCACCCAAATCCCCTCTCACTGCCAGCATCCTTCAGAAAGGGCTGAATAGCGCTTTCCTTCCCATCCCACAGCCATGACCCGGCTGTGCCACAGGTCGCCGTGGGCAGAATCACAGGGGGCACTTACCTAGCTGCGCCCAAAAATATTTCCAACATCCCCAGCATGAAGTATCAGGGAGAACGTCCAGCTCTTGGGTGCAGCACAGCTCACTGCCAACTCCTGAAAACTGGAGCGATCCCTCAGTGTTTGGCAATTTCTGCTTTGCCAACACAACTCTCGCAAAGCTTAACCTCTTCTGTCACCAAGAACTACATGACAGGCTGAGGAGAGGAAATATTTGTGTTTCAGCCAGCCCCGCTGAGTGTTGGGTTTAGTGAGACAGGTTTCCACACGTAACTTGAATAAAAGATCATACTCCAAGCTTCAACACAAGTTCCCGAGTTGCCCAGAAGCCTTTTTTCACCTGCATAATGTCTGTTCTCAGCCAGTGCGGAAGATCCCATGAATTTTTAAATGCTGTATTTGGATCAGAATTTTTCTAACCTCCTTTGCTGCCACTTCTGTACGCATTGCAGGAGAGCTCGGCTGACCCGAGCTCTCTGAGACTATCCTAGAGACATCGACTTCTTTATTAACTGTTCTGCTGGTGGCGAGACCTCCTGGGCACTTGTATTTCCACTTTGAGATCTCCGGTGGTGCTGTCCTCACTCCTGCATCCAAGCACTGAGAAATTTTTGAGCTAGCTGCTTCAGAAATGCAAATCAGTGCGTGAGAAGATAATAACCTTCTCTCATTTGTGTTCCTTAACTACTTTTTTTGTTAGTAAAAAAAAAATCTACTTTTTTCCCTTGTCTTTTCTGTAGCTTCAGCACTTGGATGAATAATATACTTCTTCGGATTTTTTTATATATTACTAGCACATTTTTATGTTAGAAAGATTTCCCAGGTTCTTCACTGTCTACCCATGAGATTCTTCCTCATTACTAAGTTATTGTTAGCTGGCTGCTGTTGTGTACAGCTGTGTGAAACACAGCTGTTTGTGCACCTAACTGGTCCTGATGGTCAGCTTTCGATGGGGAGAGGTCAACACAGCGTGAGAGTGGTGATGTCAAAGTAGCATAGCACCCATTTTTATTTTTTTCCTCTGGCTTTTCATAGCAAAAATCTGCTCTGAAGTTGTAGCCCCCTTCTTCCCCCTACCCAGTTCCCATCCCATGCATCTGTAAGGGGTACTGGGGTCTTTCAACTCCACACATGATCTGAGCTCTTTTTCTTTGCTTGGCCCTCCAAGGAGCCTGGGTCTGGGCTGGCGGTGGTTGCAGTTCAGATGGAAATGCCTGTAGTCATCACAGCACACGTTTTGGGAATCCGGGGCCGCCACAGGGAGCGGAGGCCGACATCAGCAAAGGAGACAGGGGTGGGCCAGCAGCATGGAGCCCAGCTGGGTGAAAAGAGGAACAGCCAAGGAAGTGAGCCTGGTATTACCAAGGGACAAATTGCCTTTCCAGTAAGGCTGGAGGCAGCAGATCGTGGCAGAAAGCGAGTGTCCATGTGCTAAAGAGTTAAGAGCTGAGGATGAAGAATAAGACACAAGCACTAAGCTCTCCTGAGAGGCTTAAACATTTCAAGTTCCAGCACCTGTAGCCCTGTAACTACAGCACTGGCACTGCTTGTAACGGGCCATTATGTGTGGTGCTGAGTTTGCAAGGACTCAGGGCTGAGGTTCATCAGGCTTTTTTTTTGCCTGAACTTGTCTTTACCTGCCTAGAGCTTTGTTTTAAGCCTGGTTAGCTGTATCTCCATTTTTTTCTCCCATGACTAGACAGCTGTGTTTGATTTGTTTTTCTTTTGGTTATTTTTTCATGCTACAACCGTAATGTTTACATTGATGGTAGCAACAAACAGCTCTTCCATGCAGAATGAAAACTTCATGCCTAACACAACGAGGTGGTGTAGGGGAAGGCGGGCTGAGCACGATAGTGGGGGCCTTGAACGTCGGGACACAGGGCACGGCATACAGGCGTGGGATGATAAGAAAAAGGGCAGAGGCTGACATGGCAGAGCCCAGGGCTGTAAACAACTCACCAACGATCAATTAAAGAAATGAAGACCTGGGAGCTGGATAAAACATGTTTCAGAGGTAGCAAACAGAGCAAAGAACAAGTATCTAACGTAAGTAAAAGGTACCATATATGTAAATTTGGTTGCAAAGCAGAGTGGCAAATCAAGGTGTGTACCAAATTAGCAAACTTATAGAAATTATCCCAGTTGGGTCCTACAGGGAGGAGGAAGAAACCATCAATCTGGCAAGGGACTCAGGGATGCTGATTACCCCCCACCCCCACCACCCCAGCCCAAAGCCATCAATCTGAGCACCCAGAAGGGTGGTGGAAGGGGTTGCAAAACACTGGAAAAAGGACCAGACACCAGGACTGGCTGTGACAATTTCAGCTGTATTGTTATTATTGAAACTTCTTTTATAGTAGTGTTCTTTGCTTTTTTTTTTCCTTTCTTTTCCTATAATAATTTGATCTGGATTAATAAGAATTCTTTGATTAGATCATTTAGATTTCAATTATGCAAACAGCCTTACATGTGAAGTGTGTTTCCTTTTTGTCCATAACAAGATTTTCAGCTTAACACGTTCAATAAATCCTCAATGCTTTGGGGACCGAGGCAATTTCTGATTTCTCTCCCTGCTAACAGCTACACACACCAGGCACCTGGAGGCACTAACATAGAATCATAGAATGGTGAGAACATTCTCACCGTTCTCCCAGAGCAATGTGAGTAAGGGCAGGAAAGAGATGCTCAGCAGTCCCAGAGCATCCATTACAGCCACTCAGCCAGAGTAGCAGCTTCACCGAGGCCCTGCAAAACTGCCCTAGCATAAAGGATTTCTAATTCCTATAAGAACATCACTCTTCCACGTGACTCTGCAGTGCATGCAGATGATTCCCACCAACTCCTGGCAGCTCTATGCTATGTGTTTTAATGTGCTCCCCCTGCTTTTCTGAGTACGAGGGAATGAGGTCGTGAAAAACGTGAGATCATCCCCAGCGTCTTTGTTTCTGTACTGTGGCAAACGAAGGGCCTGTAGCGTTTTGTTAAGACAATCTTCAGCCAAGCATTGCAGAGGAGAAGAAAGCCCCAGCTGATACTGGACGTGTAGGATTCCTTGTAGCGGTTTCTTGCCCACAGAGGCAGAGTGAGCTCTTAACTACGCTGGGTTTATTTTGGTCTGGTCATTTTGCCTGAGGAGAGCAATTTAAAGCAGGTGCAGCATCACCAAGAAATGAGGCCAGTGACGTGGAGTTTCAGAGGGACTGGAGTATCTAGATGGAAGTACAGCCTTGCTGAAACTGCCCCACGCTCCTCGGCATACTCCTGCCTCTACTACTGACTACTTGAAGTTGCTTTTCCCCTGGTTATTTCAGCACTTCCGACATTTGCTCAGAATTTTCCAGATCTCTGCTGAAATGGATTAATTTAGGAGATGAAATGCCAGCAATTCTTTCTATAAGCATCGAGATAATCCACTAAATTTCCAAAGCTGCTACCTGCAAGTCTCACTCAATATCAGGAGCTCCGGTGGGAATTCAGTGCCTCAAAGTCTGTCAAGGAGAAAAAAAAACAGGTTGCAGACAAACTGGAGAGGATATTGGTGAATGCAATGGAAGAATAACTCTGAGAGATGCAGTACTCCCTGGAGAAGAGGATGCCCAGTCTGGCTGTTGTAGAGATTTTTAGGTTGCTTTTGAAAAAAAAATGTAATTATGAATAAGTAGGAAAAAAATTGGTTTTCATTGGCAGATTAGCACCTAAATCCTTTGCAGAAGAAGTGAATTAAAGAGGAATTTGAGGGAGGAAAGGACAGTTGTTGGGGACAGGAGAGCAATCCCTTACACACAGTGTATATGCCCTTACGATGTGCATGCATTTTCCGTGCATTTCCCAACTTTTTCTCTGCCCTCAAATTAAAGGTTGCATGTTCCGATAGTAAACAGCTCACAGCTGCAGAAAGGAAGTCAGAGGCAGCCTGCAATTTACTGCCAAACAGCACTCGGAAGAAGTTTGCAATTTGTGATAGTGGTATTGTTCCTTCAATTCTCTTCTGCGGTTCATCCTTCATTACACACAGCGCTTTACAAAGCCTTCTGTGTTTAGCAGCATTAGCTCCTCAAGCAAGAGATTACAGTAAGAATATTTAAAATTTTATTACTGCAGCTATTTTTTTTTAAGTCCCTAGTGGCGGTAAGTACAAGGTATGAGTGAATAGTGACAGGAAAAATCATTCTTGTTTATATCAGGCAACAAATAAACCCACATGTCTAATACAATTTGACATAATAAACCCTCAGTGCAATTAGTCCTTAGATTAGTAATTTTATAATGCAGCTGTTCAGCAACGACTCAAACCTGTTGTATGCCATCTTTCAAGTAACGATATAAATAGATTTAGCAAGCAAAACAGAGACCTGCAGTTTATTGTTTCAAAAGGTACTTTTCCATTCCAGATCTCTAAGCTTTTCCCTGATAAAATTGCCTGAAGATGATTTGGATTAAATGGATGGGCTTTACCCAAAGCAGTCGGAGGCTCAGCCCAGAACGTATAATCCGTGTCAGCACTCCATGGACTGGGAAAGCGTACCCTCTCCTGACAACAGGCCATTTCTCTGCTGAAGAATTTGCACTTTACTGCTTTCCCAGGCAAGACACACATCATCTCTTATCTCTAAGGAGGGATGGGGGTTCGCACAGAGAATCACTGCGCAGAATCACAGAGGCAGGATTCAAAACAGACAGGTTTGCTGTTTCTTTAGACTAAAGGCTGAGGTCTGCTTCTAATTATGATACTGGTCAAATCCACAAAGGATTCAGATTTGCAAAATCCAAGGGTTTTGGTTTTTGTTTTTTTTTTTTATTTTGATTTGTGATATTGCTCTTGTTGAGTTTTCCCATCAATGACTCCTTCCAGAAACATGACTTGGTGTCACCAAGGGCCTCCTGAGGAAGGGGGAGTGCTCAGCTCTGCTGCAGGGCTGTTATTCACAGACCACATGCAATTGCTCAGAATCTGACATTGTACTTGGCTCTCAGATATTCCTCTACTTCTGGATTGCGTCAGTACTCAATGTGTCTCCTGGAGTGTTAGACTTAAATGGTTAAGCTTTTCCTCTTTTGTGTTCCACTGTGCTTCTTTATTTTCCCCAAGTGGGATGCACCTTTTCTTTATATAAATAATATTCAGTGCCTCAACATTTTCTTGTGCTATGGAAAGACACAGCTTCCTTTTTAAAGAATCTATATTTTAATCTAAAATATGGTTTTACCCTCTGGGTTTATAAGCCCATTTTATGCTATAATCCAAACTCCACTGCCTTATATCCCATGGCTTTCTTTTCACCTTAGTATCATGAGAAAGGGGGAGTCCTGCAGGGTAGACTGTTAATCTGCTTCGTTGAGAACTGATCCAAACTGGTAGCTAATGAGTTGTACTCTTAAATATGGCCTCTGTTCAGCAGATGAAAATTTTTCTTACTCTGGTAATATATATCAAAAGGAACAGGGCTCCTGGGAGGCCACCATGGTAAACTCTGCTTCAATTGGTAAAACAGAAACAGGAGTAGGAATTATCTACCTTTTTCATACTAATCATTAGTTATATTTAATTGAGTATCAGGTCAATGAAGGCTTGTGATCTGATAATTTCTTTAAGTGGAATGCACTTAGACTAGGCGGTCGAGTTGATACAGCATTTCTGAGTTTGGATTTATTTTTCAATAACAATTTTGGTAAGGTTTTGTAAAGCTAATGTGACCCTAATGATGTTAAACATATTACTTTCATCTTTGCGTGACTGGCCACGTGCAGTCTTCTTTTGGTGACCAGCGAGCTGTGATTTCCGTCTCTCATGTGAATGAAGGTTGCAGCTCTCAGATGCAAACATGAGCTCTCACTGGAACACAGATTGACCCTCAGAATGGCACCATGCACGTTTCTGAGATTGGCCTGCACGTGGGAGAAGTTTCAGAAGACCTTGCCTCACAGGGCTGCTGACTTGTGGCAGCATGACTGAGAACGTGGCGTGACGTGATTAGATAGGGCGATACTTCAGGTTTGCTATTAACAGCAGGAGACATTTCAGCAAGTAGTTCCTAGAAGAGAAAGGAGGCTGGGAAGGATGTTCCATCTGCTTGCTGAGGACAGGTTTCCAGCAGAAGTCAGCATTAAGAGATAGCAGCCCTAAGAATAGCCTTTTGTAGATATTTTGTCAGTCCTTAGGGACCCAATCACATCTCAGGGTGAAGGCTCCCTCACATCTCTCCTCTCTTTGTTTGTGATACCTGCAGATTAGCACCTCGCCCTCATGTTGCCAGCCTCATCTGAGCCCACCTCCAGAGTAAACACAGCCACTGCCCCCAAGACAAAGCCCCATTTACCCACCAAGAGATAAGGTCAGTTTTCTATTAGAAGATGGCAAACTCAATCTCCATCAAAGCATAAATACAGTTTTAATATCAACCCTGCAACACAGCGTGTCTGTTTGCCTAGGCTCTCTTACCTAGGACATATCTCCGCTCTGAGAAGAAAGGGCTGAAGGCACCATCCCGCCATCAGGGTGTCCTCCTCTGCTGCCCAGAAGCAGAGACCTCTTCCCCAGTCTGGAGCTGCTTTATAGACCTTAGGACTGGAGTCAGAGGTATAAAGGGAAATGCTGGGGAGAGTGTTTAGGAGTCTGACTGGAAATGAAACCCACCTTAAATATCTACAAACGACCTTTCCTCTGGTCTCTGGAGGAGATAACGTAATATGTTGCTGTTATATACTTTACCTGATATTGATCACAGGAAAAAAAATGTGAAGCTCATGTGGTTTGCTGCATACTGCAGCTCGTATGTCCATTTAAATATTGCCTTATTTCCATCCTTCTCTCACCAGCAAATGTCACAATCAGCACAGCAGAGCTTCTGAAGGTCTTGTTTTTTCTCTGATAGCATGAAGCAGCCCAAATAATATCAATGGGCTGTGGCCAGAAAGCATCGTTAGGGAGGAGATTTAACCCAGTTGAATAAACATGGGTCAGCTTTGGCTAACACCTCAGGGTGAAATCTCTAGGTCACTTTGGCTGAGAATGACGGTATGGAATGGGTCAGACATCCAGGCCTTGGCTCCCTCTGTGTTCCAGGCTCTAAAGTCAGTCTTTACAGGCAAAGCAAGTAGGGAATGTTTTCCTGGTGACTCGGTGGGGTGAATGGGTTCTGGGAGGGCACAGGGGACCGCTGGAGCCTACAGAAGAGAAGGATGGAGAAAACTGTCGTCGAGGAGGATGGGACAGTGGAGAGGATGCAGAAAGGGAGCAGAGCGTTGTTGCAGCAGCAACGAGCTCCTGCAACACCATCCCCCCACACGGTCGACAGAGAGGAATAATCGTGTTTTGAAAAGGCTGGTTTTAAATAAATAAATTTCCTGACTGACAGCTCCCTGGTAAATGTGTATAAATTCCCTTGGATAACATGCCACTCGGAGAATTACAGGCTCGGAGTGCCTGGGTAAGTTTTACTGCTTTGGTTTCCGTAGGCTGGCTAATGGCTGTGAAATTCCCTCCCAGCTCTTAGTTTGAACGCTGCAGCCACAATTTAAAAGCACTTACGTGTTAGATAAAGAAAGAGGCTACAGCGGCTATATGGTCTCTCATACTCCTTGATGCAGCTAGAGGGATACCAGAAAGCCTGGCCCATCAGCAAGGCTGTAACCTTAAGTGAACTAATACACAGAATGTCTTCTCCAGCAAAAACCAGTTTTGAGCACCAGGAAGAATAAAGTCCTAATTCTGCAAAGATATTATCAGCAGCCACCGCAGCACCTATTGTTTCTATTCATAAGCTCCCTCCTGTATCTTTGCCTCTTTTACTGCATCAGTTTCAGGCTACTGAGAAATTCCTCGGTTTCCAAATCACGCTCAAGCTACTGTAACCCCTGGATGCACTTGAAAGCCACTGATTCTGATTTGTTTTTTGCTCCATTATCTCAAATTTCCTCCCTTGACCTCTTGAGGAGATGCCATTCAACCACTCTGAAAAGAAACTCTGACTTGCTAGTTACATAAACTTTCAAACAAAAGGCATGAATAATTAGATCACCCAATTTTGTGCGGTAGCAGAAGCCTTATTAACAGACAGCAACCCTAGAAAGACAGCTTTTTCTTCACCAAAGCAAAACTACCATGCTCTGAAGCTGTAATGCTGGGAAAACTTAGACAGTATTTATCTCCTGCATCTTATAAATGACATAATGCAGTTAATTAGTGGACTCCAGAGAGTCTTCTTGGTTTGTCTTTGTCTGCAAGTATATTTAAATAAAAACTTTTCTATCACTGACCTCAACTCTCTTTTAGGGGCCAATTCTGCATTGCGTTTTCTATGGAGACAAACACCCTGCGCACACATAGAGTGAAATAGCTGGATGGCAAAACTGCATCACCAGGGGCCTCAGGGAGTTCACTCGGCAGAGCAACAACTTGGTGTTCATGTCTGTTGGCAATGGCAGTGTGTTACACGTCGGACAACACTGGATGTTATACCCATTTGCAGAAAGCTAAGCTAAATCTCAGACAATGATGGTGATGGTCACTTGGTTGATAGACAACTGCTATTATAGCTAAACAAGCAAGCAGGAGCTCCAGGCAAATTATGGATCCTGCAGACATGGCCATTAGTCAGTTACAGTGCTGGAGCCCCCAACATAAGAAGGACATGGACCTGTTGGAGTGAATCCAGAGGAGGGCCACGAAGATGATCAGAGGGATGAAGCACCTCTCCTATGAGGACAGGCTGAGAGAGTTGGGGCTGTTCAGCCTGGAGAAGAGAAGGCTCCGAGGAGACCTTACAGCAGCCTTCCGGTACCTAAAGGGAGCCACAAGAAAGATGAGGAGAAATTCTTCAGCAGAGTTTGTTGCGATAGGGTGAGGGGTAATGGTTTTAAAATAGAGGGAGGTAGATTTAGATTAGACATTAGGAACATTTTTTTTTACAATGAGGGTGGTAGAACACTGGCACAGATTGCCCAGAGAGGTGGTGGATGCCCCATCCCTGGAAACATTCAAGGCCAGGTTGGATGGGGCTCTGAGCAACCTGATCTGGTTGGAGATGTCCCTGCTCCTTTCAGGGAAATTGGACTAGATGACCTTTGAAAGTCCCTTCCAACTCTAACCATTCTATGATTCTACTACAAAAGCCTATAACCTGCTCCTCAACATGGTGCTACCCTACTTACTGGGCTATATGGCCACCATAGGTCATGAACGGCATCTCTTGATGTTGTGTTCTCTAGGGAAATAAGTCAGTTCATATCTTTATGACTCTCCGAAGAGACAACATCAAGAGAAGCTGACAGTGTCCACGGGAGATAAGGACCTAGCTATTGTCCAGATTACAGCCACAGTTTGGGGCTGTGAAAGGCTCAAACATCTTCATTTAGAAGAATGTCCTCTCCCATGGGAAATGAGGAGAATGAAGGCAGGGAAAACCATCCTGAAGAGCTCAGCTCTGGAAGGTCACTCAGGTCTGGAAGGACCTCAGTGGCCTTGCACAGGCACAGCATGGTGTCTTCAGAGGCTTTGAAGAGCATGTTTGGTTCTGGTCTTGCATCCCTGCAGGCACACAGCCAGACTTCTTCAGTGTCTTCTATGGGAAAGCTGTGGGTGCACAAAACGATGAGTTGAAAGCACAGCTGGGCCCGGGTGTACATAGGGACACAGAGTGTGTTAGTGTGGTCTAGGAGTGGGACAACTGAGCGTTCCTCTGCAAAGTTCCACCTGTGAGCAAGGTGTCTGCTCTGCCTTTATACTCAAGGCAGTCTCTGGCTCTTGAGGACGATTTTACTCCTCTTAAAGTAGACATTTAGCTTAGCTAAGTTGGATGTTTGGCAGTTGTCTGCACTGCTGTTTTGGTTTGGATCACAAGTGAGTTCACAGAATCATAGGATGATTTGGGCTAGAAGGGACCTTTAAAGGCGATCCAGTCCAACCCTCCTGTAAGGAGCAGGGACATCTCCAACCAGATCAGGTTGCTCAGAGCCCCGTCCAACCTGGCCTTGAATGTTTCCAGGAATGGGGCATCCACCACCTCTCTGGGCAACCTGTTCCAGAGTTTTTGAAGTGATTCTCCTGATCAGCCCCATAGAGCTTTCCATGGATACTGAGAACAGCCTGAATACTCCACCTGGCACCTTCCTCCATATTTTAGGGGGAGCTTCAGGCAATCAAACAATTGTCAATTTTCAAAGCTGCTTGATGAAGCAGCTCTTTCACTCCCAGAAGGAGGTACACTTTGCTTCTCAGCAACAGCCCTGAAGTCTGATGGATGAAGCCTGACCATGGCAATAAAGGAGAACCTAGACCAAGGACGGATTTAAGCCCCCCTGTGCCCCATGGCTCTTGAGCAAGTGCAGGGCTGCCTGTTTCCTCACGGAGATGAGCTGAAGGCCAGGGTCGGCAGAGCCCCAGTCCAGCTGATAGACTATTGAGCAGCTCCTGTCATTCCTTAATTGGGCCAAGGGCACAGCTGGGAAGGAGAATTCGATCTGAACACTATGGCTTGGTGAGAAAGTATTGACTTCTCATCCCCTTTTGTTTCTGGGTAGAAATTTGTCACACACTCCCCTCTATTTTTTGGTGGAAAAGAGATAGTTTTAATGGATATTCCTCTAGAAATAAAAATATTTTCATGAAAATAAAATTAATTTATTTGGGCTCAAAACATCACTGGAAATTAAACCAGAGCTAATAAGAAGGTCAATGTCAAAAGGCAATGGATGTTAAATTTTAGATTTGTTTGTCTGTGTGGTCCTCCTGCTCCCTCTTTGCCAGAGGGAGATGGTGCTGGGGCTCTACAGGGGTGCTCTGCCTCGCTGCGCCAAAGGGTCAGTCACTCAATTTCCTCCATCAAAATGATTCCATCAAATTCCTCGATCAAATGAAGTTTTGTTTCTTTTTTTTTTTTTTCCCCAGAAGGG
>WHYT01016760.1:76275-106817 GCA_009806455.1 Tetrax tetrax | reverse complement strand
TGTTCCAGTGCCTGATGTGGGAGCTTTCAGAGCAGGGATGGAGCTTGTCTGGATTCCCTTCCTGGGCTGGAGCTGGCATGTATTACCCCAGGGCAACAGCTTCATCAGCCTCAGTGCTGGTACCAAGCTCAACAGCACAGGATCCCTTTAACTAAAGACAGTCCTCTGGAGACAGCTCCCTTCCGCCATCGCTGAAACCAACCACCGAGATCACAGCTGCTTAAAATCCTCAAGCAGAGGAACTTATCGCAAGAGTCCTGGTGGAAGAAGCAGCTTTGCTTCTGTTTTGCTTTCAAAGTGTAAGCACCTTTTTTTTCCCCGCCTCTCCTACTGCTAGAGCAGTTTGTACATCCCATCATTCAGACGTATGACATTATTTCATAAAGTGTTCTTTATCCATAGCTGTGACAAGCAAATTATGCTAAATTAAGCTCCTCTACCTTGGTCTCAAGGGATGCTGGCTATTAAACCGTCTCAGAACTGGCATCCTGAGGCACTGTCACAGCTCAGCCTAGAGGAAGATGCTGAGATGGCTGCGCTACCCAACAAAAAAGGGCTGCTCTATTCAGAGGTGTAACCAAAATAGCAGGTAGGGAGCACCACATCACTCAGTTCTTCTGCAGCAAATAGGCTCAGCTTACAATGGCAACAACATTTAGTCCGAATGGCAGGTCTGCAACTTCACCACTGGCTCTAAGAAATAATCTCTGTCCTTCCTTTCTGCTACACAATGAGCCAATATGAGATGCCGTAGGTTCCATCCCATCACCATTATCACAGCATTGTGGTGGCAGCCAAACCGCTGAAACATGCCCATAAAATCATCAACGGCCATCACACCTGAAAGGCAGAGATCACAGCTCACCTTTTAGTGAAGGCAGGATGGGCTTGGCGGAGATACAAGAGGAGCTGCTTATTGTTCAAAGAGCAATTTTAGAAAGAAATCGATGGACACTGGGGAACATTACAAGTCATTTCTTCACAAAAAACCTTCACTTGCGACTGACTCCAATCCCTGTTCTCATCAACTGCCACCTCTGCTGGCATCTGAACGGGCGAGACATACAAGAAGGTAAAACTGATAGGAACAGCTTCCACGATCCTTTTCAACAGAACTTAAGGCTATGTCACATGACATGGCTGACTCCTGCATGCTTCACTCACGCTCCATTCATGCTTTGCTGTCTTCTTGTTTCAGTTGGCAAAGGAGAGTTGAGTTGACACCTCTTCCTGTAAAACAACATCCTAATGATCAGTCTCACAGAAAAGTGCTGCTCCATGTTGTGGTGAAAGCTTTGTGCACAGCTACCATGGACACGGTAGCCGATGAGACACTCGGGACTTGGGCTGCTGATGGCCCTCAGCGAAGAGATGTGGAGGCACTTGCTCTTTTCTTTTGGGGGAGCCCATTTAGCACAAACAGGACGCCAAGGACTGCCGCACTGTTTGAACAGGCAGTGGCACACATCTGCCACCTGCATTCATTATCTCCCCTGAGAAAGCAAAGCATGGAAACCTAAACCCCATAAAAATTAAGCATTGCACACAAAGTAAGAAGGAATGTGGAGAGACACGGTTGCTCACTCCTCTCCCACTCAGGACCGCCACCTTAGCTGCCTGAGGAGTTTGCCACCTACAGATTAATCCCCTCCTAGACTCAGAAGAGACTCTGCCCAGCAGTGGCTTCAGAATGAAAGAAAAAGGAAGCAGAAAGAAAATCTGAACTAATGCTGGCCTGCCCCTCAGCTGGGTAGTGCTTGGGCAATGGCACAGGCAATCCGGTGAGTCCACCCAGTATTTACCAGTTTAGATCTACACACAGGAAAGGTCCGGACAGAACGGGTCTACTTCCTTCCTCAGACTGCTCCTCCCCACCATTAATGCTGAAACTCTTTTTAAAAGGGATTCTTGCAAAAGTTATTTATTTCATCTTAAAGAAGAATAATTTAATGTTATTTCTTCTTTTTTTTCTTATCAGGTACAATAAATTGAGAGCTGCCAGGAGCTAGGCTTGCTGGGAGAGCCAAGGTGGAAGTGCAATAGCATATTTATCCTCATGATCAAGTTGAGCTCATAGCCCAGTTTCAGCATAAGCCTACTCTAGAAAAACCATTTGTTCTTTAATCAGAGAAACAAAGACAGGCTCCCAGGCTCCAGCTATGTGAAATACACTCAGATGGGTCCAGATAATCGTTGGTGAAAAATGAAAAGCTTTGAAGCTCTTGAATTGAGTAACAAATACTGAGCTAGACGAGGAAGGAGGCACAGCTCACGCGCCCGCTGCTGCATGCCCACTGCAATCTTCCTCACGGGTATTTGCAAGTCTTCTATTAAATGTTCTCAGAGGTGCTTTCTTCTTCTTCCCCTTTCTGTAACCCTCTCATAAAAAGCCTCCCAAAACAAAATAGGGACAGGATTAATGCCTTAAAAAAAAAAGTTCATATATGTCTGTATTTGTAAAACCAGTATTAAACACCTTATTTGATGCAGAAGATCACTTATAATTGTCATGAATATGACAAGATTAACCTTATCTGCAACAGAAATATAAGCTCAGGTACCTTCAAGATGGGGTATACCAAGCATTGAAAAACCTTCTTTCTACAGTTCTACAGAAAGAAACCTCAAATTCCTCCTCCCAAATGACCAGGGCTCAGACATCAGAAAGTCAAATATTAAAATTTACCTTCCCTGTAGAACCTCAAGTTTGTTGAGGTAGCCTGCAAAAGAACTACTAAAAATGGACTAAGAATGAATAAAATTACTGAGAGTAGCAGGTTATTTAGAACTAAATGTACAGTATAATTTAGTTTTATTACAATTAGTTGATAAGCTGCATCTTCATCTCAAATACTTCCTTCATAGGAAAAAGAAATTCAAGTGGAAACTAACGGCAAGAGCCCTTCTGTCAGCTGGATACATTTCCCCGTGCAAAAATGAAATTAAAGCCAGCCTGCTACTTTTAGAGAAGGCACTGGAGACATCACAATAGACTAGTATTAAAAAAGGTTTACATTAATATGAATATGCATCAATAAGAAAGAAGAAAATCTAGGCCAATAGTACTTTAGCCAAAGAAAACTTACTCTTGTTGTCATTCCAGTACCTGGTAACAGTCTAGAGATGCTAAACAGACAAGTTCAAAGCCTATAATATAAATTAAGGAAAGGACTGAAAAAGGCTTTCACTTGAAAAATAAACCAGGAAAGGACTGAAAAAGGCTTTCACTTGAAAAATAAACCAAAGAGAAGTTTAAGGCACTCCCATCTATATATTTATTTTTATTACAGAAAGTGAGAAAAGCCAGATTTTGACAACACTTATGTCAAAATGAAGAGTGTATCACACAGTACTACTAAAGCAGCATTTTTTCTTTAGTTTTAAGTCTCCTGAATACTTAAACCTCTACCACTCAGATAATTTCAACTTCACCTCAAACATGTCTTGCATTTCACGCTGCCTACCTGTTGGGTTTTTCTTTTGCCCTCTGCCAGCAGCTCAGTGCATTTGGATGGATCATACTAGCTGATATTCACACTGCATGAAGCACTTGCAGAAAAAAATTCCTGCATATATTGCACATATTTATGTCACAAAATCATGGTGTGGTATTACGACACCGAGATTAGAATGAGCTACAGAAACCTTAGAAGAACTATTCAGACAGAAACATCTCTAGATTTTGTAGACAAAAGAAGCTACCTGATCTATGAAGTGTAGCTAGTAATAAATCCATGTTCAGTCTATCTGCAGCCGATTGATTAGCTACATGTATACAACAGGAGCGATGACATTTTATGATGACACTGTTTTTTTTTCAACAAACAAACAAAAAATCCTTCTCAGCAGCTGCAAGAAAAATTCCTGTCCGATACCATTTCTCAGGAAACAACCCGATAGAGATGTATGATGGGGAGCAGGGTGCTGTCGTTGATAAAAAGGAATACAGGCAAAGGTCATATGCAGATTTATGAAAAATAAATTTATTACATAACACCTTGTTTTAACAACGTTTGATTTTTTTCTTTATTCAGAATACTTGTGTCATTCATGTAAAATAGTTTGATACAGTACATTGTATGTAAGTTTTTCCTCATAAATTCTAAGGCTCTCCTACCACCTTGATCCTCTGCTGTAGAAATGGCACCCCTAAACAACGTGCGAACATTTAAAAAAATAATTAACTGAACGAAATTTAAAATCCACTACACCAAGCTGGTTCTCAAAAATCATGACGAAATATCTGAATGGATGCCGCACCTTTTTAGGAAATATCACTCATGCTTTTTTAATCCCAAAGCATGCTCACAAATCATTAACACCAACAGGAAAAAAATAAAACACTGTCTATGACAATCATTTTCATTTGTTTGCTGAACCAAACATGTTTATATCAATGACAACATACTTATTTTACTATCAAATAGCAGCTTTAATACCAGTCAAGTCATAGATTTAAAAACAAAAAACAAAACCAAAAACTTATGTTGGAAATCAATCTTTGGGACATTTGTAATTGCTGGAAAAAATGCTAATGTTTTTATGGTTCTTAAAAAAAAAAACAACTCATCGTAGCAATCGTGTCGGTCATAAAACATTGATCTAGGTGGAAAATGAACCAACCCACAAAAGTCACTAAAAATAAACGTCTATCAAAATTGTCTCAATCGGAGTCACGGTTAGTTTGCTTTTTTGCCATGGTAACACATATTGTATGCTTCAAGTACCAGTTCAAAGATGTTGTGTACTATTGGTCAGATAAAGTTGTTACATCAAGAGAATTCACCACATACAACAACAAAAATGCTTGCCCCTAGCACATTTCACAGCTTCAACTGCTACAGACTGTCACTGAAAAAAAATGCATCGATCAGTCTGAACCATGTCAAGTAAACTATGGAAGTAGCATATCCACAACACAAACTGTGCTAGCACTTTCTTTTCAAGTCTAACCCCAGAAACAGGTACAATTTGGGAGCCACTACTCCGCTCTGTGGAAGGGGGTGGATCGTGGCGATCAGACAGGTTGGAGGTGTGGTTGTACAGTACATTCTCGCGGCCCAAGCCGGGTTCCAGGCAGGCAGCTGCGTGGCCGGTCCTGCAGCATTAGCAACAGTGCATTGACATTATTGGGACGCAGCTCAGTACCGATGCGTCTGATGCGAGTACTGTGGCGGCTGCTGGGAGGTAGTTGAATATCCCATGCTGCTCTGTGGCTGTGATGTGCTTGGTCCAGGGTTGGGGTAGGCAGCATGGGGGTTGGAACGCTGCAGAGGGGTAAAAGCAGAGGAAATGCAATCCTTCATAACAGGTACATCGCAAGACAGTTTTGCCTACCAGTTTATTTCTTCAGGAGGTACCAAGCACATACAGTCTCACAACAGCTGCACTGCCAGGCTTCTTTTCACTTACTCTGATGACAGCGGATGCAGGTATGAACATCAGGAACACCAGATTAGAAACTGACAGTTATCACCCTTCAGTTATCCATCCTAATTACCTCCTGGGAATCCATACCCATCACAGTCAAATCTCCAGCCAGTGCTCCAGACAGCTACGCTACACCTTACACAAGGCCACCACTGGTCGTGGCAGTGCTCTTCTCTACTTGCTCCCTTCCCTTCACTGAGAAGGTACATTGGGGTGGAGGTCCTAACGGCGCATCTTACTGCTAATGAGCCACTCTGCATTATTCAGGAGACTTTCCTATAAAAAGGATATGCTTGCCACCCTTTTGCATCACTTGGGAGTGAAGTCAGAGAGCTGTGACTGTTTAGGCTAAGGCATCATCTAGCAGCAGCCTTAAAACTGGTTGATGGAGTTAAAAACGACAGCCACGCACTTCTCAGTGGAAGAGTGTTCAGGGGGAAACGGTCATAGACTGCGGTTTGGGAAGTTCAGCGTCAACATTAGGGGGAAGAAAAATTGCAAAAAGTTAGTACAGCGCTAGCAGAACTTGCCCAGAGAGGCTGTTAAGTCTCCATCCATAGAGGTTTTTAAGACTTAACTAAACAAAGCCACAGCTGACCTGATTCAGGATTAGCAACAGTCCTGCTTCAAGTGGGAGACTGGCGTAGATGCTCTCCAGAGGCCTCTCTCAACCAGCACTTCCACAAATATTTACTGAGAGGAGCACTGATCATTGCAAGAAGCTCTGAACAAACCACTGTCCAGTTCAATTATAGCCTAAAATTATTTACACATCATGCACTATAAAGAAAAAAAAGGACTGCATGTGGGATTTTCAATCTAAGCAGGTGACCACTTCGTAGCACTTAACATTTCACTAAATTAACACATTTTCATTGTACTACTATGCTGTTTTACATTTCAGGTTTATACACATACACAAATTCTACAGTGTTTCGAAACTACTGTTTAACATCTAACTCTTGATATGATTGTTAGCAAAAGCTGCTTCTAGCAAAGGTCTAGAAACTTCTCTAAGGTGAGTATTCCAGGACTAGGATACTGCTACTGAGACCTGAACATGCAAAACTATGGTGAACCAACATCCTGAAACAGTAAAATATTAAAATAACTTTATAAATTTTATAAAATAAAATATAAAATAATAAATTACAACTCCATTCATTTTTTTCCTGCCATTAGGCATTTAGAACAGAAGCTATAGTCAGGATGCTGGGGTGATGGCAGGAATCAAAAGGCAAACTCTACTTGTCAACATGTGCTCACAGGACTGAGCGAATTCTCTAGGGGTGAATAACGTAGAGGGCAAGAAACAGCTGGACCTGCACTTAATGCCAGCAGGAACAAACCAGCACTGCTGAACTGCACCATTAACACAGCAATGGAGCTTTTGTGACATTTGTCTTCACCCTTGAGAGATGGACTGAGTCATTCGTCAGAGGTGCCACAGCTCTGGGTCACCCTTCTCCATGTAACAAATCGAGGATGTACCTCACAGAGCAGCAATCCCTGAATACGCTTTTTGCCCAAGCATGGCTCCCGTATGTAGGAAACTATCACAAGTTTAACCATTTTAAAACTGGCCATTCATGTCAGTTGTAAACGTTTTCTGCATTCTGACTTTCTAAAACAGATCTTCTTTTAAGACAGAGGCAATTAAAAATCATCAAATTCCTCCATGACACAGCGCAACAAATGGCTTTGGCTTAAGAACAAATGTGAATAGCCAATCCCTTCTAAATACCATTAGGCATCCAGAGGGTTATCTCAAGCAAAAGCTCAGAGTAGTGGAATTGCTCCAGCCTGTTCAGTCACATTGCCTTTGGAAGTGTCACGTTGCATATTTAAACGAGAAGGCAGGTAAGTCTGTGTGCCACGTGTCTACTATTTTTATGCATGGCAGAAAGGGATACAAGGTCAACTTGCTTTGCAGAGAGCAGACTTCTGAGTGGATGGAGAAACTGTTTCAGTGTGTCTTGCCCAGGAGATGGCAATCCTTCTTCACAAGCTTTATATGGGGAATTTGAGCAAATTAAACGAAGAACAAAGGAACAGGTGTTTGATTAAAACAGAGGGCTAGATTGTGATATTTGTTTGCCATCTCCTCAAGTTGCACAATCAGATGCAAAAAATGTGAAGAGGTTTGTTTTTTTTTTTTCAGGGAGAGCTGAAAGCACCAATAGGCAGTTTTTAACTGCTTTTGTTCTAGTGCCAGCAAGTTCCAGTCTCCTCCCTTTGATTACCATACCTTAATCAGAACAAATCTACCCACTGCCTTCTTGCAAGACTTGAGGGAGATGTATTTTTTCTGAAAACTAGGTGTTTTGTCTCCTAGAGAGACAGCAAAAAGGTTCGTCAGGAGCAGTCGAGTTACCCATGAGAGCTCCTGAGATAGCAAAGCAGCAGTTAGCACTACTTCAAGGCAAAAGTATCTGAAATTATGTTTGTTGACAAGGGCTGCCCCCAACTATAATCCTGGGACGGATATCAGAGTACAAAAGTTTTTAATGAGCATGAGCTGAAAACAAACCAATGTCAATTCCTGCTGGGGCAGTTTGAGTCTCCCGACTTCTCAACTAGCAAACTTGCTCACAAAAGTGGAAGCTGAAGTCTATTCAAAATGCCAAGCTGCAGCAGCAAAATGAGGTGAAGGGCATATAAATAGGGCACGTAAATGGGGCTCCCTGACAGAGTACATACCATGTCTGCATCAATCTCCTTAGATATGTGACTCAACATAAGGGGAAGATTAAGACAGCTCAGCTGTATTTGCCTTCTTAAAAATACACACACAGAAGTGGTAGAAAGAGCCAGTTAAAAGGCCAAACCAGCAATCAACGGCAGCTGGCCAAATTGAAAGGGATGAAGCTGCTGTAAGAGAGTGCTCTGTGATGCACAATCCAACTAAAAGAGATGTTTATACTTAGAGGCACCCAAAACTGCATCGTTACGGTTGACCACTGTTTCAAACAGCTCTACAAGTTCACATAGTTCAAGGACAACAATGACTTGAAAACAGATATGCTACTGATGTCCCGGGATACACTGAGCAAAGGCACTTGGGGACTACATGAAGGGTTTCACAATAAAGCTCCTGAAAATGACTTATTTTATGTTTTTTAGTACTTTCAAGTTTTGTCAATGCTGGAAGTACACAGATTTATATAAGGGTGAGGGTAATGTCCCCAGGCAGCCTTTGAGGATATCTGGTACTCTCAAGAACAAAATCTGAAATGCAAGATTTCAAAGCCTATTGGTGTTCATGGAGAAACAGTAAAAAAAGCAAGTTGACAGCAGCAGTTCTACCGAGACAGTTCTTTAACTCTCCCTAAGTTTTGCTGCAGAAAATAAGCATATCTAAGTGAGTTTCCAGTATCAGACTCTCAGATTTAAATATTAATCTTTAAATTAAATGAAAACACTGCCAGTAATTTCTGACTTCCCCATCTTTCCATTTCATTTAATACACTCTTCCAATTAGCCTTTTGTACTATGCATGTACCATGTGAACCAGTACGTAATAGCTGCTGCAGGCTAATATTTCCACTAGCATGCCTCCTCTTGAAATGTTCTGCTCCCTAGGCTTCCAAAGTCTGCCACCTCTCTAACTGCTCCTATGTGTATCATTTGAAGTCTTCCTTGCTCCTCTTTTGTAATTTCTTAACTTACATTAAACAAAGTTCCTGTCCTTAACTGTCTTCTCCCCAGTCTCCAGGAGTAACCTCATCCAAACTCACAAATTCAGATATCATTCCCTGGGACGACTCTTGGATATTCTTCTGCTCCACACTCTTCGGATTTCCTTATGTCCGACCACAAGCTCAAATGCAGGAAGGCTAGAACACAGTTTTAAGTTTTCCTCCAGCTTTCTTCCTATATTCCTCTTCTTTTTCACTCATTGATCACCACCACCTCACCTGTCTCTTCAGATCTGTAATAGCAGGCTTACTCAACCTGGAATCTCCTTTGGTCTTCAAAACAGAGACTATGACAGCATCATGTCTTTACATCTGTCATCCAAAATATGGCTTTCCCATCTATTTGCACAATTAAAACTCTTGTTCAGGTTCTTATTTCACAGCTTATTTACTGCAATATCCTTTGCCTCCTACCGTTACAGACCTGTTCAAATATGGAATAGTGTTTTTAGGTGATACAGAGCACAACAGGCTCTTGGTCCATAATGAGCATTCCCTAATATGAAGGTAATAAATTAGTAACTGTAATGACCTCTGATCCTAATTTCCTTACTGCTAACCTAAAGAGCATCAGCATATCATTTTCCAGGCAAACCATCAACTAAAAGCATCTGAAAAAACATCTAAAATATGCCAAAAAATACCAGTCAAGACAGTGACATTTACAAAACTACTTTTTTAGCTTAAAGATACACTGCTGTAAACATGAGAACCAAATACACAATATATGAATAAAACAAATACCTGATAGTCTGAGGTCATAATAAGTCCACCTGAGGTAGTGGTAGGAGGAACAACTCTCACTTTTTTCAGTGGGGGTCCCTGTGTGTGACTGTTGTCTTGGTTCCCTGGATGACCAGTTCCATTAGTATGGTTATTGCCCTGCTGCTGCTGCTGGTTCTTCTCAATTGTTTAAACACAAAGAAAAATTTCAACTCAAAAGCAGTACATGAAATAACACGAAAACAGGAAATAGTGTGAAAGCCAGTGAAGCATGATGATACTGTTCTTCCAGTACTTACTTTGTCTCCTTTATCATCTGGTTCTTCTTCTGTTAAAAATTCTCGTTTTGGGTAAGGGATTTGACAACCTGCAAAAACACTGCCCCCCAGAGAAGTCTATTTATCACTGTATTAGAACAGAAGGGTTAGACCTGTAAGATTCACACTTCACCCATGCTAGTTTCAACTTGCCCGAGCCACAGCCTAATCACTGTAACTAATAGAGAAGTCTTCCCTGTTTTACTTTCATCATATTATAAACTTAGTAAATCTATTCACATTTATTTCTAATCTTCAGCTGCCTCTTATATACTCATTTAAACTCCTAATAGTTTTCACAGTTTCTGATAACTGGTGGCTGGAAAGGTACACCACCTGTCAAGGTATCTGCAAGGGCACAAAGAGCTATCTTAATCCAGCTATCATGTAATTCACAATCTCAGGACTAACTAAAAACCCTCATGGAAATTCCACTGACTTAATAAAACCACCTGGAATAAAGTTTAAAAATAACTAGAAATTTCATCTGTCAATTCATATCTCACGGTCCACAAGAATTTGCTACTGCAAGCTAATGTTTACCTGCCCTTAATCAGTAGAATGTATTAATAATAAAGTCTCCGTACACCCGTCAGCATTACTCATTGTGTATTCTCATTAAAATGCCAATCTAAAGTAGAGAAAAAAGCCAAACACTGTCCTAAAAGCAGCTTCTGCAAAAGCTAATAATTCACATGACAATTTTAAACCACAGAGGCAGATCAGAAGGTGTTATAAATCCAGTAGATTTCAGTGAAAGTTTCATTTTTAATTAATTGCTTATAAATATACATACCATATTTTATAAATTCTTCCCTAGATAATGGTATAGAATCATACAGAGAGTGTACTAATATCTTTCCTAAAAAGTTGCACAATCATGCCTTCTGGCTAGTCTTTCAGGAGGGAAGGCTTAATTTTTAATGAAATCATGCATTGTCTCTAAATTTTCTTCCTTTTGTAAATCTCTCTGTGCAAACAAAAAAGAGGAGTGTCTACAGAAAATGAATTTAAGTTGTTAAGGATGACAGCACAGAGAGAGTTTGCATTCCCCACCCACTGAATTTACAACAAAGACTAAGACAGAAAAATGTAAACTAATTAGAGTGTGTGTCATCTGGCATTCTGGAGCAGAGATGTGGACCTGTGGGCACTTTGCAGTTGTCTACAAAGATCTGCAGCATGCATAATCAACCTGTCAGTGAATAACAAGATTAGTGTTGCAACTAATAGGATCAAAGTTCCATAAAGCAAGAGATTAATAAGAACGCTACTTAATTTTAAAAACCACAAATGGCATTTTAGTGGTTATAGCTTTCTTTGGTTGTTAGACAGTAAGTAGTTAGCTCAATATTCACAAACGTATTTACAGCCGAGAGAAAGCACGCATTTCTAAAGCATCTCTGGACGTACTGATAGGTTAACAAACTGACCACTTACTCGGATGTCGGAAGAGGATCTTCTAAGAAATAGGGATCCTGCATAGCCTGTTCTGAGGTAATTCTCTTTATTGGATCCATAGTAAGTAATTTTTGAAGCTGTGTAAAATAAAAGACAAAAAGCTCTGCTTTACGAAAGTTTTACAGAAACTTTACTGCATTTTAGCTGAAAGACAGGCTGATACAAACATGTCTGAATTCAAAACCCTAACCATAAATGGCATAACCGTGTTCTCTTCTTGTTAAAATAGTGACTCCATTTCCCATCAAAGAACACCTATTTTTACTTGCAAAGCCCGGACACTCAGTTAGTTACAGTGACAAATGTTCTAACAAAAACATTTGAAGGGTTTCCATGACATACCAGCAGCTTTAACAATCTGTTCATGTCCCACAAGATGATGTAACATGCACATATTTAGCCTGGTTTCTTCAACTACTCTGCACTTAACAGGAAGCAATATCATATCCATCTAAATTCAAATAATTCTTAGCAACTAATAAAAAAAATTCTATGTTCAGTATTGCTCATTATTTACTATTGTCATATTAGTACATCTCCATTAGCATCCATACTATTTTGAAGACGTTATACGAAGTCCTTCAAAAATTTTTATGCTGTAAAAGAAAGTATTCATCAACCCCAGGCACAAACACCGGTCGGGCGGAGAATGGAAGGAGAGCAGCCCTGAGGAGAAGGACTTGGGAGTGCTGGTGGATGAGAAGCTCAATGTGAGCCGACAACGCGAGCTTGCAGCCCAGAAAGCCAACTGCATCCTGTGCTGCATGAAAAAGAGTGTGGCCAGCAGGTCGAGGGAGGCGATGCTGCCCCTCTACTCAGCTCTCATGAGACCCTCCCTGCAGTACTGCGTCCAGCTCTGAAGCCCCCAATGTAAGGAGGACATGGACCAGTTGGAGAAGGTCCAGAGGAGGGCCACAAAGATGATAAGAGGGCTGGAGCACCTCTCCTATGAGGACAGGCTGAGAGAGTTGGGGCTGTTCAGCCTGGAGAAGAGGAGGCTCCGGGGAGACCTGATAGCGGTCTTCCAATACCTCAAGGGGGCCTACAGGAAAGATGGAGAGGGCCTTAAGCAGGGCCTGTTGTGACAGGACTAGGGGTAATGGTTTCAATATAGAGGGAGGTAGATTTAGATTAGATATTAGGAAAAAATTTTTTTACATTGAGGGTGATAGAACACTGGAACAGGTTGCCCAGAGAGGTGGTGGATGCCCCATCCCTGGAAACGTTCAAGGCCAGGTTGGATGAGGCTCTGAGCAACCTGATCTGGCTGGAGATGTCCCTGCTCCTTGCAGGGGGTTGGACTGGATGGCCTTTAAAGTCCCTTCCAACCCTAACTGTTCTATGATTCTATGTCAAAAAAACCCACCTGGCCAGATAAACTTTGTCACCCAATCCAGTATGTGCTTGTTTATTCTGATAAATACAGACTCTCAGACGCATCTGTGTGCTACACACCAAAAGACCAGCTGTGCAAAAAACTTGAATTTTAGTTGATTTTTTGCATGAAATGCAAAATACTCTAGAAAAGTCTAATAAGCTGCCTCCTCTATGAGATCACCAAGTTTGAGCTCTGGTGGTATTGCACTATCAGTGTGAGACCTCAGCCTTTATCTTTGTAACAACTGATGAATCGGGTATCAACTACATGAAAAAAAAAATTCCAAAATGCCCACGTTGGTTAAAGACAATAAAATATGCAGAAGATAAGGCTAAGTATAATGTTTTACAAGACAGCTGAACTCAGTTTGACTGAAAATCCAGCAAAACCTTACCTATCGGGAAAGCACCTCTTACTCTCATTGGGAAGTGTTAACAGAGGGCTAGGAAGCACGCTAGGTATTTGCTGCCTGATATTTAACTTGAAAAAACGGCATACAAAATGTTTCAGTAACAGATAGCACAACAAAAATCCTAAGGTAATACAAAAATGAAAATTTAAGAAAATAAAATTGATCTAACCAAAGAAAAGTGAAAAATTTGTATTAAAAAGAAGTTACAAACACTGCTACTTAGATGGACATACTATGAGAAATGCTTAGGATACATAGCCAGGAACTCCTCTTGAGTAACCTCAAATACCAATAACAGATACGAAGTCTAAATTCAGCACAAAGGTAAAGACTGGAAGGTAATTCTAAAAATTGTTTTTACTTTTCCACTCTCATTTTGCACCTACGTAAACAATTCAGAAGCTGTCTGGACTTAAATGCATTTGTCACTGCAGCATCTCAACAGTGATTTTCAACTAAAAAATGCAATTAGAAACATCATGCTGTCTCCACAGGTCTGAATTTTTTTTTCAATTTTAGGAATCACAGACCACAGTGATTTTATTTAACTCTAGCACTGAACTGCAGTGATCCATTCTAAAAGTAAGTGTTTCTTACTCAAAAGGTCTGGTGTACATACACATACTTCTCCTCACCCACCCAGCAGTTGTGTGGAATACGGCTGTGCTGGACAAGCTAAATACATAGGCAGAATGAGGTAACCTTCAGACACTGCACACAAGAAGGAAAACAGCGAGCCTTCGTGTTTTCCCTGTAGAATACAATATCCAAGGCAAAAGTACACCATGGCGTAATGTCAAAGACAATGATCTTTAAAAAAAATGCTGCACTTTCAACCTATAGCTTTTTTTTTAATCATGGACCTAACAAGATATGCAGAAACTACAAATGCAGCTGATAATCATTTTACGTTTGCTATTCATACTTCTAATGAGATTAAATTCACCTTCCTATAAAGATCCAGTGTCAAGACCTGTGTCTGAACTGGTCATCTCCTTTCCCTAGCTATTAAGTGAGCATACACAACCACAGTGCAGACCTCCATACTGCAGATAGTTAAAGTTAGAAAGTAAATTTCCTCTCCTCAGCCTTCAGTTTGAATGGCATGGTTAAGAATATAATAAATATGTATTACCACCATCAATTCAGTTTTGTTTTTCACATCATCAACAAGGACTCAGGACAAGTTATTTCAACTCTCTCAGTCTGCATGTAGTCTTTATAGAATACCAGTTTGAACAAAACAATTCTTGTTCTCTCAAACAGCTCAAAAACAACCCCAGGAGCCAAAAAAAGGGAAAGGCAAAAAATTAGAAAGAATTGCCAACATGCTGAAAAACATAATAATCAAAAAACATGGCAAAATTCTGGCATAATTTCTGGCAATTAGGTTATAAAGCTGTCCATCACATGCTGACAAGATGTGAGTGAACTTGGTCGTAATCAGCAACAGAACACAGAAACCACAAGAAAAGTTTAATGACTCTGCAACCATTATCACACAGGGGATTGAAACTCCTATTCTGCCCCCTTGTTCAGGTGCCAGTAAAGTGAATCTTCCACTTATTATTGCAAATACTTTCTATTTTAGTAACTGTTCAATTAAAAGATCATCTAGCTGAATGACATAATAAAAATGAAGTAAACTTTATATGAATCGGACAATCACTACAGTTCGTATGGACCAAAGTAATCAAATGGGAGATGAAGCATCACTCAAGTAACCAGGAGCAGCAGCTGCGTATCCATTTTCCAGAGCATAAACAAATAAGTAAGAAATGAAAAATCAGAAAAAAAAAGCAAAAACCAACAACAACAAAAAACCCCAAACAACCAAGAACATAAAAGTGGAAAAAAATGTGAGCTGCAAAATCAGAAAGGAGCCAAAGTTGTCTCATGTTAATTAATACATCAGCTCTGCATGTGAAAAAGGACCATGTGCAAAAATGTCAGTAAAGAGGGAAAAGAATCCAGTTAATTTAAGTTGGGAAATCAAAACATTTCATTTTTGGCAATGACAACAACCTTGGGATTTACTAGTCCTGGAGGTATTAGTTTTGGCATATTTTACAATAGTAGATGTAAACAGGCTTTTTTATCTGTTCTCATGCAGAGAGTAAGAGGGCTGTGAAACAGCTTGTGGAAGTAAGATCTTGGAGGATCTCTGGAGGAACTGGTACTAAGAGATTCACTGAACTTGTTCAGGGTCTAGTGGAAGTGCCCAAGGCATTCATCTGCAGTTCAGCCTAGCCTCAAACAACACGAGTGGAAACCTAAGGCACCTTTTAATTTTGACAGTGTCTAAAAAGTCTTTTAAGATGTTACTTTGGGAAGATCAGGGTTTTCAAACAGGATCTGATTTTCAGTGAATTGTTCTGACAGACAGGAGTTATCAGAAGACTGAGAAGATTCTATTAGAGTTAATTAAAGATGATCTTCACAGTGCTCCCCTCACAACCTGTATCTAGGGGAGGTACAAAAGTACATGGCTACATCTAGACTACTAAACACCCTGCATTTTAGCTTGTGTGACACTGACTGACACCACTCAAATTGCAGAAAGCTCGCTCTCCTGCTATCAGTTTTCTCAAGGGAAGGTGAGTAGAGGTAAAGTGGAACAAGTGGATGAGGTAGCAGTTGAGCAGTGTGTTCAGTCAGGGGTCCACACTTGAACTCCCACCCTGATGCTCTTGTTCAGTACCAACTGATATGAACAAAGATGGAGGGGTGGTAGCAGCCTAGTAAATGACACCATTCCTTGATTTTGCATTTTAATATAACCACTGCTTTTTGGTATGAAGACAAACATGCTGAATAAAAATGCTGAATATATTCAAACAGTTATCACCCTGTTGTGATACCACAGGGAGAAGAGAAAAAGCTGTACTACATGCGTTAAGCTATTCTCATGTGATTATTTTGTGTCTAGTTTTGTTGTTCTACAGAAAACAATTTCTAAAATTGCAAGACTGGGATAGCAGATTAGAAATTTCAGGTCAGCTTAGCCAGAGTGCTCACAGCTCATAAGAGAAGCTAGTTCATTGACAGAAAGTCTTTTCATGGGCAGTCAAGGTGTACAGCAAAGCCTGAACTACTTACTTTCACCCGCGCTTGGTGTTGAAGCAGCAAGGTGGAGAGTGGTGAGCAGGACAGTTGGGGAATCGAGACAGGGGAAAAGCACTTGCGTTACCTGAAGATGAAGTCACTGGCCATGTTATACAGGTTGTTGCATGGGAGAAGTTTTTACCTCGTTAATAATTAGCCGCTTTCAGATTTTGGTACAGCAACATAAGCCTAATTTTGAGACCTTTGGATTCCAAATCTGTCACAAGTCAAATTCGTAGGTGGCAAGCAGAATGTTTGTTCTCAAAGAAGATAGAATTAGAAAGGTAACTACTGATGCACGCAGTTGTATAGCTTTATGGAACACTGGCCTAGAGCGGCTGATGAGAAAAATCTGCTAATTCACTCAATCTGCTTTACAGTCCAAGGGTTAGTTTTTATATCCAAACCTCATTCTGTGCAAGATATCATATTCAACAGATAATTCATGTTCACTGTTTTTTGCTTGTTTAATTATTTAGTATAATTTTCAGAAATATTATTTAGGCTTTGACAGGAATATGAGATATTACCTACTTGCTACACCAAATATCTTTTTTTTAGAGTGTGTATTCTCCTACTAAGACAAAAGACTTGGTAAATATTAAAAATGCATTTATGAAACTCTGTTATAAATATCTGCATGGTAAAAACTGGATTAATTATGGGCAAAACAGGATGGATTGTTTTGCCTGTGCATAACAGGCACTTCAGTTCTTCATATATCAACATAAACTTTTCATGCATTACATACAAATATACAGACTGCTCAGCAGCTTCCAATTCTGCTTCGATACAAAAACCCATCAAAAATCCTAAATCTCTACCAGAGAGGAATGGTTTCCTTGCTTATGTAAACATCTCTAGTATTTCACCAACTTCTAACTTCTAACTTTAGAGAGTAGAGACACTTCACAGTAAATGATGCATAATGGTACAACTGCCAGGTAACGTCTAGCAATGAATACTTGACTAAGTTGGTTATACTTTTGTTTTTAATCTGAACCTTGAATATATATTCTATTTTAGACCAGTTGCAGTGTAACTCATCAGTTTGGAAACCTCCATTCAAAAAGGCTCATCCAGTATGCCATAAGAAAAATATTGTCTCAGAGCTGCTCTGACTGAAGGATAAATTCCCAAATTTATATGGACAAAAAAGTACTGAACAGAAAAGCCATGGCTGTCTGATGATCAGAGAAGGTACAGCTTCCAATGCCTTGGAAAAGCCACATGGTCCTCAGACACCAAGCCTCTTAACCATCCTCCCTTTTCTCCAATTTAGTCCTCATCTCCAAGATAAAAAAGATTCCTGTTTTCTTCCTTGACTCCTGCCCCCCCCTCCCCACAATAATGTATTTACCTTGTAATTCTAGCCTGAAAACATTTAATCTGAGTTGGAAACATCAAAATAAGGATAATGTACATTAGGAGAGATGATACGTACTTAAATTCTTCCTCCTCCATAAATAGCTTATTTTGGAAACTTGAATGTTCTTTAAAACACAGAAGAAACATCTGAAACAATGCAACACAGGTGCTTCTAGGGCTGAGCAAGTGTATAATTTTAGTTGGAGTCCGAACAAAAAAATTTAGATGTTCTAGAGATAAACCAATTGTTCTAAGACTACTAGGAAGTTTTCATAGGAAAGCTAAAAAGCATTAGAGCACTAGGAAGGCATACTGAAATTTTCCAAACTAAATGTTCAAGTCTTGAGTTAAATTTTTATTTGTTTTAAACAAAAGCGCATAAGATGTAAATTTAATAATAAACATGTAAAAATTATGCATTTAGGATTATTTTTAAAATAAAAAACGGGCTGCTAAAACTATGCAAAGCAGCAAAATGTGTAAGAGTTGCAGCAACACTGCAAATATAACGATAAACTTAACATGACTGACTGAAAAATTCTGATATACTCGATACAGAAACTGATTTAGTGAATGACTCACAGAATCATTTTAGCAATGTGAGAAGATAAAGTGGTTTTACAATTTTCAGATTGCAGAGTATCAGTTATTCCTAACTTGATGCATAAAGTATTATATTTATAAAATAAAGTTAGAACCATGCTCAACTGTCAGCTTGAACACCTGAAACTTATATGAGGGTTTTGATTTTCTACCCATGCAAGAACTTACCAAGTGGAACGCCTTACTATCTGGTTTAACTTTATGTTTTTCCATATATTTGATAAGGCTGCAGTTGGTATACCTAGAGAAGGAAAAAAAAAAAATGTGACACTTGTAATACGCAAAGCTGATACAGCAAAGCTCTCTTAGTAGCCATGAAACATTGATAAGACTATTTTAGTGTCCATTGCTAAACCACTAAGCAGGGAAAAAGCGCAACTACCAACATCAGAGATTGCTTAAAAATAATTCAGACACTACAGAAATGCATGTTTCCCTCATATGTTTGTAAAAACACATCAAATCAACATAAAAAAGAATATTTTTAACCTACATACAGACACTTTTAGCAGTTTTACTACTATACAGTTTCATTCCATATATTTCTAATGCCAGTAAACAAGGAGATAAATACTAAGCCCATCTTAACCCTCCCCTGCAATGTACAGGTTGCTACAAGAACATCCATGAATTCAGGTTTTTGAAGAAAAGCTCAGAAATAAGGTTTCTAAATAGTTACAATAGCATGGTAGATGCAAGAAATGTGCGTAACAATACAGCCCCAAATCCCTCAGCATGAAAACAAGGCAACCGCATAGGGTCTTAAGTGCAGACTCTGGCAACCTGACAGCAAAACTGAAAGCTATTCTTTTCTTTAGCCTTCGTAAGCTGCCCTAGACACCAAACCTGACAATTACACCCACTGTCTGCTGGAAACAGTGCAAGGTTACCAGATCCCTTTTATGCAGCTATCACAGAAAAGTAATTCCCAGTACCACAGATTTAGAAACAGCTGTGACAAACTGTGCTTAGCAACCTTCAGAGCTGTGTGAGGTCTCACTGGCATCACCCATTTCACACCTGCCACCTTACCATTTACAGTCTGTCTCTGGCTACTCTTACGATTCACATCATCTCAACAGGCCAAGTTCACCATTATGAAACAACTTTATTATTTTTTCACAATTTAAGCTGTAATGATTTCATAGCCTTTGTTTGGCATCTACATAGAAAACAACCTGAGCTACAAGAAATCTAAGGTAAGAGGGAAAAGTAAAATACGCTTTCTCAAGAAAGGCTCAATTCTAAGCCGACTTACGTGTTTCTCCGGAAATCTTTCATTAAAGTTGAATGTTCAGGCATCTTTTTAATGTCTTCCCAATCTTTATCTGCAAAATCAATACTTATTAATAATTTTCTTCTTCCCCCTCTCAAATAAAACAAAGGCTTTCCAAGTATCTATGTAGCCCTGCTTTTTTTTTTTTGTCTGCTTCTCTAACCTTCCAGTTATGTATTTCTTTGTACTGCGTGTCTCATATCCCTTCATCACCTCTTCACAATAAATCTTCACAATACCAACACCTAAGAGGTTCCAGTTGTGTGCTGGTTAACTCAAGACCTTTAATAAAACCAGCTGCCAGCTACAGTGAAGAGCACTATATGTCCAAAAGACAACATAGAAGAAAAACACGTCAGCCATTGTGCTTGCACTCTTCAGTACTGTTATTGAATTTATTCAGGCACAGTGGTGATCTCAGGACAGGAGTACACAAGACTTCCACAAACACTGTCTCCTTCTAAGGGATTTTCCATTCTAACAGCGCTGACTTTAGCTACAGGAAAACGCCCAGGCATACTGTGTAAATTTCTGCTATCTAAACATGAAAGAAATACCGTTAGCTAACAAAAGGTTAAGAAAAAGTAACATTTGCACACTCAAATTAAAGAATATTTAATCTCAACTTCTCTGTGCAGAAAAAGTCTGAAAGGGACTTAAAAATAAAAAACTTACTACTAGCACCTAACCTCAAATGTACCATGCTCTGTAACTCCTGAGAAGCCTCTGTGGGCATGTAGTTTGATCTAAGTCAAATCTTTACTAAGTCTTAGCACAATTGCAGAACACTGGGAGCTTAAAAATGCTAACTGAATAAATATATCAGATTAAATAATTATTTATTTTAAAAAATATTCTCCTCTTTCCCTATCCCAAAAACACATTAAACTTTCAAATATGGCAAGTGTCAATTAAAAAGCGAAAAAAAATGCTGCAATTAAATGAAAAATAATACTTCTTGGTAAGAATCAAAGACCTTCAGAAATCAAATGCAGACCATTAGACATGATTATTTAAACCAATCAGAAAAAAACCAATGAGACTAGCATCCATTTATGTAAGCTGCACCAAGATAATGCAAAACTTGCATAAAGAAAGAAAAGCATAAGAAAAGGGTAAAGTTCTAAGCTAGAAGTAGAAAAAAATAGTATTGCTTAAGGAAGCAAAATTAAGGTTCATTTTCAAGAAAATAAAAGTACTTAAAATGCAAAAGCAACACTTCAAGAACTTCAAATACCAGTCCAAAAGCAACAAAGTACATACAGGATAAAAAAAAAAGTCAAGGGGAAATATAAATATAAATTGACTAACAAAATTCTAGAATCACACAAACAACGACCATAAACTTCATGTGACAGGAAGAAGAAAGCTCACCACAACAGTAAAGAAAAAGATTATTAACAGTGAATGGACAACAGCAGGGAAGACAATCAGTGAGGAGAAAGATGACCAAAAAGTAAAAACAAGGCCCCTGTTATACTGACATGTACAATCATGAGAACACTAGAAGACAAAGCATTAACTGAAAAGACGCATGAGAGCCTGTAGAAAAATAAGATTATGACCAACACTGAGGGGAAAATGCAACAAGTGACATCCACGTTGTAATTTGTTTTGTTTCATGCAACCACTTCTTTGTTCCATTTTGGAATAAAGACATTTTCTCCATATCACAAGCTTTCTACTGAGACAGGGGAAGGGGAAACAAACAAAAAAAAAACCCCACCACCACCAACAACAAAAAAAAAACAACCAAAAAACCCACACCACCAAACAAAGAAGAAATACTCTCCCCTACTTCCAAATGCTATGTTTAATGTAGCATGAGTTAAATATCTGCATAATGTTCACTAAAAGCACAGTTGTTTGTTTGGTTTCATACAATCATCAGTCACTTCCTAAATCTATAATCAGTACTGAAGAAACACAGAAATAGTCCTTCTGATTGTAATCATCCACCATTACACATGATCTTTTAAAATTATAAAACATTGATACAAGCAAAGATAATACTATCATCAATAGCAGGTAAAATATCTAACATGACCATTAGACTCTAGATTTATAACTCATGAAATAAAGATTGTGTTTGAACAGCTTTGTTACTTTGATCAGCTGTCACCTTCATAGGCAAAGAAAGCAATACAGATTATCTTTCTTTGAACAGCAGTGATAAAATAAAAATACAGTAGGTACCTGCAGGAAATCCCATTACATTGAATATTCTATCCAGCTGGTCATGGTGATAAGGATTACTAGTTTTGATATCTTCTTGTCGACAATGGAATATTGGCTCTGATGTTAGCAGCTCTGCAAATATACACCCTATGGCCCAAATATCTTTAAAAAAGGAGAAGAGAAATAAAAAAAAAATAAAATTAATCTTTCCAAAAGCATCTTGGCGAGGTAGAATGTTAGTTTTCACCTTATCAGAGACAAGGTTCCTGCACTGAAAATTTCAAGTTTCTATTGTAGAAGTGCAACACCCTCTCGACTTTTCCTTTTAGTTACAGAGAGGTACACAGTTCAGTAACTACACAGGAGCTGAGAGAGGATCATATAAAGTTTTTGTGGGGTTTTTAAAGTGTAGTTACTATTTATTGCTGTAAAAAAAATTAATTTAAGAAAAACACCGAAGGAAACTATTTGGGTAACTACCCACACATAAAATACAAATGAAGAAAAGTCAACCAACATCTTGCTCATTCACTGCCAAACTGAACCCGCCAAGAAATGTGCCCTCTCTGATCAGTCACTGGGTTTAGTATTAAATGACCCAAAAACACAAGTTGAAAAGCAGTGATCCTGGAATAGGCCAAATGCTATCTATCCAATCTTGTGCCAAGAGAATAACAAGAAAAATCACTCCATGTCTGCATACCTCACCCCTTTTTTTAAAAAAAAAAATTCATTTGAAAAACAAAACCAAAACCCTTCAACTGTTGTGCTGCAATCTGCAAAATCAGATAGCCTACATTTTCCCAACTGTTTTCCCTTTTTTTCCCTAGTACATCCAAAATGCAATTTTTAACTTATATAAAGTAGTGCTACACTGAACCTAGAATGAACAAGAAAAGGTCATGAACAAGGACAAAAGGAAATCATGCGGAGAGCGTAACCCCATTACTCAGTGTTTGTATACAGTCAGTTTTTATCTATGCTGAAAAAAAATTATTTACTGAAGGCCATGACCATCCATGCAGTTTCACAAGCTGCAAGCAGAAGAAAATTCCAGTAAAGGAACATGCAAACACAACAAAAAAATCCCTTTAAAGGAACATATAAAGAAATGTATTTAATCTATAAAAGAAATATAGTATTAACAGAAAAGTAAATGAAAATAGATTTAAGTCATAAATGTTAGAACTCTGATGGAAACACTGACACAATCTCAAAAAAGTAATGGTGAAGGTCTGAGGAAAGAATTTCAGATTACGGAAACAAAGTGTACGCCAACATACAACCTCCACGTTTGTGCAATGTAAGCGGAGCGTTGCAGGGAAAGTTATTTCCGCAGAAATGCTTGCCAGGCTTTAACCTATCCTTTAAACCAGCCATTAAAAGAAAAACTTCCCACTCCTCTTCCCTACAGTCTTCTCTCCCTTGCACAGCAAAGCTGTTCTCATCCACTAAAGGTGAACCTCCCTCCAGTCTGTTACTGGGCTACTCCCCCCATCCTACAGCCACAGCACGCAACTGCTCCTGCCGTCAGCGATCCCTTACCCCCAAACTGGCAAAAGTAGAAACTGGCAGAGTTTAGTCAAGCGTGCCATGCCAAAGCTGTTACAATTCCAACTGGTAAGTATGATCTAAGTGGTGAGGAGAATGCAGCATTAAGCTGATAACTAACATCATCCTCTTTATTTCATGTATTTATTAGACTAGATAAAAATGTCTGCAATAAAACGTACAACACTGTCTCATCATGGTACAGATTCTACTAATAGTTCAAAGATGCATCCATGTTTTGTAGTGCTTCTAACAGCATGTATGAAGATCTGGTGTGAAAGTCATATTGACTTGTATTGCATCGCAGGGCATCTGGAGCCGAAATCCAGCAATATTGCACTCCTACATACAGTCAGAGGCCATAGTAAACTAAACAATTTGTCAAAGTTTAGTATTTCCTCAAGAAATCATAACATACCTTTAACTCAGCTACTCTTCTTTGTACTATTTATCAGTACTTCAATATTTGGGTACACTTCGCATAAAGAACAAAACAGGAAGTTTTTGTCCAGTTTACTCACCAATAGCTTTGGTATAATGTCTTGCTCCAAGAAGCAACTCTGGAGCTCGATACCAGAACGTTACAACTACTGGATCCAAGTCTGCTAAAGGCTTCAGAGGTGAGTTAAATAATCGGGCAAAGCCCATGTCAGCTGTAAAATTCAAAGAGAGATGTTTTAAAATTTTCGTAAAACTAACAATTACATTTTTTTAAACAAACTGATTGAGTTTACTTGTTAGCACTACCATCACTGTGCTAAATAAAATACAAACGCAGACTGTAGCAGATATGAATTCTGTGAGTAGAGTTTCTTAAAGCTTTTGTAGAAGTTACTGGATGTCATCACCTATAAAGTATATAATTATAAATCATTACTAACATGAGCCATTTAGAACAAAGAATTAACCATTGTTCTGAAAAAGCGCATCAACTCACTTCTCTCAGGACACTGGTAAATCCTGACTCATTTTACCTGATACTCTCCGGTAAAATATTCCATTATTACAGGATGGTCTTTCAAGCAGCAGCATTTTAAACGTGAGCAAAACGCAAGTTCTGCAAAGGTTAGAATGATTTATAATACATACATGCACATCACAAAAGCTCCCTCCTCATGAAGTCAGCTGTAGCAAGATGTCCTTCACACAGAAAAGCAACTAAGCCCACAGCATCTGCCCCCCTGCTAATTTTCTGTCAAGACATGTTTCCAGTATCAAGATACCAGTACTAAATACCATTTAGGCTCTGATTTTAATTCTGTTCAGGGGCATTACATCATTGAAAATGTCTTTTTAGAATTGGTAGTACACAACTGCCTACAAAAGCTGTCTGAACTACCAAATATAAGTGATACAAGAAAAAATGGGCAGAGACTAAACTATATACCATCTCCCAGCAAATTGCTTTCCCGACCCACCACTCCCCAAATCCCAAGAAAGAGGGACTCTGTGGTGCAGGGATACACACAGGCTGAGAAAGACTCAAATGAAATGAGATGAGAAGCCATTCTGAGGGAAAAGGACCTACATGCTCCAGCTCACTGGTTGAGGGAAAACTGCAGTGTAAATATGGGTTTCTAACTTGACTACGCAATTCTTATTTTTTTTTCATATGCATTCCTATTTATGATTGTTTTAATGCATTTAAAAAGAGAAACATTTTACAGTTTTCTATGTTAAAGTATCGATTACTCAAGATATGATCAAGTCACTAGTAAGTATGAAAAAATAAGGAAAACTGTTGGCAGAAAGTGAATTTATGACTCAAAATGACACAAAAAGCCTATAAAATTATTTTATGTTAAATATCAGTTATGTATTTTTTAGAAAAATTAGTTACACTGGAAAAGTGGAAGCCCTTGCTATGGGTATAACTTCTGCATTCTTTTCCTGCTGTGGTAATATGTTCATAAAATAAGAAAAAAAGAAAATCTACATTTTGATAACACACTTTGAAATCCAGGGTTCCCCTCCCTCTTCACCTGCTTGGAATGGATGGCTCAGAGGACTGGTGGTCCGATACAGAATCTTTCACCTGTCCATTAACAGAGTCAGATCAAATTTAGTTGTGCTCTAAATTATTCCCAAATTAACTCAAAACTATCATTTAAGAAATAAATGGGTGGTCTACGTGCAATTACTAGCAAATAGTTGTGTACAGGAAACATCACCACCACAGCTGAAAGTGAACATGCCCAGAGGTTGACCTACATTCTCAATTTTGGAAGCAACCGCTCCATGAAGAATAAGATAACAGGAAGAGTTTTTCCCTTCCACTGTCCATGCTGTACCTGTACGGAGATGACCTCAATCTCTACTGTCAACCTTAAACCTTGGAAGGGCATTAAAAATTTTCAGGGTAGGATCTGCAGAAGCGTTCAGCCCTGGCCCATCTGCTCCTTGGATTTCAAAAGGCGAGGGAAGGACTAGAGCAGCACCGAACGCTCCAAGAAAATCCTACCCTGAATCATTATACTAGTGATTAACGATGTAGTTCTGGTAGTCAAAACAGTAAGAGTACAGAGCAACAATGCAGAAGAATAATCTCAAAGAAAGCCTGAGGGAAGCAAAAAAGATGAACTAGCTTTAAAAAAACCCTTTAAAATGGGGCTGTATTACCGTAACAAATATATGTAGGCTGTGCATTAGCAATCTGCTATCAAAGCACTGCCATGCTAATGCACAGCATGATGTAGTTTATTACTGTTAGACTACAGTTAATTTTTATTTATTTACTTTAATTTAAAACCAACTGAAGTTCTACAAATTATCCTCTCACTGTCAACAGTAATCTCCACCAAAAAACATTGCAGTAGTGGGGAAAGTGTTGGGTCCTTCCTACCCTGGTACATCCCAGTTGGAGCATTTAGCAGTAGTTCTCACTAAGCATTTTGGTTGGATTACTGTGTCTTCTGGACTTTTAAGATCCCTTGTGTTTAACTCCAAGGGACCTGTCTACCCTTTGAAGAACATTTTGTAGGCTAAATGCCACCTTTGATTACATTATAAAATTTAAGGTTTGTAATAATGAGTATTTCCCTATTTAGATTTTAAAAGCAACAGCAAGATAATGTCATGGCATTACAAGGGTAAATGGAGGAAATTTTAAAGTCCTATTTCTTTCTCCTCCTTTCCCCTAGCTAGCTCATTTATTTCCCGTATCAAAATCCCCCACCCCACACAAACACCCACTTAAACAAAACATAACAACATTTCCCACTTTTCATTGATGAGGCTACAGCATTTCATGGTCAGAACTAGTACATGAGGCTAACATCAAGAAGCCAGTCACTCAAAAACAGCATGTAGGCAATGTGCCCAGGCACATACTAGTATTACAGTGACTACTTTAGGTGGTGTAACTGCACCCTTCAGAACATTCTAACTTAAATGCTACACTGGGACTTATCAAAGATATAAACATACCAATTTTTACTCTTCCTCGCTCAGGACCTTCACCCATAACTAAAATATTAGCAGGTTTCTGTGGAAAAAAAAATAAATATACAATACATATACCACGATAAACCTAAACATTAGTCTCTGAAAAGTTAGTTAAGCTTTGCTTTGCCAGTTTTAAATAATTTTTTTTTAATAAAAATGACAAGTTTCTCTGTCACAGTGAAGCTGTTCAAGGACCCAGACACAGGAGCTTCCTGACTGCATCATCACGTTTCTTTTCTGTGCTTCTGGGCTCCAGCACCATGCTCCCTTACTGACACCCTGGGGTCATATTCAACCCGCAAGCCAGCCATCATTGGGCTGACAAGATTTCTACCAAAATTGCCCTAGATCCTTTCGGCAGAAGGCAGTCCCATTGCTGTCCACCACTCTGCAACCCCAGCACAGGGACAGGAAGCCAGCTCTACAATATGTTTTGCCCACAGTCATCAGGCATGTTTGCAGACACATTTTAAATATTAAAAAAAAAAAAATACAGAAAAAACTGAGTGAGATGCAGATCAAACATTACCATATCACTTTATATTGGAGAAAAAAAATAATTTAAAATTATTCCTATTACAAGTGTATACCAATTCAGACAGCTGCAAAACTGGAAAGCATTGCCTACTTTTCCCTCCATCTTCCCTTTCTTATTTTTACTAGGGAGGTGAGTTAAATAATTGAGCTAGAGTTCACCTGATTAGAAACATAACCACTCACTTAAGAATATTCCTCAAATGCTAACAGTTTATATAAATCAAACCTGCAGTGCTTATTTTGAGGGGAAAAAAAAAGTCAGGAAATGCCAACTAAAGCTGAACATTAATGCTAGACTTGTTTGAAATGGAGTGATTTAGATACTCACTCATACTGTAAATCCTGGACTAAACAGGGACTCTTATTCAATAATGAAGTGTAAGAACTATAATAAGGCTGAGTTACAGCTCTTGCTCTGATTTATCAGTTTAAAATGATCTGAAGAAAAAAAAGTATCCCAGCAAGATATTTTAGGCTACCTAAAAGTTATTATAATAAATTAAAGTATCTTAGTGTGATTTACCAAACATGTATTCTGGGAAATTCTCATGTCTTTCTGAATCTATCAGGCTCTGGTGTAAACACATTCAAAGAGACAAAAGACCAAATTTGATATCCATCTAGATTCATATTCTGTAAAACAAGGTGCAAAAAATTAATAATCCACCAAAAAATGTCCTTGACAAACTTAATGACTACTCCTTATGAAAGGCTCCAACATCGATTTCTGAAACAGCGCAACCCATGTACAAAATACGCAAAAGGAATTTGAGGTGTTGCATCTCTTCTCTGAGAGCAGGTTAAAGACAGAAGAAAATGTCATAGCTTGACTGTGTTCCAAGAGGTATGATATAGCCCATTATCTTTCCAACAGCAATAACAGCAGATCCAACTTGTGCTGCATTACCTCAGCGATATGCAGAAAAACTTGTCTCCCACACCACCACCAGCCCTTTTTTTTTTTTTAAACTCTAGCTAAATATTGCTTCAACATAAACAAAAAATGCAGTATGTAGGTACACAGTAGACAAAACATTCAGTTTTGATTGTTTCTAGAAAAGTGCTAGAAATAAACAAGCAGCATAAATCTTTAAATTCACAGTTAATGATGAAGTTTAAAGCAATTCAAACTGCTAGGTAAGAAAACACATCACTTCACCACATAAACCATTCTATTGCTATGCTCTGACTCAAAGAATATAAGGGTGTCATTTACAAAAGCTGCTTCAATATACTTTCAATAAACCTGGTATGTTTATAAGCTACATATCTAATCAATATTTTTTTAAATAGAATTAGTGATACATTACACAAGCATTACAATTTTTCAGATAAATAATACATTGACCTAAAGCATAATTCCCATTTCCCCCTTGCATTTGCACAGGTAGGTGATACTCTACAAAAACACCTGTTAACATCCTTGTGATGTTTTTACCTTAAAATATTTTACTCTTTGGATTTTGACAGGGACAAGGAGCCATAGTCCATAAAGACTCCATTATGCCAAATGATTAATCTGCACAGCACTGGGTAGCAATTCCTGCCTCAAAGATCCTCTACCCTAAGTTCAAGGTAGGTAGAGATGAGAAGAGAATGCACAAAGACATGAGAGTACTGGTTAGCAGAATAAGTAGCAACAGCTTGATTCACACTCAGATCCTCCCCCTCCCGCTCCCTCCCCCCCCCAAGGATTTACAGAAAACATTTAAAAATACAGGCAATTTAGAAATCCATGTAGGAGTCTTCTGAAGCCGCAAAATAAAAAAAAAAAAAAAAACAAAACCACCCAGTCAATCTGGAATAACCATTTACAGCAGTTCGCCTCTCTCTAGAGTCAATGGCCCTTCCCTGAAACAGCTCTGTTTGAAACAGAAGATACTTACTACAAACATTATTTATATAGCCACATCACTGTAAAGAGATACATTACTGTCAAAGATAAAAAACTTAAAATTAAAATCAGAGGTCTTATTCTGAAGGTTCCCATTCCTAAATCACTGCATTAGTAGCCTGGAACAACATCATTAGTTGACAGATTTTTCCAAAGAAGAGCATTAATCAGTATTTAAATTCAACAGGGGAATATCTATCAGAAGGTAGGATAAACTGGTGTTCCTAAAACATAAGCATTTTGAGGACTCCCTGAAAAACATTCAAGTTCACCAACAAAAGTCAAAACGTGGGTTCGGGATTCTCATTGAATATCTTTGACTCAAAACCAGCATCTGGAATAAAAAACAGCTCCCCATTAGAAACAGAAGGGAGAAATCTGGACAAACTTCAGTTTAATTAGTTATATTTCAGTTTATTTTTAATTATCCAGAGAAAATGAAAGTTTAAAGTGCTTATTCAGATCACTTGGGTTGACAAAGTGAAGAAAAATCTTCCAGTATTTTTTATATTGTGTTCTGAAAACACACAATAAAACAGCTATCTTTTTTTATAACTACAAATGATCAATCTTCCAGTCATTTTTATTCTAATAGAGGCATATTTACTTTTGCCTTCAAGTCAACAATTTGGTCATGCCAGACATATGTAAATGAGAGCACCATTGCGATCCTAAGCCGAATGTGGATTGATACAGAGATGTACAGCTGAGTACTTCAGAGATCAATAAAACAACTGACAGCCCCACAGAACAAAATTTAAGGTGACCCTTCCCTGTCCCAATGTCCCCCCTCAGCAGCAGAATAATTCATGCTCATGGAAGAATGGCCTTTCGACCACGGCACATCACTAAATCTTATCCTGTCCTACGCACAGTTTCGTAAGACTCCTTGTGTGAGTCCTAGACAAATCCTAATCTCGTACATTTGATAACTATCACTATTGAACAAAGGTCCTCACTGAAATATTTTTAGGTACTTCAAATTTAATCATTATTTGCAAAGTCCAAATGAAAATCCTAAGTGTCTTAGTTCAGCCCCAGTCGGGACCAGACTACGCAGTCTCTTTCCCGCTCCCCCCACCCTCCGAAAGAATAAGGGGAGAAATATAAGAAAAAAAAAACCAGCTCGAGGTTTGAGATAAGGACAGGGAGGAATTCTTAAAGTTA